>BLKR01001078.1:0-343406 GCA_011170035.1 Teleogryllus occipitalis | reverse complement strand
GAATTTTTAAGTCAAATAACAATTTTAAAAGGTTCGTTACATTACAAAGGTTTAATTGAACTACACAAAAAGTAATTCTTAAGATTTGTATATTTTTCAACGTATTATAACTTATTTTTTACTTTATTACCATCTTGCTACATTCATTTATTACTTTGCTGAGAGCGAGGAAATATCAAATAGAAGAAAAAATTCAAAAATGAGGGTACAATAGAATATAACATGTGTAGAAAAGTATATAAATATAAAGAACAGAAATCTGAGAATTAAGCAGATTTATGACACGCGAAATTTACTAGACGTTTTTGGGTAACAATAACATTCCTATCGGGAATTTTTCTTTTTGTGAAACAAATTAGTAAAAACATATCTTTTGTATTCTATCGATTCTTCTGTCATCGGTTTATAATTACATATGCACTGTCAAATAAAAGTTTTAATCTACGAGTACACCCAAGTACTACGCGACCTTTGGTGATTTCAAACACACTGAAGCATCAACACTTTTTGAAACTTGAAAGTGAAATATTTTGTGCCCGAAGGCGAAAAACGAGTTCTGTATTGAATTTTTAAACTCCACGAGATTTCAGTTGCCATGTGCCATACGTTAATGATGCATCATGACTTCACATACCGGCAAGACCAGGAAAATAAATTTCCCTTTCCCTTATTCCCCTCCCTTTAATTCTAAACGTTTATTATGATTTTATCTTGTTTGCGAGAAAATTGCACGGACCCCTCCTACGTTGACGCCATATTTTAAAAGAATAACCTCGCAAAGAAAATTGAATGTAGAACAAGAACGTTTAAGGAGAAAATGCAGTATATTTAGCGTTGGCTTGACCTTCTTTGCTCCATCCAGAAAACGGCTCTGAGATGCGCATAGAAATCTGAAAGAGGGGAAGAAATTGAAGTAATAAAGAAATGCAAAAGAAATAAAAGGTACGATGAATTCGATTTATTCAAGTTCGATTGGTCGGTTGGTTGTTAGTGATTCCGGGCACGTCAGCTAAAGAGATCATTAGTCCAGTAAGTGTAGTGCATGTTTTTCATCGGGAGGTGGCTGTGATCTCCCGCTGGAAGGTGAAATCCGGCGCCGACCTACCCTCGGCTAGCAGGGTCTACCCCTAACCAGGACTCTCCCACCAGCGGGGCACCGCCCCAGCCGGGACAAGCTCTAAGCTCCCGACCGGTCTCCCGGAATATGTGGTAGTGTAGTGCATGTTAGTGTAAGTGTGTGTGTAAAGGGTGAAAATAGAACAAGGAAGAGGAAGGAAAGATCGCGCGCGATCCGTGGCCCGTTTGTTACGGTACTGTTTCGGCATTCGCCTGGTGTTGATCGGTGAAACCATCGGAAATCTACCGGTCAGAGCAGTCGGCCGCTAGAATTTTTTTCCAGACAGCGACTCCAGCAGCTGACAAGCTAGTGTCGAAAATCTTGCTACTGTCGGGACTCAAACCAAGGACCTCCCTGTCAGACGCACTGAAGTGACATCAGTTCAGAAGTGACACTGAGCCACCTCTCCCGGTTTGAAGTTCGATTTATCGACCGATTTCTTCCGATTACCTAAACAACCCTGTGAAGCGATCGGAATTCATGAATCGTGATGAACAAAAAAGACGAAAAACTCGCTCATAAAATTTGAAAGGGACACGAAATAAAATCACAAGCACGCAAATGGCACGCGTGACCTGTTTTCGCTATCCAGTGCCGCCGCCTCTCGACCTTCTAAGGTCAGTGCTCATTTTCAGCAGTTTTGTGTACTCTCACGGTCCAGTTCACATCGGCGTGACATGGCGCGGGTCATTGTTAGATTGAATGATTGTATGCGTGTAATTGTTGTTTCAACAGGTTTTGTATTATTTTATTTATTTCACTTATCAGCCTTTGGATTTACATGTGTGATTAGTTACCGAAAGTTGTACAATAATAATGCAGAATGATCCCATTCGAGTCCTGCGAAAATGGGTTGTTGAGGGGTGAGATGGAAATATTATAGTTAACACCACGAGTGCTTTGGAGATTGTCGAGAAATCCCCGAGTCGCGAATCGAGGACGAGATTTTATCTGAGAATTTTCAAAGCACGAGGGGCATTTAAAAGAACTATTTATTCAACGAGTGAAATTATGTCCAACGAGTGAAATTATGTTCCAAAATGCGCCAAATATTGAAAATAACTGGAAGCTAAGTTAAAATCAAAGAGATTATGTTATAGTACATACGATATTTATTGAACATCGTCATAGCGATTGTTGTAGACCACCCTCTAAATGAGATAAGTAGCACATTATGATTGGCCAGTAGAGAGAAGTGGTAAGAAACATTCGATAAAAAGCGATAATTTTTTGAGGTACACCACCCCGATTGGGACATTTTGTATGTATAGTTAATTTTCTTCTTCTTCTTCTTCTTCTTCTTCCCGTGATGCCTCTCAGCGTCGGGTTAGCCATTTGACATACTCCTTTTTGACCTGTGCCTTGCGCTTCACCTCTCCTAGTGTAGCTCCGCTCCTTTGGCATATATCCTGTATATAGGCGTCCATGTTCCTCTTGGCCTTCCAGGTGGTCTCTTTCCCTCTGGCCTGGCTTCGATCATTTGTTTCGGTTTTCTATCCTCTGTCATTCTAGCAACATGTCCGTACCACTTCAGAGCCTTGTTTTCCATTTCTTTGAGTAGTGGGGTAACATTTAGTTCCTCTCTGATTGTATTATTCCTGATTCGATCTCTTCTTGTTTTCCCTACTATCCTGCGTAGTAATTTCATTTTCACAGATTTGACTCTACTTTCTGTTTTCGTATTATGTGGCATACTTTCAGTTCCATATATAAATGTTGGAATATATACGGACTTCTAAATTTGGAGTTTTGTTTTAGTGCCTACATTCATAGTTAAATATTATTGGTTTTTAATTTCACGAGAGGAATAGTCATTATAAAGTATTTGTGTGTCCTTCCATGCGTCCGTTCATCATTCACTTCTTGTCCAGCAATCTTGAGAAATGAGATGCCGTTCGACAGGTCTCAATCTTATGGTGAGGAATTGATTTCCTTTCGGACACGTTCAGAAGATTCTAAGAAATTTCCGAAAACTTTTTTTGCGTTGCGATCTAGCGACGGCGGCGTGAAACACGTGTCCCACCATCCAACGAGCCCACGCACATTGGCCCGAAAGACGCTACAACCAGCTGATAGCAGCGAAATGTGCCACCAACAAGGCGATGAATGACACAGGTCGCTATCGCTATGTTGCTCGAATGCCGCTGTTTACAGCTTTTTGTTTCCATTTTCAGAAACCTGTTGAATTCTGTGTGCACAAACTACAGTTGTTCAACAGTTTCTACAACTACAGTTGTTCTACAGTTCTATTATTGTTCAAGATTTTGCAGAGCTCCCTCATTTCATCAGCTTTGAAGAATAAGAACGACTTGATATAATTTTTTTTTGTAATTGCAGATGTTCAGCTTATATGTCTTAACAATATAAAGTTCTAAACCGCATAATCATATTAATATTACATTTAATATATTTAATATTGCAAATTAATAGTATTTTAAATAAACTCACGCAGTGAAACCATCTACTCTGCAAAATGCGAAATGCTAAACTGCAAATACCTTAAAAATATTCAAATTTTTAAAACATAGTACATGACCATATTTAAAGATATAATTTAGAAAAACAGATTGCAGTAACAAAAATATATCCTTAAAAAGTTTAAACATTTGCTATTTTACAATATTTAGTTTTCGAAGAAAATTGAACCTGCTCCATATTAAAAAACATACTTTTCTCTATCTGATAAAAATATACAGAAACTAGTGGTGCTAAAACAGCACGTACTTTCTCGCCATTAGTAATGGAAATTAAATAGTTTCACGCATTAGACTTTTTATTTAAAACTTGAAATGAAAATATATTTCTGACATTAAATTCATTTTATGAGGTACGCAGTGTATTCACGAAGATATGGGATGAGGTTTTTAGCCTTACACTATTCTTCGTAAGCAGTATGCGAGAAAGTAAAATAACTAAAAGTTAATAAATAATACAATACTAATAGTGCAAATCAATGCAAATAGGTCGAAAAATATATAATAGTAATTATTAAACACTATGGTATTGTAATATTCTACAAATACATACAAGTATTAGTTTATTATCGCCGCGAAAAGGCAGCCGTCATTACTGCATTCTGTTACCTGTGCGGCGTTTCAACAATGGGTTACGACAACCAACAATGACCGCTCATCTATTCCTTTTCACATTCAACACAAAGGATGTAATATAAAATGAAATAACATAAGTATAAAAGTATAATAAATAATAATAAAATGAAATATGAAATAGTATACAAATTCTAACTTACGTAGCATCCAACTGCGTAAGTTGGGAGCAGGCAACTGAAGGCTAGCAAACTTTATTTCATATTTATTTCAAATAGGTTTTAAATAATTTTTAAAAGAATCATTTGTACTCTTATAACAAAAGCTGCGATGTAAGAAACGAACAAAGAGATATTACTTTACAACGCAGCACTACATAACTTTCTCTTATTAAGAAGTTCCTTCTCAAGCACGATAAAGTAAAAATTGGAGTCATTTTGACGAACTTTTGAAAATGTTGAGGCTTCATGTAAAGTACCCACTAATATCAAAATATCCTTTTAAAATGCAAGGGGAAGAAACATCTTGCAAATCGATTGGGGAATATTAATTTTCGTGAAAATCCTGCAGACCAGAGAAGAGAGTAGGGATGTTTCATAGACGGACAAAAGCATTAAGGTCCTTCAGAACGTTGATTCTGACCACAGAATCTGATAAAAATATATATATTTACTACATATAAAAACAAGAATTATCCAATTTTTAGGCATCATCGACCCATAATCTGCTTTCTGACGATACTTCACCGTTTTCTACTGCAGTATTACAATCTACACAAATGAAATTGAATTCAACGACATGTAACCGTCATCCATACCACAAAACGTAGTATACGAGATTTTTACAGTTTCTTCTCCAGGGTTATCACAGTCTTCTTGCAAAGTTTGCAAAAGGTTATTACAACGTAAATACGGAAAATTAATAATTTAAATTATACGTTGGTAGATGCACCACCGTCATTATTTTTCGCCTGTCGCTAAGGGCAGGTTAGTTTGTAATTCATTCCGCCAGAGCCACAGAACTGACACCTAATCGATTCGCTAAATATTAGTAGCATTGTGTAAGATAAAGGTTTTTAAACTAATAGCAATATCGAAAATTCTTTTTCAATATTGCATCTATATTATTTGATTAAAATTTAAACCGATTTCGTTAAAAATAATAATCTTAAACACCGTAGTTTATATAAAATTCTTTTTCCTCTTTCACAAGAATTGCATATGAAGATAGTCCGGGCAACGCCGGTTATTGTGCCAATATTGTATATTCCCTACGTGAGTAGTATAGGAGAAAGTAAAAGGAACGCGAAGAGTAGGTTCGTGCGGGCCGAGAGCGTGTCCGCCGCTGCTGCAATGTTAAGCGGCTGCGGCCGTGGCCGATCTCGCGTGACCTTTGCGTGCTGACCGCGCATCCTCGCCCTGCGCTGCGGAGGACGCCCAGGGGAGTCGGAATACATTTGGGCACTAAAGAACGAGCGCGTGGTTATTCCTTATCGTACTTCATGAGAAGGAATTGCCTCGTCTCCGCGAGAACACGGGCTTTTGATTGAATATTTCGAGTGATCTGGCGTGTCAACAGCTACGCTTAGTATTCCCGTAAGTGTAGTACATGATTTCATCACGTGAGGTAGATTGATTTTTTCTTGTTTCCGGGCGCGTCTACTGCTTCGGTCATTAGTCTCGTTAGTGCGGTGCATGTTTGTTCTCGAGAGATGGCTGTGATCTTCCCCCGCTGCATGGCGAGATCCGGCGCCGACCTACCGTCGGCTAGTGGGGTTTCCCCCTAACTAGGACTCTCCCACCAACGGGGCACCGCCCCAGCCGGGACAAGCTCTAAGCTCCCGACCGGTCTCCCGGAAGTTGTGGTAGTGAAGTGCATGTTAGTGTAAGTGTGTGTGTGTGTGTGTGTGTGTGTAAGGGGAGAGGATAGGACAAGGAAGAGGAAGGACGGATCGCGCGCGATCCGTGACCCGTTTGGTAGGGTGCTGCTCCGGCATTTGCCTGGTGTTGATCGGAGAAACCACGGAAAACTACCGATCAGAACAGTCGGCCGCTAGAATTTCTTCTCCAGACAGCGACTGAATTCACGTGAGGTAGAGGTTGTACCTTTCTACTGACCTATACTTCAGATTGCTCTTTTTTTGCCATCCAGATAACTTCCACCAGCGAGGCACCGACCTAGCCGTGACAAGCTCTAAGCTCCTGACTGGTCTCGGCATGTTTTGTAGTGTAGTGCATGGGAGTGTGAATTTGTGTAAGTAAAGGGTGAGGAAAGAAAAAAAATCGCGGTCCGTGGCCCGTTTGTGAGGGTACTGCTCCGACATTTACTTGGCGTTGATCGGAGAATCCACGGAAAACCGATCGTGCGTTGATCGGGAAACCGATGGCGTTGATCAGAGCAGACGGCCGCTAGAATTCTCCTCCATATAACAGCTGAATTTGTCTTCTTCTGCCACCGTCACAACTCGAATCCTCCCGGTCATAAGCAGTGCAGCAACATCTTTTGACCCTCTACAGCCGGTCTTGTTTTCGCAGAGAAATTAGGAAAGTATCTCTTCGCCTAAAACCATGAAACTAAAAGAGATCATTTTCATTAAATTAAACACGATGTTCAACTACGCATGTTCAATCGATGGAACAAGAAAGTCTGTTCCCGTTCTTTACTCTAATTCTCCGATTTCGCTACAACGGGAGTCGGCTTGTGACTGGAGATTCAAATCCTACACTAGCGTAAAAGACATTAATATGTGTAGTTACGGCAATATATGAAACATCTAATGCAAAGACCTGGGTTCTAATACAAGGACAGGCAAGCCAACGTCCATAGCCAAACTGCTTAGCCATGTTCCGTTAGGTCAGGGAGTTTAGCATGTTCCACACAGTTTTCAAAAAGCTGTTAAAAAGCATGCTAATGATTTTCAACTGTAGATTATATAATTATCGAACTTTTCACTTCAAACGTGAATTTTGACGTACATCAAATGTTGGTGTTCTTTAATCGTTATATGGTAATGGTGGTTGAATGGTGACAAATGATGATCTTCTTACATAACGCACCGCATAATTTATTTGGTCTCATCTCATCCTAAGGCTGTTTACAGAATGCTGAAACATTTACAATTTTATCATATTAAACACTGAGAAATGTACTTTTTTATGCTGAAAAACAAACAATTTTACTTTATTGTGCATATGTTTTTGATTTATCTACTAATAACCTCGCGAACATATGATTGAGATCTCCTTGCAATATAATTTCTTCTTCAGGCGAATTATTTTATCGATAAACGATACAGTGGTTTGCAAATAGGAATCTGAAATTGCAATAAATTGAAATTTCAGATTTCAATGGTAATGTCAAATAATTTATAAACGCGAGGAACAATAATGGTCTTAGTATATTCCCTTGTGGAACTCCAGAGTAACCATCATCTCTCCAATAACAAAATGACAATATTGGCGGTGAGTTTCGCTCTCTAGAAATCGATGGAGAACTATTCTCTTAAAGAATTGGAAAAAATACAATTACCCTTTAGAACATTATGTCATTTAAATGAATTATCTGTTCTTGTGCCCTAAGAAGCTTCTTGTACATCGACAACTTGTCTCCCACACTAAAAATACACTTTGAACACTACTTCGTCTTCTAGTGCCTAATTTGATTGATTTGTTAGCGATTTCAACTAATAAAGTTACTGTTCCCGTAAGTGTAATGTATGTTTCTTTCATCGGGAGGTGGCGGTGATCTTCCGCCGCTGGCTGGGGAGATCTGGCGCCGACCTAACGTCGACTAGTGGGTTTTTTTCCAACCAGATATCTCCCACCAGCGGGGCACCGCCCCAGCCGGGACAAACTCTGAGCTCCCAACCGGTCTCCCGGCATGTGTGGCAGTGTAGTGCATGTTAGTGTAAGTGTCTGTGCATAAGGAGTCAGGATAGGACAAGCAAGGGAAAGGAAAGATTGCGCAAGGTCCGTGGCCCGTTTGGTAGGGCACTGCTCCGGCATACGCTTGGTGTTGACCGGAGAAACCACGGAAAACTACCGGTCAGAGCAGCCTGCCGCTAGAATTCTCTTCCAGACAGCAGTTGAATTCGACCTAGCTGACTAGCCAGTGTGGGACTCGAACCTAGGACGTCCCACTGCGATGCACTCCAGTGACATCAGTTGACGCACTGCCGGTGGCTGAAACTCGCTTCTCCTTCGCCCTCACCTCGAAGGAAGACGTTCGGATGTGGCCTCGGCCGCGACCACAGCGCTGCTCCGCAAATAACGCCTCCCCTCCCCCTCCCCCTCCCCAATGCTCTCCAGCCCAAGCACCCACCGCTCGGCATAAAGCGCCTTCCCCCCGCCCCGCACTCCTCTCCGCTGTAATCCACGCTATCTCCCGGCCGCACCTGCAATCTACCTAAAACACCCCTTGAGCACGCTCCGCCCCCCGCTCCACACACCCCGCGCCGCGGCGATCGACGCGCGCTCTGCCGGCTAAAGGCGACGTCGCACGGCACGCGGCGAAGAGCTCAGCGCGAGCGACGCGTCGCTCCTAAGCCCCACTTCCTCCATTGATTGATTGCATTATTGTTGAATCAATCAATCAATTGATTGATTGCGCTCTCAACGTGAGTGACGCGTCGCTCCTAAGCCCCACTTCCTCCATTGATTGATTGCATTATTGTTGAATCAACCAATCAATTGATTGATTGCGCTCTCAACGTGAGCGACGTGTCGCTCCTAAGCTTCACTTCCCATTGTTTGATTGATTGCATTGATGTTTGCGGGCACGACAGCTGCTACCGTAGTTGGGCCCGTTAGTGTAGTGAATGCTTTTCCGTGGAAGTTGACCAGGAGAGGTTGGTAAGGACATTGACTGATGTCATTGCAAAGCTTCTGATCAGGAGGTCCTGGAGTTCGAGTCTCCATGATGGCAGGATTTTTGACACTAGCTACATAGCTAGGTAGTAAATGTAACTGATGTAGTGCTTGTAAGTGAAAAAGTGTGTGTGTAAGGGGTGAGGATAAGTTAAGGCAGGAGAAAGAAAAGATTCGCGGTCCGTGACCCGTTTGTTTGGGTACTGCTCTGGCAATTGATTGGTATTGTTGGAAGAAACCCCGAAAAACAAAAATCAGACCAGCCGGCTGCTAGAATTCACATCCAGAGAGCGACTAAATTCCACATAGCTATTTAGTTAATGTCGAAAATCCTGCCGCCGTCGGAACTCGAACCCTAGAACCTCGTGGTCAGTGCCGCTAGAGAGGCAGCAGCAATGCTCTGTATGTTAACCAGCAATGCTGCCAACTTGCATTTAACTTAACCAGCATCTCTCCGCCCACTTGTGTAGCCGTCATCAGAGAGGAATTTGATTCGATTGATTCATTGATTGGGTGATTGATTAGTGATTCTGGGTGCGTCAACTACCGAGGTCATTAGTCCCTTAAGTGTAATGTATGTTTTTTCATTGGGACAGCGACTGAATTCGACATAGCTGAAAAGCTAGTGCCAAAACTCCTGTCGCCGTCAGGACTGGAACCTTGGACCTCTCGGTCAGAGGCGCTGCAGTGACATCAGTCGATGCACTGAGCAACCGCTCCCGGTTCCCTGGTTAGGAAAATCCCCGCTAATCGTCGGTAGGTTGGCGCCGGATCTCGCCATCCAGCGGGGGAAGATCACCGCCATCTCCCGAGGAAAAACATTCACTACACTAACGGGACTAATGACCAAAACACAAACACGACCGACCACGACTAATGACCACGACTAATGACCAAACCGGAAACACGAAAAAAAATTAATCTATCAAAAACTCAACCAGGTATCTCCCATCAGCGGAGCACCACCCCTGCCGGGACAAGTGTTAAATTAGGGGACAAGGTAAGCGAAAACACTCACATTATCATGGCCGGCATAACAAATCACAAAGTCGCAAAATCTGCGAATACAAATTATTTACGGTCGCCACCTGATTTAATCAGGAAATCACTTATTTCACAAATATGCCGGCAGACCATGTATTTTTAAGCCTTGGAAAAAGCGGAGCTAACACAGAATACCTCCTAGGGCAATGACCTCGAAATAAAGTGCGTACGATCCGGAAGGGAGTACGCCTGCAGATTCGAATTACTTCAAACAAACTTTACAAAGGCAGGAGCAAAAAAGGTTAATGATCAACACAAGGAAAACAATCAAAGCATATTAACCAATTTATTATATTAAACAACAACATTCCTCGAACAGGAAAAAATACACACTTCTGACCCGAGGAATCACACTGAATTACAAATAGCAGAATTTTCACAAATTGAAGTGAACAGAGCAATACCAGTTCACGACGAACCCACTGAAATGTTAATTTATACAGAATTACAACTGCGTCGAATCACACATCCATTTTAGGAATATTCGACGACTCAAGTACACAAAACAAGCTTGACAAAGGTCTCACTTGAGAACCTTTCAACAACAAAAATAAACACAAATTGAGTTGTAAGCTGAAAATACATAACAATATGCCTTCAGAACACACAGGAAGGCATGAAACAGACCTACAAAACTTTGGAAACAATCATGAGAAACACCAGCAATAAAATAGGTGCCCAAAACAGCTTAACTTTAAAATACAACATACATGGTAGCGTCTGTTAACACCTTGATGGAACTGGATTGGATTTGAGTGCGCTTAACATTAATACCTTACACATAATCGTGCTGGATTTTATCACACAAAGCTGCTTCACACATGACGGCCACAGCCGACAGCAGCTTGTCACCCGAGCTGCGAACACAGGCAAGCTCACGGGGCCAAGGTCGGAGCGTACCAAGTGCGCCACGGCTTAAAACCGTACGGGCGCTAGCTCCGATACACGGGTGCTTCAGAGGTCCCAGGCGCTGAGCGTCTTACTCAGGACATGAAACTTATTAGTTGAGCTGCAACATAAAACATACACTTTAGAGAAATGTGCACTCACTAATTCACAAACACATGATTGCGCCGGAATAGGCCATGACACGCAATCTAAAGCAAATACCGCCGCCTTTCACAATAGGCACGACGCGGCAAGCTCACACTTTTGTCTGTTTGCCACACATAGCAAATACAGACACACAAATTTTTAAACTGAGACGCCGCCACCAAACACACATGTGGCTCGACGCGAAACAGTAAACACAATACACTTTGAGATAAAAACCAGCACAAGCGCAACTTCAAGCCAAATTCACAAAATATTCACATTTATAATATAGAATACCAATCCAATTCCATCACACAATGCGGCATAAATGCCGTCTTCAAAAATTACACTAACATAGAGTAGTTAACTCCCGTTACCATGTTAACCTGTCGGCCGGAGCCGATAAACCTGACGCGCCGCGCGGCTAACGCGCCGACGCAATAGGTGCTCAGTACGAAGAAAAAGTTACAAGAGAGCCTTTGAAACAGCGCTCGCAGGCGCTTAAGTAGCTTCTCCCGGAGGGGAGAGGGAACAACGTTCATCGAGATGTGAAGAGTCACAAATCGATTCTGGTGCAAAGAATAAATTATATATAGACGCCTTGGAATAGGCAACTTGCGAGGCATAGGTGACATACACTAGGCCTATCTAGTGGCCGGCAGGCGAACTACATACCTGCATCAAAATAAATTTTTATTTTGTTAATAACTTTTTGTTTTTGAAGTTATAAAGCCAACCAAGGTGTCTATAATATGCTAAATTTTGTCTAAATTTCATATTTTGATAGCCTGAGGGGCTAGCACCTCTATATGTTTAACAATAAATAAAAACCTGTTTTAGAATACAATAATTTTGTGTTACAAATTTTCAATTTTATTTTAAACCTAAAGAACCTTTCCTAAACATAACCAGAATTGAAATATACATTATACTGAATTTATCTATGGCCATAGATTACAATAAAGTACACTTTTATATGGGTTTTTTCCCATTTTATCACAGAAATATGATAAATACCAGTATACCAATAAACTTAAATTACAAAACTAACTGAGGTGTTCTTCTGAGATGAAACGATGGCTTCTCGGGTGTCGATGAGAAGAGGCGTTTTGCGAAAGTTAGTTTTGAAATTTAACTGGTCTCCCGGAATATGTGATAGTGTAGTGCATGTTAGTGAAAGTGTGCGAGTGTAAGGGAAGAGGATAGGACAAGGAAGAAGAAGGAAAGATCGCATGCGGTCCGTGGCCCGTTTGGTAGGGTACTGCTCCGTCATTCGCCTGGTGTTGATCAGAGAAACCACGGAAAACTACCGATCAGAGCAGCGGGACGCTAGAATTCTCCTCCAGACAGCGGCTGAATCGATTCCGCCTTGGAGATGGATGCTAGCTTGTATATGGTAGAAGTGTCGACGTTTTTCCAGACCACGCTGTATCACCTAAAAAATTAAACTGAATCTCCATCTCTTTCCACAGCGGTTTCAGCGGGTGAAGGTTGGCGACTCGCGTATCGAGCGAACTCTTATACCACGCATCGCAGCTTCACATCCGATCGATTTTTAAGGGCGAGAAAATCCTTTGTAAGCCTTCCTTCGGAAGGAAAGCAAAGTCGTCTCTCCCATATTGTACATTTACTACGTATAAAAGATCCTCAAGCTTAAAAAAGCTGCCTCTGAGATAAATTCAAATCCTTTGTTTCGTCGCCCGAATGATACCCTTTTCTCTGTCAGGTGGCGAAAGAATCGTATTGAAATATGCGTGGTCAGTGGGAAGAGCAGGTGATTTGATCGGTTGACCTGATGATTTCATCGGCACGTAATATTGCTTGATTGATTGGTCGCTTCCCCCGTCTTGGCAATAACTAGATAGGCTGTTGATAAGGAGTCGATTGTGTGTCTGCGGACAGAGGGAGCCAAGAGATCACGATGTTCGCCCCACCAGGCCATCACTTTTCGCCCCAACTGTAGCTAGTTGTAAATTTAGCTATAGCGTATGGGCCAGATGAGCCTATGGGCCCAGCGGTTGCTCTAATCGGGATCTAGTTTTCAGTGGTTTCTCCGCTCAATACTGGGGCGAATGCCGGGGCAGTACCCTAACAAACGAGCCACAGGCCACGCGCAATCTTTCCCTCTTCTTTGTCCTATCTTTATCCCTTGCTTACACACACGTACACTTACATGCCCTACACTTCCACACATTCCAGGAGGCCGGTTGCGAGCTTAGAGCTTGCCCCAGCTGGGGAGATGCCTCGCTGGAGGGAGATACCTAGTTGAGGAGAACACCGCTAGTCATCGGTAGGTCGGCGCCGGAACTCACCAACCAGCGGGGGAAGCTCACCACCACCCCCAGAGTTAAAAGAACATGCATTACACTTACGAGACTATCAACCTTTGCAGTTAACGTGCCCGGAATAACTACTAACAATCAATCAATCGACAATGGCGTATTTTCAGCTCCAGCTACGAACACTTTATTCACTCTCTGGAGGAGAATTCTAACGGACCACTGCTCTGATCGGTAGTTTTCCGTGGTTGCTCTGATCAACACGATGTAAATCCCGAAGCAGAACCCTTACAAACGAGCCACAGACCGCGCGCGATTTTTCCTTCCTCTTCCTTGTCCTATCCTCACTCATTACTTACTGATACTTACACTTACATGAACTACACTGTACAACCCGGTGCCCGGAGACCGGTCGGTACCTTACTGCTCGTCCCGTCTGCGGTGGTGCCCCGCTAATGGGAGATACCTGGAATGGGAAACCTAGCATGCCGCCGTGTAGGTCGGAGCGGGATCTCGCTTGCCAGTGGGGGTAGGTCACCTTCACCTCCCTCGTTAAATCTTGCACTACACGTACGATACCAAAGACTTTATCCGTTGATGTGCGCAGTGAAGACAATTGAGGCCTGTAGGTACAAAGCGCTTGGGATCTACGGACTTGTGCGAAGGGATAGGAGGCTGATTGCGTGTGTGTCAGTGTGTTAAAGAGAAGTGAATAATAATGAGGGCGGTGGACCATCGGTGAATTTCTAACGGAAATAACGACGTTAAAGCGCGTTAGTGATGAAGATAAATATCGTATATTGTTTTGGATTCATTGCGTAAGATGAATTGCAATTATATTTTAACCTTCGACTCTTGTTTTTCCATTACATGGATTCTGTTTGGTGCCAGATTTCACCCCACATGTTTTAACGCAATAGTTTACATGTATTTCATGCATGGATGTTATGTGAAATTATTAATTGCGAAATGATGCAATTTGTGTGCTTTCTATACTAAAAAACAAAGAATAATGCTATTTCCAGAAAAAAAAGATTCTAGCATATCGTCATAACAATACATAGGTTTCTATCACACTAGCATGAGATGGTTTCATATAGGGCTTTTAACTCGTAGTAGACAAATACACCAGATTATCATTCAGAAACTATAACATAATTTTATAAAACGGAATGGACACGCTTTTCAAATATTATTATTATTATTATTATTATTATTATTATTATTATTATTATTATTATTATTATTATTATTCAATTAAACATGGAATCTGTTTGGGAGCATTTTTGACGCCACCGCATAACAATTTAATTACTTGAAACCAAAAACTTAAACATCAGAAAAGATTATAACTGATGTAAAACTGAACATAAAAAGCATATCTAAAAGGAGAAGTTCTTGTCAATCCGCGAGTCGGCGAGTCCTGCAAAATTTATTCTAATATAAATCTACAAGAATGGAACGCTATCTTTTAGAATAGAAGCTTCCAAATGTACAAATGTTCTTTGAAGAGGCGCATGAGAATGCACTAGAAGCAAGCACACCTTTTTTGCATTTTGATCATATAATTTTAATTCATAATTGATTATCTTTTTATGTTCTGCGCCCGAGGATGAAAGAAGTTGACAGGCATTTTTAAAGTTTCTTCGCATTTAGAACTTGCATAGCATAAAGTTTCGTCTGTAATGTTTTTCTGTCTAAAATTCTAATTTTTTATCATGTGTTTTCAAGAAACCACCATAATAGATTTTTAAAAAAGACCACAGCTTATGGTCGAAACGCCCCCAAAAAAGAAATAATTGTTTAAAAAAATATTGTAGTGTGTTTTTTAAGGTCAGAAAACCATTACACTTATATAAACAAAGATAGCATACGTAAATGTATTCTTTAAAAATGTTCATCATTTGAAAATATTTTTAAAACGGTTTAATGCATTGGAGACGCCATCTTGAGCTAGTTTGAAGAATTCGGGACGCGGAGCGTGGCGTATCGCGTGCCGTGGCCGCCAGTTTACCGCTCGTCCCCATCCTCTTCCGCTTACGACGCAGTTCAGCCCGTTTCAAAGGCTATCGCGTGTCCTCGCCTCCCCAGCCCATTCGGGATCTTCCAGGAAGGGCGCGTGCCGGAGACAAGGCCCCTTTGGACGAGAGCCTTCGCCAGGGCTCGGCCCCTTGACCCTTGGCTCCTCCCATCGGCAGCGGAGTAGGTCCTTGGAGGCTCCTGACCCCGAAGATGTAAGACAAAGAGGCCGCAAAGAGGAGATTCAACTCTGGTTTTTGATTGATTGATTGATTGATTTTTTCGTGTTTCCGGGCGCGTCAACTGCTTCGGTCATTAGTCCCGTTAGTGTAGTGCATGTTTTTTTTCTCGGGAGATGGCGGTGAACTTCCCCCACTGGATGGCGAGATCCGGCGCCGACCTACCGTCGGCTAGTGGGGTTTCCCCCTAACCAGGACTCTCCCACCAGCGGGGCACCGCCCCAGCCGGGTCAAGCTCTAAGCACCCGACCGGTCTCCCGGAATATGTGGTAGTGTAGTGCATGTTAGTGAAAGTGTGGGTAAGGGGAAAGGATAGGACAAGGAAGAGGAAGGACAGATCGCAAGCGGTCCGTGGCCCGTTTGTTAGGGTACTGCTCCGGCATTCGCCTGGTGTTGATCGGAGAAACCACGGAAAACTACTGATCAGAGCAGCCGGCCGCTAGAATTCTCCTCCAGACAGCGACTGAATTCGACCTGGTCTGAAAAGCTAGTGTCGAAAATCCTGCCGCCGTGGGGAGTGGGAACCTAGGACCTCCCGGTTAGAAGCGCTGCTGTGACATCAGTTGATACACTGAGCTACCGCTCCCGGTCCAACTCTAGTGGTGAGGGGTGTTTGGAAAGTGTCAGCTCACCTGAGTTTCGCACCCACAACACCTGCGGCTTCAAGCGTATCGGACTGAAAGTAACAGGCGTTACAGACGATGGCAGGCACGCACTTGTGCGCATGCTGTTGCGGGAACATGGGGTTCTGTAGATTTGTAGAAACAAATTACGCAAAAGCTACTCGTTGTTTCGAAAATATGTACAATTTCCTTGTACGAAGAGCTGATTCTTTTGGACAAAACAGGCGGTCAGGCCTTTTTCCCTTGAAAATTGAAAAATCCATTTTTTTTTCAATTTTTAAATGTTAAATGTTAAAGCTGCAATTTTCGCAAATGCAGAGTTATCCGGAAATGTACCTAGTACCATTTTTTCCCGCTTTTTGATATATATGAGGAGAAAAGTTAAAGAAAATAATTGTAGCTGTTTAAAAAAAATTAAAATTTCCTCTAGTTCACGCCTAATACGCGAACACTACACATATTTTCGAAAAGCTGTGCATCATCTTATTACAAGATGTTTTTAAAGAATATATTTCATTAAGAAAATAAGCTCTGTCTTCAATATTGTAGTTGCAGGAAGTCTCCGAAAAAAATTGAACTTTTGTAATATTGGAAAAATCAGATATTTGAACGAAAATTAGAGCTGCAGCCGTTTCTTAAGTGTTATTTACGCTGTGTGAGGACAAAGTGAAATCAAAAATATATGGAGCCAATTTTGAGAAAATGTTGAAAATATTTTTGAGACTTCATAAAAAGTACCTTCAAAATCCAAATAGCCGTTTCAAAATCAGAGAGCCTTGAATTCATATAAATCGATCATGGAGACTCAATTTTGGAAAAAAATTGACTGAACGGTATAGGCGCCAGCGTTGACCACAAACGGACAGACAACCAGTCGGACAGGCGGACAGACGGACAGACTGATGGACAAGCGGGCAGATGGACAGGCAGACAGACGTTCAGGCAGACGTCTGTTCAGGCGGACAGGCGGACAGGTGAACAGGCGGACAGATGGACAGACACACAGGCGGACAGGTGGACATTCGGACAGGCGGACAGGCGCAGAGCTGGTGGACAGGCGGCCAGGCGGACAGACGTACAGGCGGACAGACGTACGGGCGGACGGGCGGTATTTATGGTTTAGGTTCTAGTAGTGGTCACAGACGGACGGACGAATGTTTTGGTTCCAATTGGTTTTTAGGCATCAACGACTCACAAAACAGGGATTCTGACTACAACACGTGTTAGAGGATTTTTTCTCTTAATTTAGCAACTGGTTTAATGCAATTTTTCGCCACCAGAAACCGGCAATGAATATTTTTCCGCCGAAAATCCACCGTTTTTTCGCAGCATTACATACTTTCTCTATACTACGTATATTACTCCATATATACGTACGCAAACGAGAAAGTAAAATGGAGAGCCAAAGGCCAATTTGATGAACGGAATTGATTTTCTCCTACCCGTATACGCAAACGCCAAATATTCCCAAATAAAATCCTTATAACAGCCACGAAACTTAGGTTGTAAGAAACAGCCCTCTCCACTCCGACTTAAAAAATTCTATCTATCGAAAACTGCGAACACTCCATATTTCATGACTTCTTTTTTAACATGCAAAAGGTTGATGGTATCTTACATTTTCAAATAGGCCTCACAGTTTCCCCCAACGCCGGGACTAAGATGGATACTCTTTTCTCACACATCGCGTTGGCGTATGCTAAGCAACTAAATCATTTGGATGTGCTCTATGGAGTTTCTCTCATCATCTGCTATATTATTTCAGTAGTATATACACCTTTTGCGTCTCTCAGACAATCATTCTTTATAAATGAGGTCTCTAAAGAAAGAGAATTTCACGGAGACTGGCGAATTGCACTTTGATTTTATAAATATGAAGAATTGGTTAAAAAAACGCATTTAAATACTCATGCTAAATGCAACCCGCACTCCGTCATAAACATTGTTAAATAACTTCTAAACAAAGCGTTCTGGAGCCTTAAAATTTAAAATTTTGAGGCGAAGAGCCAGAAAGAAACGTTTTTCACACCGTAATCTACAAGATGAGATATTCTTGGACATTTTATTAAACTATTTGTCGGTTCGGCGCTTATCGATATAACCAATACCACATATACACGGAGCAAAACAGAATATTGTCGCTGGCGATGATGTAGCGGTTAGCGTATCGGACTGCTATACCCAAGTTCGCGGGTTCAAACCCGATCGAAGCCGTGGATTTTTAAGGGCGAAAAAATCCTTCGTACGCCTTCCTTCGGAGGGGAAGTAAAGCCGGCGGTCCCATGTTAGTAGATTTACTGCATGTAAAAGATCCTCAAACCTAAATGACGCGTCTGAGCTAAATTCAAATTGCCTGTTTCGTCGCCCAAGTAGTACCTTCTTCCTCCCGTAGTAGATGAAAGCAGTGTAACGAAATGTACGTGGTCAGACGGAAGAGCAGGTCTCATGGCCTGAGTCTCGCCACGTAAAATAAGGCAAATTCAGTTCAGTTCAATATTCCTCCATGAGCCCTTGGTGCTGGTGGCCATCTTTGTGACGTCACGCATAGAAGTCTTAGATTCCTCCATCTTATATTTACGCATTCTGTGTACACCGAAATTTGCGCAGATTGTCGAGGCTTATTTGCACAATTATTAATCTAAGATTCGCTCTCGCAGCAACAACTAGAAGTACTACTATTAGTTGCTTGATCCTGATGAAGATTGTTTCTAATGCAACCATTCATTTAACGTTTTGCCGTGATCTACAAGTGCTGTGTACATAATTGTGGGCGGACAATGGAAACGGAGCACATGTTCATATGTTTCAATTTCATGATTTCCTTAGGAAAAATTAGGGTGGGGTTTATCATTCGAGAGTTCTCGCACGAGTACCCGAGTCTATATTAAACTATGATATTGTGTTGTGTGTCTGTCAGCTGTGTTATGAACTTTGTGCTCTTCAACCCAGATGTTAAAGAGCGCGCCCGTTTCGGGGTTAATCGCGGGATAACCTCGCTCCGTTGTGTCTCCGCGGCGCCTCAAAGGGATGGATGCTGACGGGGTAGAGAAGGTGTCTGTGGGGATGGAGAACGGCAGGAGACGCGCACCTGTGCACACACACTCACACTCACACACACGCGTGCGCGCGCGCAAACAGAGGAGCGCCAGGCGCAGTTTGCACCGCGCGCTAACTAGCACCCCATCCCTACACCTCATCAAGATCCAACTCACCTCCGCCGGCTGAGGTGGCTCAGGGCGTCACTGACGTCACTTTTGTGACTCTGGCCCGGTGGCCCTAGGGTTTGAAGTCCCGATGCGTTCGCGTCCTACCACCGGCTGTGGGTTAGGGAATAAACTACCCTTCTATGGCAGGTGGTCCTAGGGTTCGAGGTTCCGATGCACTCGCGTTCGAACACCGGCTGAAGTGGCTTAGTGAACCATTTGACGTCACAACTATGACTCTGGCCGGGAGATCCTATGGTCGAGTGTGGCAGAATTTCCAACACCAGTTAAAAAGCTAGTCGAGTTCAGCAACTGTTTGGAGGAGAATTCTAGCGGCTGCTCTGATCAGTAGTATTTCGTGGTTTCTCCACTCAATAGTGGGACGAATGCCGGGGCAGTACCCTAACGAACGAGCCACAGACCGCGCGCAATCTTTTCCTCTTTTTTGTCCTATCTTTATCCCTTGCTTACACACACGTACACTTACATGCACTACACTTCCACACATGCCGGGAGACCGGTTGCGAGTTTAGAGCTTGTCCCAGCTGGGGCGATGCCTCGCTGGTGGGAGATACCTAGATGGGGAGAACACCGCTAGTCGTCGTTAGGTCGGCGCCGGAACTCACCAACCAGCGGGGGAAGCTCACCGCCACATCCAGAGTTAAAAAAACATGCATTACACTTACGGGACTATCAACCTTTGCAGTTAACGCGCCCGGAATAACTACTAACAATCAATCAATCGATAATGGCGTATTTTCAGCTCCAGCTACGAACACTTTATTCACTCTCTGGAGGAGAATTCTAGCAGCCGGCTGCTCTGCTCCGTGGTTTTCCGTGGTTTCTCCGATCACAACAAGGCGAGTATCCTAACAAACGGGCCACGGACTGCCCGCGATCTTTCCTTTCTTTTCCTTGTCCTATCCTCTCCCCTTACACACACACTTACACTAACATGCACTACACTTCCACACATTCCAGGAGGCCGGTTGCGTGCTTAGAGCTTGTCCCAGCTGGGGCGATGCCTCGCTGGTGGGAGATACCTGGTTGGGAGAACACCGCTAGTCGTCGGTAGGTCGGCGCCGGATCTCACCAACCAGCGGGGGAAGCTTACCGCCACCTCCAGAGTTAGACATGTACTACACTTACGGCAATAATGACCTTAGCAGTTGATGTGCCCGTAATAAGTACTAACAATCAATCAATCAATCAATCGACGATGACGTATTTTCAGCTCTAGCTAAGAAGACTTTATTTACTTTGTGGAGAATAATTCTAGCGGACGGCTCCTGATCGGTAGTTTTCCGTGGTTGCTCTGATCAACACGATGTAAATTCCGAAGCTGAACCCTTACAAACGAGCCACAGACCGCGCGCGATTTTTCCTTCCTCTTCCTTTTCCTATCCCCACTCATTACTTACTGATACTGACACTTACATGAACTACACTGTACAACCCGGTGCCCGGAGACCGATCGGTACCTTATTGCTCGTCCCGTCTGCGGTGGTGCCCCGCTAATGGGAGATACCTGGGACGGGAAACCCTGGAGCGAGATCTCGCTTGCCAGCTGGGGAAGGTCACCTTCACCTCCCTCGTTAAATCTTGCATTACGCGTACGATACCAAAGACTTTATCTGTTGACGTCAGTAGTGAAGAGAAAATATTTCAATCGTGCTGCAGAAATCGGCGATTTTTCGTCATAGAAACTTGGGATGGTAGACCGGATAATTAAAACATGGATAAATCTTGTTTCTATACGTATTATCTTCTCTAACATGCTGTGTAGTCAAAATTGCCGTGTTTTGGTTTCTTGATACCGAGAAATCGATGGAATCACATTTGATCGAAAAATCGATGGACTCACATTGGTTAAATAAATCCACGTGTATATTATTAGTACATTTAGTTCCACAATTAATCAAAATCTTCAAGAGCAACAAAATCAAAATTTAAAGCATGGGTCTTGGAAGTCTCCTTCTTGGTAATCCACGGGACCATTTTTACCGCGGTACTGCTACGGTTAACCCTTATCTACCTGAATTATTTTGTAAAATTCTTATCTACCTGAATTTTCATTACTCGATTTTTTAATTTAAAAAAATTGAAAATTATTTTTTTCTCATTTTCAAATTTTAAAATGAACATGGTGACACCCTATAGAATGAGATGGAAAACAACATAACGTTCTGTGAAGCCGTGAGCTTCCGCGGCCAGAGTCATGTAAATGATCTTGTCTGTCTCTGTGACGCCGCGTCGAAGGCTGTGTTGCCGACGTTTCGACCATCTTTTCGTGGTCTCCCTCAGAGGTCTGCAGACTTCCTCAGGGTAGATCAGTCCTGAGGAAGACAACGACGGTCGAAACGTCGGCAACACAGCCTTCGACGCGGCGTCACCCGGACAGCCAAGTTCATTTGCACAACATGAAATTCTAATTACATTTCTGCAATTTTTTAAGGTGAAAGTTTGAACTCTCTACTGATTCGTACTGCGTGACCACATGCGTAAGTTATGCAGGAAAGGGCAAACGATTGCATTAAAAGAACGCGAGGGCAAATGAACGCATCGGGACCTTGGGCCAACGCCGCGCCGTCCGCCCTGGGGTTTCTGCGTGTTCGGATAGTGCAGCTGCCCCTCCTCCTTATTGATCCTTCCCGCCTGCCCCGCCCCGCCTCGCCCCGCTCTCCCCGCCCCACTCCGCCCCGCACGCGACGCCGCGTCACAGGAAGGGGAGGGGGTGGATGAGAAAGAGGGGGCGGCCGTGGAGATAGTCGCAGGGAACTGTCGACCGCACCATTTATTCCTTTTACGTTTTCGTTAAAGAACTAGTGGTGCTAAAACAGCACGTATTTTCACGCAAAATTGCGCGAAAAATACTCAAATTTTCGAAAAACTACATGATCTTGTTTCAAAATCTATCTTAAGGAACAGATTTCATTAAGGGATGACATCTCTACCTCCGTAATTGTAGTTGTAGGAACACGCCGAACAAATTTTGAATATTTGCAATTTTCGAAAAATCAAGAGTTTCTAACGAGTATGAGACTTGCACCGTTCTCTTAAACGTCTTTTACCAATCCAGCTACAAAATTTAATCAAAATCGATGGAGTCATTTTTTTGACAATTTTGAAAATGTCTCAGGGGCTTCATGTAAAATACCCACCAAAATTAAATTATCAGTTTCAAATTCAAGGGGTCACAACATCAGCCACATCGTTTGAGGAATATCAATTTTGGATAAAATCGGCTGAACGCTAGCGTTGTTCACAGGGGGACGGATAGACAGACGTTTTGCCATCATTCCAATTTTTGGTACCAACGACCCATAAAACATGGATTTTGGCTTCACCACGTATTAGAGAACTGTTTTTCTGAGTTTAGAAAGTGGGTTTATATACTTTTTTGTTACTAGGGCTCTGTAATAAGAGTTTTTTTCCGAAAATTTGCCGGTTTTCGCGCAGCATTACAAAAATGTCTCTCTACTGCGTAAGTGGTAGCGAGAAAGTAAAATAATTGGACTCGATACCTAGCTAAGCTGTGGGATGCAATGGAAGACGAGAATATAAATACAGTGTATACAAGATGTGCTATAAAACATCTATATACGAATGCTGCATAAAAGTTGTTTCAAGTAGTGCTTCAGATTTTAAAATATACAAAGGCCTAAGGAAAGGCTATTGAATATCCCCTACTCTATTGAAAATATATAATATACAAATTTTTCACATCTGTAAAATAAAATGTAAGGGCATTGGCATACCTACTGGTGAAGATTTCTTATATACCTTGACGTATGCAGACGACTATGTGGTCCTAGCCAATGATGAGATGATATCCACTACATGACTAGAAAATTAATTGATGAATGTGAAAACTGGGGACTTGACATTAATACGAGTATATCAAAAACAAAATATAAGGTAGTGCTTTGCAATGATCAGAACCTGCTAACCCGTAGGGCCATAATTAAACGCGTAAAGGAATTCAACTATCTGTGTGTAATGTTAACCATATATGGTCGTGATAGCAAAGATGTTCTAAACAAAACAAACAGAGGGAGGCAATTTATTTGATCTTTCCATCCATTGACATGGAATTCAGCATAAAAAGAAACAAAACTGTGTAAAATAATTGTTGAAAGTCTATTCACATATGGAGCTGAGTTATGGATTGTTAATGCCTGGAAACTGGGGACCCGGACGTAGGATCCAAGGAATATTAATGAAATATTGGAGGCGCTGTCAGATTACAAGAAAAGAAAGAATTAAAACTCAAAGAATAAGAGAAATAATGAAACCTGGAATATCAACCTTAGAACTGATAGAAACAAAGGCTCTATTATGGTAAGGGCATTTAAGGAGATTGAACAGTAAGTGACTGCCAAAGAAGGCCTGGGAATACCACCCTGAAGAAAGAATTTCTAGAGGAAGGCCAAGATGCAGGTGGAAGGAAGATGTAAGATCAATGGTGACGACAAGAGATTTTTAGAAGATGATGCCTGGAAAGGTAAAAAAAAACATGGAGATTAGGCAGCGAGAAACGGCGACAGCTGTAGAATAATTGCTTTAAGACTACGTTTTCGTGTACGTAGAATGTAGAAAATATGTCACAAAAAATTCGATTTATACAATTTGAGGAAATATTTTCCAGGGTTCTCTCATGCCGGTTGGTTTCTAAACGTCTGCCCGTCATCTATCCGTCTTTCTGTGCGTCTGTCTGTCAGGCTGTGTGTGTACAATATTAGCACCTAAACATTTTATAAGATTTTGTCCAAATTGGATATTCCGTGATCCATCTGGCCATCCTTGAGGGCCTGCAAATTGCAAATCGATCTTTTAATTTTAGAGATTTTTTTAAAAAGATATTTTCGAAATGTTCCTCCACTGGGTGATGAGATACGGCGCCAACCAAAACGTGGGCTTGCAGGAGATTTCCCCTTCACGTATGCCTTCAGCAGGACACAGCAATAGCAAGGACTCTAGGCTCCCGGCATGAGGAATAGTATAATGCATGTGTGTGTGTGTGTGTGTGTGTGTGTGTGCGTGCGTGTGTGAGAGGTGAGGAGAGTACAAGAAAGAGGACGAAAAGATCGCGCTGGTCAGTGACACGTGTTTTAAGCCGTGGCTTTTTCTTTGGATGTGCAAGTCGTGTGTCAACGCCCAAGGATAAAAAAGTTCATTTTTCTCTTGGAGTATTTCGCTTTTTTCATTCATTCATTCGGTCTCCCGTGCGATCGGCGTCTTAGATCGACACCAGCGCGTCCATACAACGCAGGCAGTGCGCGAGCGATGCTCAGGCCGTTGGCGAATGCCTCCAACGTCTTCGGGTCGGGTCGGGAGGCGGCAGCGCATGCGCGCGACGTCCCCCCACTACAGCACAAAGCGTGCCAAGGCACTGGATCTCTATTTTACGGCTTGCTGGAGAGCGAGCGTCCGTGATTGTGAGGGATAGTTTCGTTGGATTGTGAGGGATAGTTCGCGTTCTAGCCTTTATCGATACAAATGAAATTAGTGTTTGTTTGATAAAAGCAGTGAAAAGTGGAGCAATGGTTTCAATAATTGTTCTCCTCTTTCGCATGAAGAAAAGAAACATGTAATTGATAATGGGTGACCATATCCTAACCTGATAACCTTTCAGAATGTGTCAAGGTACTACTCAGGCATTTCTTTGGTATTGATTGAATATTGATTGATCAGGGCAGCCGGTAGAATTCTCCTCCAGGTAGCAACTTAATTAAACCCGGCTATGTAGTTAGTGTCCTTAATCCACCACCGTCGGAACCCTAGAACCTCACGGCCAGAGTTACTGGGAGAGGTGGCTCAGGCATCTACTGATGTCACTGCAGTGCTTCTAACCTAGAGCTTCTGGAGTTTCACTCCCCTCGGGGACAGGATTTTCGACACTAGCCACAGAGCTAGACCGAGGTGTGTGGCTGTCTGGAAGAGACTTCTAGCGGCCGGCTGCTCTGGTCGGTAGTTTTCCGTGGTGTCTCCGATCAACACCTGGCGAATGCCGACCGGAGCTGTACCCTAACAAACGGGCCACGAACCGCGCGTGATTTTTCGTTCCTCTTCCTCGTCTTATCCTCACCCCCTTACATATACCCTGACGTACGCTACACTACCACACATGTGGGGAAACTGATTGGGAGCTTAGAGCTTGTTTCGGCTGGGGCGATCCCCCACTGGTGGAGGATACGCGCTTGGGTAAAACCATGCTAGCCGACGATAGGTCGGCGCCGGATCTCATCATCAGGCAGGGAGGAAGATCATTGTCACCACGCGAGGAAAAATGCACTGCACGTACGGGTCTAATGACCTTACTTGTTGAATCCCGGAATGAATAACACAAGCACACAAAAAAGAAGTTGTCAGACCCAAACACTTGACACATGTTTCTCTACATATGTCGACGCACTGAATCCGAATCTGAAGCCAGAATTACGCCACCACCCTCCAGATGTTTGCGATATAAAAAAGAACTAGTCGGTGGTGGCGCAAGTTTGATTTCAGATTCAGATTCAGTGCGTGGACATACAGAAACATGTGTCAAGTCTTTGGATCTGACAAGTATTTTCTGGGGTGTTTGTGTATTCCCGACCAGTGTCGCTGTAGTGACTGTGGCAATGCTGCCTCTGAGATAAACTCAGGCGGCGGACTGTCTGAGGAGCTGCAAGAGTTGAGGCAAGAGAACGGGGATTTACAGAGGTCAAGGATGTACGGAAGTGGAAAGGGGAAAGAAGCGAGGGGGAAGGGGGGCGTTGATCTTTGCACTTCCTCCCTCTCCTCCTCCTCCTCCTCCTCCTGAACTTCCATTTCCATCTCGAATTTCCTAGCTCGCGCACTTGTTCTCCCCCCCTCCCTCCGGTTCTCGGCTTCTCTTTCAACGTCGCCTCTCGACCTCGCGTTTGCCCCGCAGAGGTTAGTTCAAGCGACCCCTCCCCCCCCCGCCACCAACGATGTTCTGAAAAGGCCCTCACTTAAAATCTGCCTAGCGTCCGCAATGAGCTTCTTTCTTCTTCTCTCAAAATGTTTGCGCCTGAAAACTCAAATGCCGGTTAGAATTACAGCGTTGCTCAGCATGTTAGCGGATAGCGAGCTTTCCTTCATTGAATTGAGACTGAAGCATCGGAGCGAATGTTTATAATTAATTTCGTACTTGAAATATTAATTTCATTTTATTCAGGGGGTTAGTGCTACATCTAAGTGGTGAGTAATAAGTCAGTACAGAAATTTATTGTCGAGACGATAAAAAAAGATTTTGTAACAACGAGTAGTTTATAGTGTTGGTCCATTTGCAGGAATAAGAAAATATTATCAAACGAAGTTAGGTAAGAGTTCGGTAATTCTTATGAGAACAAAAAAGTTAACATTATAAATGAATTTATTTTTTGTATAACGTTACTATGATTATTTAAGGAAGTGACATTAATTGCTGCTTAAGTTGTAATCACGAACTCATAATACGTCATGCGCGCTACTAAAGTAACGCATTTGTTTTAAAATGGTAATTAGCTTGAAAGTTACATTTTATATAAGTTATGGATTTGTTGCTAAAGGAAGATTTTGAAACAGCTTCAAAAGCAGATAATACTTATTTTCTAGGAAATCTAGCAAACTTCTGACTGAAATGACGGAATGAGTCGCGGGTTCGAGTCCCGCCTTCGGCATGGTTGTATTTGTGTTCGTCCTTTCACCCCTTATCATCACCATTTCGTGTCACTTCATAGTTATCATAACGTTAAAACTTAAATAAAATTAGTTAAATTAATTGGTTAAAACTTTAATAAAATACAATAATTTTCTTTCATTTTATTTTACAACACATAGCTATTAGATGAATTTTTTGTTTTCTTATGCACTGCCTCTAGCGAATAAATTAGGTACCAGCTTTGCTGCAGCACTGCGGGGCTCGGGCGGAATATATTCGGAACCACGTGCTCTAAGTGAGATGCGAAAATGATCGTATACTATTTAAATCATTTATTTTCCGCATTTGGGTTGTGTTAATCATTGCCAAAAGTTGCTAGAACACTGAGACAATCCTGAAGAAGAGCCTGTAAAAATTTCATTTCTATTCATACGCTACTTTTTTTGGTATCGATGTCGGTTACACGTCGTTGAATTCACTTTTATTAGTAGAGATTTCGAGCTTTTCAATATTTTGAGAGCATAAGGCCTGTTTTTTTCCAACTAGTCCATATCGCGAAATTCGATTTAGAGTCATTCCGCTTAGCATGAATCGAATGTTTTGTTCTTAACTTTTCAATTAACGACTTTCATATTAAGAAGGTTCGCGTTAAGTATGACATGACTTCGAGATTCATCTGATCATGGCTCAATTGCCATTGCTTTATTTTAATAATAAACATAATAATAATAATAATAATAATAATAATAATAATAATAATTCTTTATTGCACAATTTCCTTTACAAATTCACAAACATTCACAAGTATATTAGATAGGACAAATATTACAATGTATGATAAAAACCTGATAATATTAAATAAATAAAATAATTACACAAATGTGGTCTGAGGAAGTAGCAACAACGAGTCTCAGTGTAATCACCGTCAAGAGTTACGATAATTACTTCAATACAATGAATAATACAATTTGAAACAATAAATCAATACAATAATTGTAAACTGTAAACATTAAAATATAATAAAATATAGACAAAGGTCTCTTACAGGGCAAGACAAAATGTACCATAAGCAATATGAATTGAACTTAAAGATGTATGAATTCAAATCAGAAAGAAGAATGTAGAAAAATAAAATAAAAAGACAAGATAGCAAAAACCTTGCATTAACGATAGTTATCGCGTATGAACTCTTTAGCTCTCCAACAAAACGCTGAGAAATTCCAAACCTTGAAGCCGTTGACATTTAAAATAATGATATCAACAAAAAAGTTAAAAAATAAAAAGCTAAGTTTTCAGAAATGCCATAGTTTGCCAGAAACATTTCGGAAGTTGTTTTGTGGGTCAATGCAGCATATGGGCATTGTGCCGCGCGTCCTAGCTCTTCCAGGCCCTCGTGCTATATTTGTCCACCCCGCCCCTTCAGGCTTGTGTTCAATTCTCGACGGGAGCTCTCGCGTTGCGGCGTTGACCCAGCATGTGGTTGTCAACTTCGAAACGGTTAGAATTAATTACAATGAAACCCGATCTCCAAAGCAAATGACAGGACTTCGCCAACAAGCTCCCATCCAAAGACCCTCACACATAATGCAGGTTAAATCATTATTTGCACGCATGTAGAATACGAATATTGATCCAAAGATACCTCTTTAGAATATTATTATATGGAAAGAAGGTTATTATTGAGAAACATAACACAATAATAATATACGTCGCCTATTACTTTTCATAAAAGAAGGTTAATACGATACAAAAATCAGCCACGGCCGTACAACTATTTGTAGAATCTTCTGTGAGGGATGCCATAACTGCCAAACTTTTAAATCACATAAAATAGCTAAACATTACTTATATAATGCGATTGGTTGTCACATTGAAATAATTGCTGACTTGCCTCC
This sequence comes from Teleogryllus occipitalis, assembly GCA_011170035.1. Taxonomy (NCBI): domain Eukaryota; kingdom Metazoa; phylum Arthropoda; class Insecta; order Orthoptera; family Gryllidae; genus Teleogryllus; species Teleogryllus occipitalis. The sequence continues at coordinate 314,392 of BLKR01001078.1, read as the reverse complement.
CTCAAACCTCGCATTCGAATTACATATTCGCGTAAATAAATGATACTTAAATTCGTGTAAATAAATGATCATTAAAAAAGTTTTTGTTTTTGTCTTGACTTTTAAGTCTGAAGATGGAAGTAATTATTTTTCCGAAACATTGCTATTCATATTATGTATTACATATATTGCAATCTTATTGTAATTTTTATGTAATCAGTTATCTTAAACAATTTTCTGTCTTTAAAACAAAAGAAAAAATACAGTCTGACTATATAGACAATAAGTGCAGTTTAATTTACGTTTTCTCAATATAGAGAAAATGTTTTTGTGTTGTGTCGATTCATGGTTGGATATGTTCACGCTTCCAGACAAAGTGTGTGGTAATTACTTATAAAGGCTTATAAGAAAACATTTATAATTAAATGCCGAGACCGGGAGCGGTAGCTCAGTGCATCAACTGATGTCACTGCAGCGCCTCTGACCGGGAAGTCCTAGATTCGAGTCCTGATGGCGGCAGGATTTTCGACGCTAGCTTTTCAGCTAGGTCGAATTCAGTTGCTGTCTGGAGGAGAATTCTAGCGGCCGACTGCTCTGATCGGTAGTTTTCCGTGGTTTCTCCGATCAGCACCAGGCGAATGCCGGAGCAGTACCCTAACAAACGGACCGCGCGCAGTCTTTCCTTCCTCTTCCTTGTCCTATCCTCTCCCCTTACACACACACACTTACACTATCATGCACTACACTACCACATATTCCGGGATTCCGGTCGGGAGCTTAGAGCTTGTCCCGACTGGGGCGGTGCCCCGCTGGTGGGAGAGTCTTGGTTAGGTGAACCCCCACTAGCCGACGGTAGTTCGGCGCCGGATCTCACCAACCAGCGGGCGAAGTTCTCCCAATAAAAACATGCACTACACTTACGGGAATAATGACAAAAGCAGTTGACGCGCCCGGAAACACGAAAAAACCAATCAATCAAAAAATGCAGAGAATATAAACAATGGAAAAGTAATGTTCTTTAAAAGTAAATACAATGTTATATTTGAGAGAACCGATTTTAAAGTAATGTAACCTTAAGAGTTACAATAAGACACGAAAATCTTTTTATAGAGTTGAAACTTAAAATATACAACAATGGTACCGGTGACATTTAAAAAAAATTATATCAACAAAAAAATTATGTAATAAAGAGCTAAATTTTCAGAAATCCTTGTTTTCAGATTGCTGAAAACATTCAGAAAGTGTAAGGCGCAAAGAAAGATATGAGTAACAAGCCAAATCAAGGCTTACCTGGATAAGCGAAGTGAGGGTATTCATTGACGCTTAAAGAACTTGTTTATGTCCTCACGCCCCCCGTAAGTGTTCATTGTGAACGGCCCTTAAATCCGTGCTGCTGCAGTGTGAAAGCGGGAGGACTCCGCCGGTGCCAGTGGTGAGCTGGCGGGGCGAGGGTGGCTGGTGATTCACCCTCGCGCTGGTGACTCACGCCCCCTTCGGCCTCCCCCCCCTGCGAGGGTGGCTGCCCAATCTCCCGCTGCGAGCGACCCCCCGTTCGCTGCCAATTGCACCCCCCCTCTCTGCTCCGCCCTAGTTCTGCGTACGCTTAAAGGAAGGCGATTCTCTACAATTCATTTCTGGTTACTTTGAATTCAGTTCTAGCCGATCAGACGAAATTCTTTTATTATATTTGTTGCATTTATAGTTTTATCTGAACATTTGAGCATTGCCTCACGTTTAGCACTATTGATAAAAATTCATCTTTTATCATGCTGTTCACACACTAAAAGTAGCCGCTTTTACTAATGGCTAACTAAATATAAATTTCAAATCTATTACAGTTTCCCACGTAGTCCATTTTTCAGGTTAAATAAAAAATATCGATTAAAATACTTGTTTAAATTTTTTGTTTCATTACAAAATTAGATTTAATCGACAATCTCATGAATTGAGACGTTATGATTCTTGAAAGTGCCGGATAGAGAGTATAGTAATTCATAATGTTTCACTAATGAACTCAGAAGTGCATTAAAACCATTCAAAACACTTTATTTTTTAGAACTCTTTCAGAATATCCTAGAGGGAGCCAAGTAAAATAGGATCCATCGATTTGTCCTGTTGAAGAATCGAATGGGCTATTGATGACCTCTAAACGGGCCATAAGTCACCCAAAACGCGTTTTAGTTGTGTAAAAAGCAAAAAACTGGTTTAAAAAAAAGTCTTTAGAATCTTCTCGACGAATTCGCAAAACACTGAACAGTTCTCCACTAGGAGACCGAGAAGCGTCTGATGTCACTTCATTTGTCTCCATTAGTGGGCTGCTATGGGTCTAGCCATGAGTTACGGACGGACACAGAAAGGTACTCAATTACTCGGGAAGGGCTGAATACGTCTAATGAATCGGGGAGGATGATGTTCTTTCAGAGAGTGACAAACGGAGACTGACCATGAATCACGAACATATAAGATGTTTTGTGCGGGCGCGTGGTTCTGGACAATGAATGTTAGTCACCCACACAAACAAGTGAATTGGCTTCTGACCATTTTCAGTTGTCGAAAACCGAGAAGATATATGAAAATTGGGATATATTTTTTTAAATAAAGTAGTCAATAATGAAGCTTATTTACTAGAATCGCTCTCTTGAACAGTCCAGACCGTTTAGACCAAGTAGTTACTATTGAAAGTACTCTATTCATTGTAGTACATTTTCAGGGCTCGTTTTGATACGGAATACCCTCCTGAAAATGTACTACGTACGTACATAAGCACAGAAATATATCAATATGTGGAGGAAAAATTGAATTGAACAGAAAATAAGCAGTTAATGAAATTTAAGTTCCATGAATAGAATGATCCAATAAATTACTACTAATTTTAACCCAAGAATACGATTTAATCGCTTTTTGTACTGAAATAAACTGAATATTTTTGTGTTGTTAAAAGGAAGTTCCCTAAATCTCTCTGGCAACTGACAATATGCACGCAATGCTTTACGAAGCATTGCTATATGTGTTCAAATGTCTTCTCTTTTCTCTTTGTGCTGGCCAAAATTCCAGAAGAATAATGGGGGTAATCTTGCACCTCAGAATATCTTCTGGACTTAAATCCAAATTTTCAACTAATTCACGGCTTAAAATTGAACATGAAGTTAAAAATAATATTTCGAATAATTTCGGAAGGATATGAAAGATATTGAAAATAAAATGATTAAATATGTTACTTTATGTGAGTTTTCCTTAAGGGTAGTGACCCACTTTCACATATTTACCAAAAACCTAGTGATCTGGACAAAAATGGACTCTCAAATGTTTTACAAAAATTCAAAAAGATTAACTTATAATCTTATAATAAAATTTACTAAAGAAACAAATATATAAATTCACATAAATCCTGGTTATGTACGTACTACCTATTTTGTGTAAAATATAATTAAAATGTTTGCAACAGAATTGTATTTGATTTGAGTTTTTTAGACTGACATTTAAATTCTGTTTGACATTTACTGTTCCGTATTTTTATAGACAGTCAAAACAAAACAAGTAGATTAACTCAAAACACACATTTTACACAGAGATTGTTTCTTAGTAAAATCTGTTTCTTAAAGACGGATCTTTATATTAATTTATGTTGAATTATTCGAAAGCATGAGAAGTATTCTTGTAATTTGGCGCGAAACGTAAGCAATTAAAAATATGTAACATTTTTCTAAAAAACCTTTCCAAATAATTTCTTTAAATTTTTTCCACGGATGGAAAAACATATGCTGAAAAGAACGGTGTGGATTGTTGACCTCTCAGAATTTCTGAAAAATTCAAATTTAGAAATAATACCAGCAAGTATGTGCTGTTTTTGCACCATAAATTTTACTGTGCTATCGTTTCTGCTATTTATTTGTTCTGCATTAATGCGGTCTCCAGTTAGGGCCCCGAGCTGCCGGCAGCTGTTTTCTGCAGAATGCAGGGCCTAGCAATGATATGTGATTTAAGCTCATGTTCTTATCGAAGTTAACTAATGTCTGTAAATCTTGGCCTTTTAACATAATGATAATATCTCTTTTCCACGAATCACCGCATTTTTGTCCAATAGTTGAAAATGTTTGTCCGCCAACGAATTAAAATTTACAAAATGGCCAGTATCAGTTCTGAATCTTACTACTTCTGAAATTACTATCCTACAATTTTTTTCGCATTCAAAGACAAACCAGACTTTTTCTAACATCCCTCTAAAGATCTTTAATACACTCAGCTTTACGAGGCTCTGAAGAAATTTTTAATACTGTCGTGAAAGGAGGTGAACCAACGTGGCATAAACGTTATCATCTGACGTATCATTTTAATGACACCACATTCAGTTTATGTGGTGAGATACATTCGAAAGGTTTTTTTGTATGTTCTTAAGCGTATTGGAAATTACGAGTAGGTTTGTGATGAAAGTGAGATGGTTACAACTCATCGGATAACATCTTTACTAAGATAAATGAGCTAAGAAAACTGCAAGACTATTTGTCACACTAGTGACTCCGGGTCGATGGGGTGGTTTTAGCGGGCGAGGTGGACATGGCGGGGGGGATTGTTCGGTAGGTGGTTGCAATAAAAATAACTCGGGCAATGCTGAGCAAAGAGCTTGCTTATCAAACAAAATTCGCAATGACAGTGATGATGATAAATGAAACACAAATGGAATAAAAAATGTGCGGTTTTCCTGCGCAAGATTACATAAATTTCTCATCTTACGAAGAATTTGTAAGGCCAGAAAGTAAAAATCCAGAAATTATATAAGAACAAGAGAAAGTAAAAGTAAAAATCAATGGAAAATATAAACATTTGTATTATTTCGACATTTTTATTACATGAACTATTTATATCATTACTCGATCACAGTCAAACCGCGGATATACTCACACCGGGAGGAAGGTTATAGTGTGTTGGAGACACTTTATGTGTGTGGAGAGACAAAAAGTCTTGACACAGCACAAAAATGTTACGAGCCGTTGCCACGATGGTAATGTTCTTTTTCATGTGGTCGTAAAGCTATCTGCATTAATGAACTTCAAAAGTACCACATGCAGAATACTTTTACTGCTACCGTAAAAAGCACAAGAGGTGTCAGTGGTACTAAAAGTGACAAAGAGATATTAGGATTTGCTAGACTTTTTGTAGGAAAAAACACAGTAACTGTTTTGTAATTTGAATGTGTATGGCAGGCTGCTCACAAGTTATTTTGGGACCAGTTTTAAAGGTAGGATCTCTATTCCATAATATAAAAGAGAAATTGTGTGGAAACTGGTCCAAAATTTCATAGTTACAAAAACTAAAGTGAGATGGAACAAGTAGTTTGTCTACACCAACTCTCCAACTTGGCCCAATTTTGTTTCCGTTTACATTATAGACATGAATTATTCTCTTGTTCATGAGGTGATGTGAATGTGAAATCTCATGATTTACTCTCAAGAACATTATAATAATAATAATATTAATATTAATAATAATAATAATAATAATAATAATAATAATTATTATTATTATTATTATTATTATTATTTTATTTTTTCTCGGAGTTTTCTCACCCGGGTTCGAGTTTTGAGCGGCCTTTAGGAAAACCACATTCCTAGCTTTACATATTTAGAAACGTGCGAAAAATCCTGCAGGTTTCAAGAATGACAGACTTTTCAGCAATTAGAATAATTTTAGGGTCAGGAAGATCTAATATTTTCAAATAATACTTTAGAGTTTTGTTAACTAGAGCAGTCGCTATTATTATTATTATTATTATTATTATTATTATTATTATTATTATTATTATTATTTATCATTATTATTATATTAGTTTAATCTCAACAATTACAAGTCTGCATACTTGTTTTTATTCAGTTGAGAGGAGAATTTATTTAAAAAAAATTCAATTTCCATTTTATTGATATTGTGATCTGCTTTGTACCAATGATGAATTGCTTTCTTTTTCTGTATGTTATGTACAGAAACTGTTTACTTTATGTGACTGGTTTCAGGATGTATTCATAATAAGGGATGATTTCCTCTTCAGCCAAAAGCCCGAGTTTGGTTGCTAGGATTTGGTGTACAATATATGCTGTCAGGTTGTGCCGGTGTAGATAATCTTGTGTCTGTCAGATTTATGCACCCAGTGGACATATAATCTATTGGTTCTGACAATCGACGACTTACTCTACATCTGTCTTTAACACCTAGTTACTTTTCCTTCCAGTTCTGTAGAATATATGGGTGAAAAGTAAGGGAATCATCTAAAGAATGAGATCTCGAAGTTTTCGTCGTAAAATTCGTGTGTAAGGTTCTTTTGAGCTGTAACTTCACTCTCATATCAGTACTAAAATGAATTAGTACTATTAAATTTTAAAAAAAATTCGGCGCCTTCCTAAAACTACGATTGTGTAAATAATGTTTTTCTTAATGAAATGTGCCCATCAAAAACTGATCTCCAAATAAGTTCACGTTAAGTTTTTCGAAAATATAAGCAATTTGATTGCCTTTGTCACCCGCTTCGAATTTCCTGCAATTAGTGAACGTAATATGAGAAGCGATTCCAGGCAGTTGGAAGCTACATAAGTTAGAATTTGTATATTATTTCATATTTGTTTGTTCGTTTCTTACATTCGAGCTTTTGTTATACGTTTACAAATTAATCATTTAGAAATTATTTAAAACCTATTTGATAATCCATAAGTTTTGTCCGTGTTGCGAAGAATGTATTTGTATTTTCTATGTATTGATGTATTTTCTTTCAAGCAATCCGCAAATCTTAATTAAAATATGTCCAATAATGTTTAATTTTAAAAAATCGATTTAAATGTAATATGAAAGAAAAATTGCTAGCCTTCAGAGAATATCAGATTGGAATGCAGCAATGACATTCCGCTTCGCAAGACGGCAGCGAATTTCTGTGAATTACGTATCTATGTTGGGACATAATTTAGCTGTAAGAAAAATAGTTATAATTGTCAAATTTGTGTTGATATTTGCTGGAAAATATTACAAATCGTAGCACATTTCGTACGAAAAATGAGTTTGTAATGATGCCTCAGATATGTTAATTCGGAGAGAAGTTGTGGGGTGAATAGTATTACATAACCATTACCGAGGGCGAGAAAGTACATGGTGTATCATTAGTTTTCTTTAAATTCTTTGCTCGAAAGTGCATTTGCAAATAAGTATAATTCCGATTTTTATTTTCAAAAATGGCCATATTTTGTCACACAATTGCATTGTAGGCCCCTGACACCGGACCATAATGCTGAAAGACAAAACACATCTGTCCCTTCAGTTGAAAACTGTGGAGGCTTCAAATTATGTATTGAAACAATGTCAATGAATGTCTCTGAATATTCAAAAATTGAAAATGCAAATGTTAACTTTGTTTTTGAAGCTTCAGGAAGGTTTGAGTTTCCTGTGATGCCGGTGGTGACGGTGTAATGTGAACGGCGTGGTAAACTTAAGTACATAGGATTGAATTCCAGCGAGGGGAGACCTTTGTTGATTTGAAACGCTTTTGCGGTTCCAAGAAGTATTATATTACAAAACCGTTACAACTAATGCGAGAAAATACGTGCTGTTTAAGCACCAGACGTTCCATGTATTTTTGTACATATTGTAACGAATGTTAGGTCATCTGCCGGTGGCCACCACGAGCTGCCTGTATACGCGGATTGCGTCATCGGCCGGCGGCCCTCGAACTAGCTAGTCCCAGAGTGTTCAGGCGCTAATCGCAAAGTCCAGAATATTCTCGACGGCATCCGTCGAGTATAGATACGCGGCGGCCGGCGACCGCGAGTCAGTCTTAAGTCTGTAGTGGAAGCTGAGCTGTGAAGTGTGTGCATCGCGGTGAATAGCAGTGCAGTGATTGTGCTCAGTGACTTGAACCGTGACCAGTGCATCAAACTGTGGTCAGTGCAGTGGACTGAGCGATAGTGTAAGAGAAGTGAACAGTGTAAATAAATAATCAAGAGAAGTGTGACGTGTAAAGAATAATCAAGTGTTTTCAGTGATTGTTTTAAGAAACAAAATAAACGTTTTTGTTAAAATAATACCAGAGTTTTAATTCACCACCTAGAATCGTAACAATATTAATCTTAATAGCGTGGTCATGAGCTGCTTGAATTTAATCTCAGTCTCTCCATTAGTCCCATATCTCAGTTAACTAAATTAAACGTCATTGGCACGTTCTAGAGCAAAAGGAAATTTACCATGTGAAGTTCGGGACTTCCATACCTGCACACATACTTTTACTAGTTTGATGGAGAGTTCATCTGCTGTTGCTTGTATTTAAGGGAGTATAAATATTGTTGCATAAATATTATTGCTTTATGTAGACGAAACAGTTCAGATTGGATTATGAAGAACTTCAAACCTGTTATGTGACGGTTGCATAACGCTTTCCGATCACAGCGTAGCGCATTCATTTATTTTCCTCGGAATGTAGAGGTTTTCATTGACCGTGACGACGATATTCAATTACGTACAAATTTTACATTATTATACAATGATTCTGATCAACTGAGATGGTTCAGTGACAAAAACTAATGCCGCTGCATAATTTTTGTCGGGTAGGTTCTTGGGCTTCGAGTACCGTCAGAGTCGTATTTTGGACACTAGGTTGTCAGCTAGGTTGAATAGTTTAGCGGAGAATTCTAGAGCCAGGCTGCTCTGATCGGTACGTAGTTTTCCGTGGTTTCTTTGAAACAGGCAAATGCCAGAGCAGTACCCTAGCAAATGGGCCACTGACTGCACGCGGTATTTCCTTCCTTTTCCTTCTCCTATCCTCACCCCTTAGTTACATTTACACTTACATGCACTGCACTACCGCACATGACAAGAGATCAGTCGGGAGCTTAGAGCTTATCCTGGAAATAGAGGTGCCCCTCTGAGCAAGACATCTAGAGGAGAAAACTCACTCAGCCGACGTGTCGTTTGGTACCGAATTTAGCCATCCAGCGGGAAAAGATCACCGCCACTTCCGACAAAATATACACTACACTTACGGGACTAATAACTAGAGTAGTTGACCAGCCCGAAACCTCGAAGCACTTGTGCACTCATGCACGATCGGGCGATATTGAGGGGCGATAAAGAGGGGCGGTATTGGCAGCAGTAAGGCTAGCGGCTAGCAGCGGCAAAACTTTCCTGTATAAATAAGCGTGGGTTTGGCGCCTCTCCCAGGTACTGGAAAAGCCAAGTCGAGACTTCCCATTACCGCCCCACGTGTCCTCAACCACACAACACGCAGATCTCAACGCTGCATAGATCACTGGACAGAATCATCAGCAAACAATTCTAGTTTCTTCGGAAATGAAACTTTCAGCGGGAAACCGATTGCATCAAATTTCTTCAAAACGCGCGCGATCTTTCCATTCTCTTCCTTTACCGTCCTCAGCCCTTAGTTACAAATACACCTACATGCCCACGCTACCAGACTTACCGGAGGACCAGTGTGGAGCATATTGCTTATCCCAGCTGGAGTGCTGCACCGTTTAGAGGGATCCTGCAGAAAAACCCCACAAGCCGACGTGTAGGTCGGCGCCAAATCTCAGGTTGAAGCTGACCGGTAGCTCAGTGCATCAACTGACGTCACTGCAGCGCCTGTGACCGGGAGGTCCTAGATTACACTCCCCATGGCGGCAGGATTTTTGACACTAGCTGTTCAGCTAGGTCGAATTCAGTCGCTGTCTGGAGGAGAATTCTAGCGGCCGGCTGCTCTGATCCGTAGTTTTCCGTGGTTTCTCCGATCAACACCAGGAAAATGCCGGAGCAGTCTAACAAACGGGCCACGGACCGCGCGCGATCTGTATTTCCTCTCCCTTGTCCTATCCTCTCCCCCTACACACTTACACTAACATGTACTACACTACCACATATTCCAGAAGACCGGTCGGGAGCTTAGAGCTTGTCCCGGCTGGGGTGGTGCCCCGCTGGTGGGAGAGTCCTGGTTAGGGGGAAACCCCACTAGCCGACGGTAGGTCGGTGCCGGATCTCACCATCCAGCGGGGGAAGATCACCGCCACCTCCCGAGCAAAAAACATCCACTACACTAACGGGACTAATGACCGAAGCAGTTGACGCGCCGGTAACACGAAAAAGCTTATCAACCTATGTGTAGGTCAGCGCCGAATCTCAGGTTGAAGCTGGAGAGGAACGCCGTCGACTTCCGCCAAGTACGACGTTCACGGGATTAATGACCATAATAAAAGTATTTGACGCGACCGGAAACCCGAAATGCTCACACTAAATCGCCCAGTTTATCTGAAAATACGGAGGGACGGGATGTAACTGCCCCACCCCTTCCTGCGGCCCTCTGCGCAGAAAAGGAATCAGAGAATCAGACCGCAAGTGCTTCCCAGAGCTCGATGGGAGCTGCCCTTGCGCGGCGATCGATGCGCCGTAAAAGAGAGTGCGGGCGATGCAGGAACCTCCGTTAAGCCCCACGGCCTCCTCCCACGCTCCAAGGCCTCCTCTCGGACACTGCACCGCCAACACTGTGGGCTGTAAAATGGCCCTTATCGGACCCGACGAGAAGGAATTGATTCCACACTCTGAGGAAACTGAATGGCCAACATCAATGACACTTAAAATACACACACACACACACACACACACACACACACACACACACACACTTGTGGATAGTGTGCAATACATTTTTATGTAATAATACTTTCTTGCAAAACAGTATGATCCCGATCCGCATGTTACATGTTGAAACGTTGGAAATCGAAAATATCCTTTATTGGAACTACGCATAGTCGAATGGACGTACCGGCTGAGGTACCTCAGAGTATAAATTGACGTCATTACAGCGCATCTGATCGAAAGGGCCGAGGTTTCGAGTCCAGAGAGGTGGCAGGATTTTCAACGCTAGCCAAATACTTAGATCGAATTCCGTCACTGTCTGGAGGAGAATTCTAGCGGCCAGTTGCTCTGATCGGTGGTTTTCCATGGTATCTCCGATCAACACCAGGCGAATGCCAGAGCAGTACCCTAACAAACGGACCACAGTCCGCGCGCGATCATTCCTTCCTCTTCCTTCTCCTATCCTCACCCTTACTCACACTTACACTAATATGCACTACACTACCAAACTTTTAGGGAGACCAGTCACTAGATTAAAGCTTGGCCGGGCTCGGGCACCCGCTGGTGGGATATACCTGTTGGGGAAATCCCCGTAAGCCATTATGTAGATCGGCGATGGATTTCACCAAAAATCAGGGGAGAACACCGCCATATCCCGTCATAAAAACATGCACAGCTCTAACGGGATTAATGTTTATAAATTAAACTAGTTAACGTGCCCGGAAACACGAAATTACAATCAAACTACGTTATGCGCCGGCTTCGTTCGTAATTGTCTTCCGCTTTCCGATATCGAGGAGGATTCGTTCTCAGCTTCTATTAAGGGATAGCATATGTGATGGCTGAGTTTGCCTGACTCGGTGGTTTAAAGGCTTTGGAACTCGCGCTGCCGATAGTTGTGGATTCGAATCGCGCGTGGACATGAGTGTTTTTGTCACGTGCTTGTGGAATGGGTGACTTTGCCATTCCATCTGCCTCAATTCAATATTATTACATTCATTTTCGTACACTTATAATCTTTTGGTGAAAATATTCAGCTTTCAGAAAAAAAACTTTATGTACTTTTTGTGATGAATTCAGAAATACTGTTGGATTTTCCCTGTCAGGTAGAGTGCTGTTGTAATGTTGTTTGAATCGATGTAAACATCTTAACTGACACTGATCGCTCTCACTCCGCTTGACATCTTCTTGAGGTGTATGCGTTAAAAGCTCCGTGTTAGGGTAGTTGTGTTTAAGAACGTTCGGGCATTTCCTGTTTCAAATTTACCTCATTTTACTCCGCCAATAATCAGACATACCTTAGTTATATATCGTACGTTTATGAGTACAAAACGTCTCTCCAAACGCTCAAGATTTTATCGTATTTCTTTCTAGAAGGGATACAATAAATACGAGAAAGTTCTTTTGTAGCACGTCACTGCACGACAAAATTCCAGCTCTTTCGATGGAAACAATGAATCACCAGATTTTCGCTGGGAAGCATGTCTCAGCATTGCACCATACATTTTATTGAACAGATTGATCATGTTAGCGCATGTTAGTGTGTGTGTGTGTGTGTGTGTGTGTGTGTGTGTGTGTAAGGGGAGACGATAGGACAAGGAAGGGGAAGGACAGATCGCGCGCGGTCCGTGGCCCGTTTGGTGGGGTACTGCCCCGGCATTCGCCTGGTGGTGATCGGAAAAACCACGTAAAACTACCGATCGGAGTAGCCGGCCGCTAGAATTCTCCTCCAGACAGCGACTGAATTCGACCTACCTGAAAAGCTAGTGTCGAAAATCCTGCCGCTGTCAGGACTCGAACCTAGGACCTCCCGGTCAGAGACACTGCAGTGACATCAGTTGATTTGGTATTTCGCTTCCGGCGTCGTGTAGTGGACCCAGGTCTCGTCCCCAGTAACAATTGAATCCAAGAATTCTTCGCCATCGGTTTCATAGACTTGAAGAAACTTGCGGTCCGCTTCAACACGCCGTTTATGGTCTTCCGTAAGCATTCTTGGAACCCATCTGGCACAAACCTTGGCGTATCCTAAATGGTCTGTCAACAGTTTGTCAATGGAAGTCTTGCTGACATCAGGAATCATCTTGCAGAGTTCCAGAACCGTCACTCAGTATTTCTTCCTCCACTTTCGTAATCGTTTTGTTCGGAACTGATGGCCGTCCGGAACGATATTCGTCATGGATATCTGCACGTCTGTCCTTGAATTCTATACACCATTTTCGCACGTGTCATATGTTCACACACGTTTCTTCGTAGACTTCACACAGTTGGGAATGAATGTATCCCGATGCAGGGTTTTTTGCACACAAAAATGAATTACAGAGCGTAATTTGCACGGGCAGGCGAAGCGAGTGAGTGTTCCACCTCTAACGGCTGCTCAGCCAAGACTGAGCTTTGCAGACAGTTCGCGGGGGTGGGAATTGGCAGAATAGAATAGAATATTTATTTTGCTACTTAGGAATACATACAATACACTTCCGGTGGTAGCGTTTTCTAAGGAATTACTAAAAATACACAAAACAAACATCAAACAACATTAAAATATTTACATGTTACCAAATACAATTTTACAAAATTAATCTATAAACCATATTTACTTAGTCTAATTTTAAAATTTTTGACGTTCTGTGGGAAAGTCTCCAGCACTGCTGCAGGTAATTTGGAGAGGAGGAATCAAGCTACACGCTAGTGATGCAGTATCCAGTCAGTGATGCCGGATCGCAACTGCAGCGTCTTGGAAAACTTATTTTACGGACAACCTTTGTGTTTAACATATTGGACGACTTTCGCTACTTAAGAGACTTAGAAAAAACTATATTTGCAAATATGTTCGGGCAGAGGGGCTTAAGGCCCATGATGTGCTACGCCGGTGATTGTATCCAAGAGTATATAATATCTTAAGCCACTCACGTACCCATGGGAGGCCCATGGAATTGAGATCCACCACTGCGTATCTGGGTTCCATCTCAGTCGAAGGACGAAGCGGGTTCGATGGAGATTTTCTCGGGGTACTCCATTTTCCCCTGCCAAAAAGCATTCGACCGGTGTGCTCCATTGATTATTCCCTAACCTCTCTTATCACAAATAAACGTTCCGCTAAGGATCCAAGGATCACTGAGATAACCGAGGAACTACCGAGTTCGGTCCCAGGCGGTTCCAGGTGGAATTTGTGATGGACAAAACCGGTTCGAGCAATTCTCCCTAGAATAGAATTCTTCTCTACATGGTGTTGGTTCGCGGCAGATTTTCTCGGGGTACTCCTGTTTCCCCTGCCGAAAAGCATTCCACCCAATCAATCATTCCGTACCCTATTCCGCCATTCCGTAAGGATCCAAGGGTCACAACAGCGTCTAGGCGATAACTGAGTAACTAGTTGAAAAGGACTTGGCTACATCAGCGGGTTATCAATAGGTAGAATCCCAGCGTGACTCCTTCCAAGGCCCGAGGGACGGAGGGCAGAGAGTGGAAGAGGTGCGGGGGGTACAGACCCCAGAGGGGAAAAACCAGAGGTCGGAGTTCTCTTCACTCACAAGCACCGCTGATTTTAAATTTCTCATTGTGCTAGCCGGCGCCCTCCCTTTCTGCTCGGCTGAGCCGGGTGGAAAGGCCACGTTGAGCCGTCACCCGCTCGGAGAGCCAAGGGGCGGGAAAGGCGGGTGGTGGTGGAGGCGGTGACTGACGGAAGCGGGGGCGGGGATGGGCGGGAACGGCGGCGGCAAGGGGGCGTGGTCAGGGTCGACGGTGGGGCGGGGACGGGGTGTGGAAGGGGTTGGTTAGTTGGTTCGTTGTTAGTGATTACGAGCATATCAACTATCGAGGCCATTAGTCCCGTAAGTGTAGTGCATGTTTCTCATCGGGAAATGGCGGTGATCGTCCCTCGCTGGAAAGCGAGATTCGTCGTCGACCTACCGTCGGTTAGTGGGGGTTCCTACAACCAGGTATTTCCCACCAGCGGGACCACTTCCGACCGTTCTCCCGGCATGTGTGGTAGTGTAGTGTTTGTTAGTCTAAGGTGTGTGTAAGTAAGGGGTGAGGTTAGGACAAGTAAGAGGAAGGAAAGATCGCGCGTTGTTCGTGGCCCGTTTGTTAGGGTACTGCTCCGGCATGCGCCTGATGTTGATCGGAGAAACCTCAGAAAACTACCGATCAGAACAGCCGGCCGCGAGAGTTCTCCTCCAGACATCAATCTAGAGTCGACAATCCTGCCGCCGTGGGGAGTGTAACCTAGAACCTCCCGGTCAGAGGCACTGCAGTGATGTCATTTGATGCTCTGAGCCACCTCTCCCGGTGGGACGGGATCGGCGACACGGAGGCGGTGGTGAGTGCGCGGGGAGGAAGGGAGCGGCTCGGAGGGGACAGTGTCGCAGGTGAGGACAAGACTCGGAGTGCCGAGGGCGGGCGTGGAGGCGGGGACGGTGCAGCGGCGGGGGCGGTGGTGAGTGCGCGGGGAGGAAGGGAGCGGCTCGGAGGGGACAGTGTCGTAGGTGAGGACAAGACTCGGAGTGCCGAGGGCGGGCGTGGAGGCGGGGACGGTGCAGCGGCGGGGGCGGTGGTGAGTGCGCGGGGAGGAAGGGAGCGGCTCGGAGGGGACAGTGTCGTAGGTGAGGACAAGACTCGGAGTGCCGAGGGCGGGCGTGGAGGCGGGGACGGTGCAGCGGCGGGGGCGGCGGCGGGGGCGGGGGCGGCGGGGGCGGGGGCGGCGGGGGCGGGGGCGGCGGGGGCGGGGGCGGCGGGGGCGGCGGGGGCGGCGGGGGCGGGGGCGGCGGGGGCGGCGGGGGCGGCGACGGGGGCGACGGGGGCGGCGGGGGCGGGCGTGGAGGCGGGGACGGTGGCGGGGACGGTGGCGGGAACCAGAGAGTGTTAGGGACAGCCGCAAGACCAGTGACTGTGTCTGGTGGCGGTTCATAAGTCGCCATCACTCGAGGGCGGGGAAGTGTGGTCGGGTTGGGTATCGGTGCGTGGGCGGATCCATCGACATTTGGCCGGGTGGGCGGCACAGTCACTATAGGTTTTAGCATAATTATTGTTATAATAGAACCTAACCAGAATGGTAATGAATCGGAATGGTACTACAAAGAACACTTATATAGTTCGGCGCAACGTCCAGTTTATGCTGGCAGCGCCTCGTAACCCTGATTGACGAGGCAGGCCCTCGCATAGAGCCCAGATTGACGCGCCGCGCCGGCGAGGGCGGAGCGGCGGGGGCAGCGGCCGTATCGACTGCAGGCAGCGCCACCTGGCCGGGCATCGATTGGTGCTGCCCCCTCCCCGCCTCCCTCGCTATCTCCGTCTCTCTCTCTCTCTTGCTCCGGGCGGAACAGCTGATCGCGCCGTCGCGTCGCCGCCCCACCAGGGGCGCTGAGAGCGACGCAACGCGACGCCGCGCGCAGTGGGCGCTGGCCCAGACGCCGCAGAGGCAAAGCCTGGCCACAGAGCGGTGACGTCACGTCCTTCAGGCATCGCATTTCTGAATAGTCGCCGCGAGAAAGTCGCAGCAGCTCACCGAAATGACAAAACCCTAGTCTGTGATCGGTGACGTCACATCCTTCAGGCAAGCATTTCCCAATAGTCGCCGTGAGAAAGTCGCAGAACCCTAACCGAAATGGCAAAACCTAGTCAGTAATCGGTGACGTCACGACCCTCAGGCATCGCATTTCTCAAAAGTGGCCGTGAGAAAGTCGCATAACCCTTACCGATGTGACAAAACCTAGTCAGTAATCAGTGACGCCACGACCCTCAGGCATCGCATTTCTCAATAGTCGCCGTGAGAAAGTCGCAGAACCCTAACCGAAATGGCAAAACCTAGTCAGTAATCGGTGACGTCACGACCCTCAGGCATTGCATTTCTGAAAAGTGGCCGTAAGAAAATTGCAGCAGCTCAACCGAAATGACAAACCTCTAGTCAGTGATCGGTGACGTCACATCCTTCAGGCAAGCATTTCCCAATACTCGCCGTGAGAATATCACAGAACCCTAACCGATGTGACAAAATCTAGTCAGTAATCGGTGACGTCACGACCCTCAGGCATCGCATTTCTTAATAGTCGCCGTGAGAAAGTCGCAGAACCCTAACCGAAATGGCAAAACCTAGTGCGTAATCGGTGACGTCACGATCCTCAAGCATTGCATTTCTCAAAAGTGGCCGTAAGAAAATTGCAGCAGCTCAACCGAAATGACAAACCTCTAGTCAGTGATCGGTGACGTCACATTCTTCACGCAAGCATTTCCCAATAGTCGCCGTGAGAATATCACAGAACCCTAACCGATGTGACAAAATCTAGTCAGTAATCGGTGACGTCACGACCCTCAAGCATCGCATTTCTTAATAGTCGCCGTGAGAAAGTCGCAGAACCCTAACCGAAATGGCAAAACCTAGTGAGTAATCGGTCACGTCACGACCCTCAAGCATTGCATTTCTCAAAAGTGGCCGTGAGAAAATTGTAGCAGCTCAACCGAAATGACAAACCTCTAGTCGGTGATCGGTGACGTCACATCCTACAGGCAAGCATTTCCCAATAGTCGCCGTAAGAAAGTCGCAGAACCCAAACCGAAATGGCAAAACCTAGTCAGTAATCGGTGACGTCACGACCCTCAGGCATCGCATTTTTCAAAAAAGCCGTGAGAAAGTCGCAGAACCCTTACCGAAATGGCAAAACCTAGTGCGTAATCGGTGACGTCACGACCCTCAGGCATTGCATTTCTCAAAAGTGGCCGAAAGAAAATTGCAGCAGCTCAACCGAAATGACAAACCTCTAGTCAGTGATCGGTGACGTCACATTCTTCAGGCAAGCATTTCCAATAGTCGCCGTGAGAATATCACAGAACCCTAACCGATGTGACAAAATCTAGTCAGTAATCGGTGACGTCACGACCCTCAGGCATCGCATTTCTTAATAGTCGCCGTGAGAAAGTCGCAGAACCCTAACCGAAATGGCAAAACCTAGTGAGTAATCGGTGACGTCACGACCCTCAAGCATTGCATTTCTCAAAAGTGGCCGTGAGAAAATTGTAGCAGCTCAACCGAAATGACAAACCTCTAGTCGGTGATCGGTGACGTCACATCCCTCAGGCAAGCATTTCTGAATAGTCGCCGTGAGAAAGTCGCAGCAATTTAATCGAAATGACAAAGCCTAGCCAGTGATTAGTGACGTCACGTTCTTCAGACAAGCATTTCTGAATAATCGCCATGAGAAAGTTGCTGCAGCCCAACAAAAATGACAAAGCCTACTCAATGATCTGTGATGCCACATTCTTCAAGCATCGCAATTCTCAATACTTTCCGTGCAAAGGTGTCAGCGGCGTCAGCGAGACAGCAAAGGCTTGAGCCATCACTGATATGTGATGTCACGCACTCCAGGCACCGGAATTCTTAACAGATACAAGCACAAATTCGCTGCAGTGAATATAATTTCATTCTTAAATAGCTATCAGACAAATATAAAACGTACGATAAAATTTCGTTTTTAATTCGAGTCTCTGAACAAATACTTCTTATTGAATAACTTTACTAAGTATTTCAGTTTGAACATGCCATTAAATGTAAATCAAACAACAAGTCAAAGAGTATTTGTATTTATTTAAATTGCATCAAAGTTTATAGAAAAGTTGAGAAGGAAATAAATCATCTAAAAAACTAATAAAGCACTGTTGCAGTTACAGATGACAACTGTTAATAGCAATAATCTTCAACAATTTTAATATTATATAATATAATAAACAGCAATGCTCTATACATATTTCAAATTAACCCATCGTCAGTGGCTATGGCAAAATTAAGAATAAATATTCATAATTTTACTAAAACATTTTACTAGAACATGCATGTTTTATGTAACACTTTCACTCGCCACACAATGATTAGAATTCACGAAATATTCTGATTGAATAATTGAATTCACTTTTTTGTGATCACTTTACAGAGATTTTGGCCTCTTCCAACAAAAACAAATGGATTTTATTTTGGACATAGTCCTAACAGCAGTTTGTAGAATTTTCTCGTACTTGATATTCGACAAAGGATTAGAGCAAATTCGAGACTCAGCGAATTTCAAATTCGACGTATGTTTTTTAGTACTTTACACGTAGCCTCAAATACATTTTAAAAACTTCTTAAAACTGTCTCCAAATGTTTTTCGTATAAACTAAAGTACGTTTATATAATGATGCAGTTTCGATTTTCTCATGAATTTGTGAAAACTAGAAAAGTTCAAAATTTTCGGCTACTTTCTACACTTTTTTAGTATAATGTATTCTTCAAAATTAGATATGAAAATAATATATGTATTTTTATAAAAAATTGAGTTACACATGTACAACATTCTTTGTAAAGCGTCGGGAATATCGTTTTCCAGTCTGAGCCATTTGGTGTAGTAAATACCTTCAAACCTTGCTGCTATTGGCTAAGGTGACTCAAGGAATCAACTTGTGTCACTGCAGTGTCTCTGACCTGGAGGTCCTAAGGTTCGAGCCATGACGGTGCACGATTTTCAACATTAACTAGAGAGCTAGGTCGAATGCAACTGCTATGTGGAGGAGAATTATAGCGGCCGGCTGCTCTGCTCGGTAGTTTTCCGTAGTTTCTCCGATCAACATCAGGCGAATGCCGGAGTAGTACCCTGACAAACGGGCCACGAACCGCACGCGATCTTTCCTTCCTCTTCCTCGTTCCGTCCTCATCCCTTACTTACACACACATGCACCACAATAACACATTTGTCGTGAGACCGGTCGGGAGCTTAGAGCTTGTCCCGACTACGGCGGTGCCCCTCTGATGGGAGATGGTCGGAGAAAAGCCCTCATGCCGAGGCATAGGTCGGCACCGTATCTCACCATCCAGCGGGGGAAGATTACCGCCACCTCCCGTGTTAAAAAGCATGCAATACACACTGACGGGACACATTGCCCTAGCAGTTGCCGTACCTGGAATCACGAAATAGCAATCAATGAAGACGGGTTAAACATAAGTAGGTGAGTTCGATTCCCAGCATATGCAAAACATCTGCGGATTGGAAACACTTTTCAAGGCTGAAGCAGAAATGTTACGTATCCGGTACAAATAATGCAAGAAAGTACCTGATGCTGTAGGGGATTCAGTAGATTTCGCTTAATTTTGCGTTGTAATGTGTTGTTAATCATGCTATCATTGAAAATTCATTATAGTTTTAGAAACTGAATGTTTCGTTCAAATAATTAGTTGCGTTGAGAGAAACGGTTTGACTTGAGATTCGGACGCTGGTATAGGGCGTTTCATATTGTCAGAATAGAGCTCTCTTATTTAAAGTTTTGAATTTTCAATGAATTAAAATTCTAGTGTCCAGCTGCTTCTATTATATAGGGAGAGGGAGGTAGAGAGGGAGAGGGAGGTAGAGAGGGAGAGGGAGAGGGAGAGAGAGAAACACATGCACCGCACTTTCGTAGACATCGGGAGATCAGTGGGTAGTTTGGAACCTCTCGGAGCTGGGACAACGCCCGCCATAATATAGAGGAGGCATTCCCCCGCTAGCCGACCAGTAACTTAGTTTTGTTTCAACTCCAGCGCGTCTTGTACACTAGTATTAGAGAGGAGCGTGCGCTACCAAATGAAGGAGTGCCGGGCGCGGAGCAGCCCTCGTCGACCCACTGTGCGGGCGTCGATGGAGCCGCGCGGGGGAGCGGAGCGGGGGCGGGGTGGTGTGGGGTGGGGGAAGTGGCCTTGGGCGCCGCCGCAGCGCCGCGCGGAGGTCGCGGGGTTATTTCGGGAGGCGGTCGGATGCACCCCCCGCACGCGACCAGCCCTCGCTCAGGGGCGGGCGGTTCGAGTCACCCTGGATTCAACCGCAGTTTAAATCACTCTGCTCATGATTAATTCATTGATTGATTGGTCAATCGATTGATTGGTCAATCGATTGATTGGTCAATCGATTGATTGGTCGATCAATTGATTGGTCGATCGATCGATTGATCGGTCGATCAATTGACTGATCAATTGATGGTTCGAGTGATCGATCTATTGATTGATCGATCGATCGTTTGATTAGACTATTGATTGACCAATTGATTCGTCAATTGATTCACCAATTGATTGGTCGATTGATTGACCAATTGATTGGTCGATTGATTATTTTGTGATCCCGGGTGCGCCAAAGGCTCCTACATTCCATGCACAGGCTATTACACGGCTATTAGAGTAGGGTATAAACGGCTATTACAGTAGTGCAAGTTGTATCAGGGAGGTGGTGGTGGTGAATTCCCGCCCCCGGATAGTGATTTCCAGCGCCTACCTATACGTCTGCTTGAGGGGGTTTTCCCATGCGGGGCACCGCCCCAGCTACAAGCGCCCGAGGTGTTCCCGACTTGTGTGGTTGTGTGGTGAGAGTAGGCTAAGTTTGTAAGTGACGGTTGAGAAAGAAGGATGCGAAAGGAAATATCGTGAATGGTCCGTGGCCCGTTTGCTGGAGTACCCTTAGGGGACAGGGGTAAGGGAGCGGGTATCAAAAACCCTTCCACTTTCGTGATGCAAGCCGTAGGATTTGCCGGGCAGAGGTACCGCAGGGACATCAGTTGATGCCCTGAGCCACCTCGGTCAGTCAATAGACATCACTATATAAACATTCAAAATATGTGGTATTTGGAGATGGTCGTGATTTCATACACCAAGTGGTAGACATAAATACGTGAAGCAATTCAATTATCTTGGATTCACTTTAATAAATGATAGTCGTGACAGCATAGATATCTCAATCGTAACAGAAGGAGGTACGATCTTAGGACATTACAGCCATTAGCATGGGACGCTCACATAAAAAAACTAAAAAAGGTACTATTGTGATCAAATTACAACACTCACAAATCGGTATAAAACAGTTTTAATTGTGCAAGCCATTATACAGAATCGCACCCTTTTTCCGTGAATCCGGGTGATGAGCCAAAGAGTAGCGTAGTTGCCGTATACGCAGTAGAAGTCCCATATGCAGCGCAGTTCCGTAGTTCACCATAGAGATTCCAATTTCGTCGCACAGTTCGTTAAAGCTATACAGGGTGTTCGGGGAGGAAACGTCGAAACTTCGAAAATAAATTCTTAAAGGCCGGGATACACGGTACAGTTTTCGTGCAGATTGGGCGTATAGAAAACGTACAATCCAGACTGCACGTTTTCTATATGAACATGTTCATACTTTTTCATGCAGAAAAAGTACAGTTTTACTCAAGCGCCTCTATCGGCAGAACGATTCACTAACGGTGATCGGCGATTGCGATTTTGTGGTTAGGTGTGTCAAAGTGCGATTGTGTGAAGTGATATATTGTGATAAACTTCCTTTTTCCCCAATACTTGACTCCCTATTTTTATTCTCGTGCTCCTAGTGGTTAATTAATACCAAATAAAGATCATAACCAGAACGCACACACAGAAATACCACCACTGACAGTTCTCGGACTGCGCAATTCACTTGTTTCTCTTGAGACCCCCTAGCGGCGGCCTCTGGCGATTCGTGCAGAAAACATATAGACCGTGTATGCCCCACGTTTGGCTTTCGTACTTCTAGTTTGGGATCTTGAGGTTTCTGTAGAGAAAATGTATGAGAATCTGCACGAAAACTGTACCGTATATACCGGGCTTAAACAATTTAAAGCATATTTTGTCAAATATTCTACATGGATATTCCGAATGAATGAGCCGAAATAAGCACTTAAAGGTTGGTTTGAAAATATGCTTTCAAGAAGCGTCAAGTCTTGACACCTTTCAATGTCACGTTAAACTGTTAAAACACAGACTCACTCTCCGAAATCCCTTTTACTCGCTTATTAACATGCGATATCCAGGACGTTGTATTTTGTACGTTCACTATAGCCGAGGTTTAGGCTCCCTATAACCAAATTTCCTTATGCTTATTTGTAATGTAAGTGAAACGGGACCAGTGACTTAGATTCACTATAACCGAGGATTCACTATATCCGAGTTCATTATAACCGAGTCTTATGCTTATTAGTAATGTAAGTGAAACGGGACCAGTGACTTAGGTTCACTGTAACCGAGTATTCACTATATCCGAGTTCATTATAACCGAGTCTCATGCTTTTTTGTAATGTAATTGAAACGGGCCAGTGACTTGGGATCACTATAACTGAGGGATTACTACATCCGAAATCACTTTATCCGGTGTCCTTTGCCACCCTGTGCGAGGCCGCCAGCGCCCTCGGGGGTGGAGGGGGCACATCGCTCCGTGACTAATGCAAGGGGGCCACGAGCGGCAATCGATGGGGCCGTGGAGTCACGCTGCCGAACGGCTTGCTGGGCGCGGGTGGAATGAGGGGGGATTTTCAAAAAATGATAACAATTTTGGAATTGAATTTATTCTTAGTAATCCTTTCTACCCAGGTTGAGACATGTAACCGGCTGAGTTGGTTCTGGGAAACAGCCGTTTTTAGGGCAGAGTGACTGGGAGGTCTTCGGGTTCGATTTCCGACGGTGGCAGATTTTTGGACATTAGATAACTACCTACGTCAAATTTACTCATTGTCTAGAGGAGTATTCTAGTGGCCGGCTGCTCTAATCGGTAGTTTTACGTAGTATCTCCGATCAACACCGGAAGAAAGCCGGGGCAGTACCCTAACAAACGGACCACGGGCCGCGCGCGACCATTCCTTCCTCTTGCTTGTCCTATCTTCACTGTTAACACACACACGCACACACACACACACACACTTGCATGCACTACACTACCACACATGCCAGGTAGCAAATCGGGAGCTTCGTCTGACTGAGGCGGTGTTCCACTGGCGGAGATACTGGGTGGGGAAACCCGGCAAGTAGATATATTATCCGCGCACGTCTTCTTGAGCCCTCGTTTCGCTAGTTGCGAGAAGAGTGCGGAGTTTGGTTATTTTGACAAAAGGAATTTCATATCAAATTTGTAGTTCGTTGTTTTATTAAAAAGAAATTGGGGGCAAACATTCATGGTTATCAGATTTTGTCCACAATGCTCGTTGCTATCATTTATTCTTAATTCAACTAATTTTATTAAAGGAGTGGGAGTCGGTATTTCGGTGCTCAAGAAAACGAGTGCGAGTAGTTCTTCTCGCATGTCGCAGTGAGGTATGAACACCGCCACCTTCAGAAATAGAACAAGTACAAAATTTGCGGAAATGATGACCATTGCAGTTGACGCAACCGGAAACACAAAATAATTATTTTTCACTATAATCAACTTTGTGTATAACAGACAAGTACATGAACTTGCTAAGGCTTCAAAATAGTTCTCTAAAAGAGCATTAAGATGATTTGGAGTCGAGCGCGTGTTGGTGCTAATAGCGCTAAACTATTCGGCTCTCCAGAATGCAATAATAATGCTGTCAGCACAGGCAAGCGTAAAAATCTTGTTAAAAATCCTAATTACATCAACAGCAAGGTTTTAAATCATCTGTTTGCTGATTTTTTTCTATACCATTTTGCAATTTCTGCGTGGGGGCCCAAGCATCTGTTTCGGCCCCCGTAGCCTTACCGCACAAGTAGCAGTAGATGTGAGAAGTACACTTTGACGCGGGCTCAGAGTTTCAATAATGCGTTGATTTGTATACGCGATGACAGATGACAAACTCTTGACACGAGGTCAATTTAATAAGAAAATTAGGCTTCATTGTATTATAGACAATTATATTTGCTTATATCCTTCACATTTGACATAAAAGTTCTGTAAAAGACAACACCAAATTTCTTTATCACAACGTTTCGGAGATCACTAGTCTCCATCTTTAGGCGTCAACATAACCTAAAAACCATTAAGATACAACACTAAAACGTTACTACAACTATGAATATATAAAATAAACAGAACATTGCTTACATACATACATGAAAACAATGCACATCTCATCAAAAGTATTATAAAAATCCATAAAACCACAAACATATTAAAACAATATTAACATCGATTCATTACATTTGACTAGAACCCGTGAGAACCTCCCCCCTGAACCCCTTCCCTGTGAAACGGAGGGAGTATATCAAAGAGAATAAAACAATAACTGCAAACTCCTATTGTTGACAAGTTTCTGAACATTTTTCAGGCATTTATATATTATTTCTAAGAGTTAGGACTGTGGTATCGTAACACTTGGTAAAGGTGTTAGATCCTGTCATAGAATGTATTGTCGTCTTTTTCATTATCTGGAGAGTTCCGAAAACAGTGTTTTTCTTCTGTTGGGTTCAAAATTTAGAATTTTGACTCCATTGAAATGGAACTCATGTTGAGTGTTGGCCCTATGGGTGGAAATGGAGTTGAACTGTTCTTGCCCTTTACTAATTTTGGTTCTATGTTCTTTGACGTGTAGAAAACTTGAAGAGCGTGCAACTGGAGACGTGTCGATGGAGACTAGTGTTCTCCGAAACGATGTGATTAAGAATTTTTATTTGGTTTTATCAAGGACTTTTATGAAACATGTGAAGGATATGACCAAAAATAGTTGTCTATAATACAATGAAGTCTTATTTTTGTATTAAATTGATGCATACCTAGACAACTCATATACCGTATAAAATAAATCTTGACATGAGGCAAAATATCTACTGCTATCGCCTTGAAAATCTAGCTTTGCTTATCATTTTTGAACAAAGCCCTGCAGAAGACGATGCCGTTTTCCAAGAAATCTGTGGCGCCCCCTGGAGTTTCGGTTCATATCGCCTCCCGGTTTGCTTGATCTGAGCTACGCCCTACGAGCGGAATGAAGTACTATTTCAGTTACGTTTAATGTCTATGATGTCAGCACTTTCCTTTCATTTGCGCGACCTGTAGGGTGTTTTTACCTTTTCGCATACGTATGTATATACGGAGTATTATATGCAGTACAGAGAAAGTTATAAAATGATGCAGAAAATCGATTTTGAGATTTCAACGGAAATACGACGTTTTGGGCTCCCCTCATTCCGAAAAGGTATTTTTTTCAAACTGTCCGTGCGTCTTCCTTCGGTCTATTTATCCGTTTGTCAGTGATCAACCCTAGCGCCTAAACGAGTCAGAAATCTTGTCCCAAAGACTTTGCCTTAAGTCTCTCAGCCTGAAGTAGCGGCCACCTGCAATACTCTGTCGTGAGGTGCTGTGGCCTACCTAGCAGGGGCAGACGCGTTTCTTCAGGCAACCTGGCGCTTAGCCACGATCTCTTAAACTCAAAGGGCATAAGGGATATGAATCGTTGTCGTTGACCTCGTCCAACCCAGAAATGCTTTCCGTATCCTTTACCAATACTCTGCGTTTGTGCACATTAACGTATTGCATACAAGGCTTCCTAAATAATAATAATAATAATAATAATAATAATAATAATAATAATAATAATAATAACAATAAAGCAGAAACTCACCCCCTCCCAGAATTGACTCCCAACTTTTTCATCCAAAGAGGCGTGTACGTAAATTGCTTAGTTTCTGTTCTGTCGTAACATTAAAAGTTCAATAGTAGAACTATTTTCCCAAACTGCTTATTTCGTCTAATCGTGAACGAGATAAGATGTCGAGTTGCCTACTTATTCAGTCTACATCAATAATATGAGGTAATTGATTAGCATCAATTACGTTGAGTTTTCAGTAATGCAATCATGCAGCCGGCCAGTAGAATGCTTCCAGAGACTTCAGCGGGATCGAAGCTGCAAAATGAGCGTGTGTGCGTTTGAGTTTCGAGTCACTGATGTTTGTGTGCGTTGCAGGGCTTCCGCGGGCGCGACGGCCTGCTCCTGCCGCTGCTGCTGTTGGCGGCCCTGGCGGCGCTGGCGCTCCTGGCGGCGGGCGCGTGCATCGCGCTCCGCAGGCGACGCGCGTCGCAGCTGCGCCGGCAGGCCATCGGGGTGAGATGGACTGATTCATTGATTCATTGATTCGCTGTTCTTGATTCACTGATTCCTTACTTTTTTGATTCATCGATTCATTGACTTTTTTATTCTTTGTTTCTCTCAATCGATGATTTCTTATGTTTATTTATACAAGGAGAATCCTTATGACCATAAACATAATGAAGGTTCTGAAGCTTGGTCAGTGGAACGTAATAGAACTCTTCTTTTAAGGACGTTTTATATTAAGTTCATCAAAAAACGACCACTGCGATTTTATTAACTGTAGGGAGAACTGTAGGAAGAAGACGTAAGGACACGATCACATACAAACATTTTTGCGTGAAGCGGGACGCGGCTCTTCGAGTCGAAGTATTTATTTGTTTGCCAGCGTTTCAATCCTATTTGTCTTTCTTCAAAGTTTTTCTATTCGTATCCATAATCTTCAAGCCCATTTGTGAGAGAAAGGATAAGATTGAGTGGTTAATTAACACATAAATATGGAGTTTTAGCACCACGCCTAAGGTAGCGACGTTATGCACTAACAGTCACGTGACGGACCTTGAAGTCATAACGTCTCATCATAGACTTAAGGTACGATCCTATACCTTCATAAATAGTGCACGCCTATAGGAGTCTCTTCGGTTACTTTACAAGCGCCAAATGGCCGTACTTTGGGGATTTTTCCATCTCTGACAAACCGATTATCGTATGTGAGGCAGTTACAATTATTCCTTACTAACTCCACAACGCTGGCAAGAATTAACATGAAATGTTGGGAAAGTGATAGTAAAGAAATTAGCGAAAAAGAAGTTGAAATCATATCTTCGGGATAGGTTATGTCTTTCTCTCATAAATAAACGCTGTTTGAAAATATTTCCTACGTTCTCAAGAACAGTCGATTCAAATTTCATCGCAGAGGGCTACAAAAGCTAAAACTCAGAACACATTGTACATTTCTTATACTCTTGTCCCGTATCTTGGTTTAAAGGTCTCACCGCTAGCCTAGATTCTCTGATATATTATGGAACATCTTTGTTCAACGCTTGAAATGTTTCTTTTGTTATAATGCATAACGCAATGTCGCAATTGCTAAAACTCTTCTAAACGTTGTCCATTATGACCAAATAAAGTCGTTAGTCACGTGATCAATACAGTTTAAGAATGCCTCCTTACACCTGGTGCTAAAACTCCCTATTGTTTTTTATCCTGTTAATTATGTTCCAGATGATGAAAATACGTTTTCCAAAACGTTAGCCAACAACTAAAATGTTCTATAACTTTCCATTTTACAACGTCTTGCAACATCATTGAATTCATTCCCTTTCATTTATTTTAATTTAATTTATTTTAATTTCATTTATTTTAATCTAATTTATTTTAATTTAATGTATTTTAATTTAATGTATTTTAATTTAATGTATTTTATTTTATTTTAATTTAATTTAATTTAATTTAATTTAATTATCCATTGATTTTCTCTTATTCATCGAGGTAAGCTTATCAGCGGTGCTGGCACGCATTATCGAAAGTTGCCAGAAGGAATGGGAATCTCAAAGCGCGATTTCGAGATTTCCCGAGACCTGCTCGATACTTCGTCTTGGCAACACCTCTCGGAAAGTCTCGAGAGCCCTTTGCTCGCGCGCAGCGTGTACAGTGCATGTGCAAGCAGCTGTAAGAAGATGTAAGAGCGTGTAAGAAGATCTACAAATGATCACTTTTTGGCGATGGCCATATAGGAAATTTTCTATAACGAATTTACACGTGTGATATTTCTCCATTAGTTTCTATAGTACGTGGTTTTCTGATTTACCTACGTATATCTCTGAAATTGATACGATAGTTTAACTAATAATATAGTGCATATTGTAAACAAAGTATCTGAACAATAATGAACACTGTTTCTAAACATTTACAAAACACTGTTTGGGAAATAAATTCCTGGATCGTGTAGTTTATCTGTCACTCATAGATTTCACGTCAGGCGGATTCACTTCTACTGTGGTTGGCTGACCTGTGTTCATTTGTTCATTCATTCATCCACATTTGTTCAATGTTTCCAATGTTTTCTGGGAAACAATGTACAGGACTTTTTTGTGAAACAGTTCTGAAACAAGCAAGAAGCGAAGTTGAGCTGTTGAGCAACATCGGGAACACTGTTCCGAAACATTTGTTCACAGTTTCGACTAGCTCTAAGTGAAAAGTTTCAGAAAACCTCTTGAGGAAGACGTAAATCATGTACCTGAAACGATTGTGATCTGTTCTCAGACAGCAAGATATATTCTAATACTTGCTCAAGAAAAGGGAAAAAAGTGTGGAAATTTCATAGTTTTCACGCATAATTGTTTTGTGAAAAAATATTGCTGCATAAATTAGGAAACACAACGCTGACACTGTCTACTTCTGTAAGCCATTTGAGAATCAACGCCATAAAATCAATTTATCTTTGACCTTATACAGAGAGTTTCATAATAAATGTTACCAACTTCTAGCACATGTAGAGGGGTCAAAAATAACTACTTTCAACCATTGAATTTTTATTGAAAATTTCATATAACGTAGATGCACATGTGATATATGCTCCTGAATGTTATGCAACCTCGTATGTACACAGTTGTTACGTAGGTACATGAAATCGCCGTGAATACGTCAATACCTGACCTGCAGAACACCAGTGCACAAGATGATATCAAGCAGGGGTAAACGTCATGTGTGTCACTCTTTTACATGAAATCACTCACTAGATATTTATTGGCAAAATTGATCCTTTTTTACCCTTGCACACGCCTTAGAAGTTTGTAACATTTATTCCGAGAACTCTGTAAGAGATTGTTATATACATGTCACTTTTTGTAAAATATGTCTTCCTAATTAATATCCAAAACATATATAACCCGCCCTGCTTTCACAGAGATCTCGCAGATGATAATAACCCAATCTTTAACTAAAAAGTATGAAGAATATGGATGGTTTAAAAGTGCGTGAAGTTACCGCTGTTTTACATACTATCAAGCCAATGATGCGGAGAACTTCATTCGAGAATTTTAGCGATTTCCGAGAGTTGTAATGTGTGTCTCAAGTCTTAGGTGAGAGTATTTCTCGTAACTTAGTTCCCATTCATTCGGATTTTTTGGGACAGTCCGTTTTTGATCAGGTTATCCAGTATCTAAAAGTTTTAGCTGAATTTCATGTTAACTCGTATTATCAACAATTATTGTTGAAGTCATAAAGCGACAAGTACATGCTAGCAAATTTGATTAATTATTCTTGTAGTTGTAAAAACGCATTTTCTGTGAGTGACTGAGTTTCTTTAATGCCAAATTTCTCATTATTTACCTATTTGAGCTTAATGGTGAAGCTCAGATGTGCTTCATCAAGTCAAATATGCTTTTCTTCGTTGTTTTTCACCTCATTTTGCTAGTTTGATGTATATGATTCGTATCCCTTCGTCCTTTCAGTCTATTTTCTCATCAGGTTTCATTTCTTTCTCCTTTATTTTCTGAGTCTGTTG
Source organism: Teleogryllus occipitalis (assembly GCA_011170035.1). Classification (NCBI taxonomy): domain Eukaryota; kingdom Metazoa; phylum Arthropoda; class Insecta; order Orthoptera; family Gryllidae; genus Teleogryllus; species Teleogryllus occipitalis. The sequence continues at coordinate 284,517 of BLKR01001078.1, read as the reverse complement.
GGGGTCCTGCTCCTTTCCGATCTCAACTTGTTAATTACACAGACACCCCAAAAACGTTCTCTGGCCCAAAGACTTGACACATGTTTCTCTATGTATTTCGACGCGCTGAATCCAAAACCACCCTCCATTTTTTAAATCGCAGAAAACTAACGTGAAATTTACAATCAACAATTTCACGGTAGTGTTTTGCGATTTAAATAAACCTGGAGGGTGGTGGCGGAATACTGGCTTCAGATTCGGATCCAGCGCGTCGAAATACCAAGAGAAACATGGGTCAAGTTTTTGGGCCTGACAACTTTTTTTGTGTGCCTGTGTTATTTTTGCTATTTCACATGGACGTATTTGCCTCTACGTTTGTTCCCTGTGTGCGTAGGAGATGTCGTCCGACTTGCAGAGCGAGGACAAAAGCACACTGCTGCTACCTGACGGCTCCGAGGAGGACTAGCGCCAGGAACAGGTGAGCGTGCTACCGCGTCCGCTAGCCAGCTCTTTAAGTTGTCCACGAGGGTCAAACAAGTGAGTAGAAAACAGTGGTGTGTTAGCTTTGTATCTCATATGTATGCTTGTTTGTGTCCTCTATCCACTTGGTTTATCTCAAGTCTAATTTGAAGAAACTGTAATCAGTTTCGTAATAAGATTTATTAGAACACGTGGTTTAATATTCCGTACCTCACTACTAACAACTGTGCTAAGTTCTGTAATAAGTATAATTAGAACACACATGTTCCCATAATGTCCTTACATAAAAATACTGCGGTGTAAGCTTGGTAATGAATACATGTTTGTTTGCAGTAAGTCATAAGAAAACGTGTTCTGTGGCCCCCTATTTACAGCTAGCAATATCAGCCTGTCTTTTGCAGTATGATTAGTCAAATTTGAATTAAAATTATAATACATTGGGTTTTGTAGAAATTGTATAAAACGTAAGATATTCATATTATAACATGTTATTACGATACATATTTCATAAACATTTGGGCATATGCTGATCAAGTTTTATCATATTTAATTTCAAAAAATCTTACAGTACATAACAAGCAGAAAATAATATTTTCTTTTGTTTATTAAACTTTATAAAAATATTACCAATCACATACACTGCCCAGTTCTAAAATGTAACAACTCACAATTCCATGTTTTGAGATATTGCCGTTTTAAAGTTTAATATCATTTCGAAAATGTCAGTAATATCTCTGAAATTTGACATTCTTATTGTTATTTTGTACTGTAATGCCTACCATAAATGTCAAACTGAAATGATATAAACTGACATTTGCATAGAGATATCATACTTTAAAACGGCAATAACTCAAAACTTAGAATTTCGAGTTTTCTTTTGAAACTGGGCCATCAAAATGTTCAACTAACTTGTAAAATGAAATTAAGAGTATTAATTCTACTTATATATAATTGGTAATATTATGTTAAACATATTATATTAACTTTATGCGTCAAATTAAATGAATAGGTATTCATATAATTGTGGATGAAACAATGAGATTTTTTGTGTTTCAATTATGACGTGCTTTTCAATTGAACCGTCATTGTCCGCCTTTTTATCCATGACAATTGCGGCGTTCAACTAGCTTAAACAGTAGACTTCGATAATAGTGAACTTCTGGGGCCTCACATGTTTGGTTCACTATATCAGAGGTTCACTACATCCGATTACGTCGAAAATAATTAGAATTTCTCTACAATGATTGATTTAAATAATATACAGCAAAATTAATTAACAAAACGAACTGAAAATTTCAACATCTTTATTTGTCCTTAAAAATCAATTATTGTCAATTGTTTGCTTCGTACATCTTGCATTAGTAATTTCTCTAGATCCTTCTTCAGCCAGAGTTCGGGCTCTCTCCATTCATGATGTTACATTTCCTCTGTTTTTAAGCATCGTAATGCACTTTTTACACCTTTCAATGCCCCTTCCACTATTGAAGCACAGTCCCAAGTCCCTTTTTCTTACGTTATAACATGCGAGATCCAATTAATTTCCAGGACGTTGTATTCCATACGTTCACTATAGCCAAGGTTCGTGTTCACTACAACCGAATATTTTTATGTTTTTTTTAACGTAAGTGACACGGGATCAGTGACTTAAGTTCACTATAGCCGAGGGTTCAGTATATCCGAGTTCGCTATAACCGGATTCGACTATATTTCTTTTTCGGACATGAGCCTTTCGGCTGATTTGACGCCACGCCTTTCCTTAGAGTTAATACTCGTAATCGTAACTACTTAGATTTTAGTCTCGAAAAATCACATCTTATGGATTGTCATTACCAAATACCGCACGTAGGTATGTACGCTGGCACAACAGCTCTTTATGAGCTAAGGCCTATCAGTAGCGTCCCGGCATTGTGGCCATGTATTGAAGGGTACGCAAGGTTAGCACATGGCGATTACTACGCCGTATCTCTTGATTGATTGATTTTTGTTTCCGGGCGCGTCAACTGCTTCGGTCATTAGTCCCGTTAGTGTAGTGTATGTTTCCCAGGGAGACGGCAGTGATTTTCCCTCACTGCATGGCGAGATCCGGCACCGACCTACCGTCGGCTAGTGGGGTTTTTTCCTAACCAGGACTCTCCCACCAGCGGGGCACCGCCCCAGCCGGGACAAGCTCTAAGCTACCGACCGCTCTTCCGGAATATGTGGTAGTGTAGTGCATGTTAGTGTAAGTGTGTGTGTGTAAAGGGAGAGGATAGGACAAGGAAGAGGAAGGAAAGACTGCGCGCGGTCCGTGGCCCGTTTGGTAGGGTACTGCTCCGGCATTCGCCTGGTGTTGATCGGAGAAACCACGGAAAACTACCGATCAGAGCAGCCGGCCGCTAGAATTCTCCTCCAGACAGCGACTGAATTCGACCTAGCTGAAAAGCTAGTGTCGAAAATCGTATCTCTGTTCTTCTCAACCTGAGAAGTGAGCTTTTTCAACACCACAAAGTTACGGATGCTGGGTCATCGCAAGGAAAGGGCACAGTTTTTTATCTGACCCGGGGTTGCGCCGTGTAAACGCTTACCAACGAGCCATCGAGGGCACACCAAGTACCACTTGCTACATGCAAATACCTTCAATTAACTTCCTCGAAGGGCAAACTTAAGAAATCAGAATTTTTTAAACGAGTACATACACTTCTCCTTCTGTGGTTGCAACTGCTCCTTCACACTGCTCCTTCTGTGGCAAAAATCGAATGTGCAATGTTGTGTTGATTCACCCGCAGAAGACCGAAATAGGCGCATTAAAATGAAAATCATATTCTCCGAGACAGGTCAGCCAACGGAAGCGAGCATAATAAAAGGGAAACCCAGTGACCCAACTACGTTTCTCCCTTCATCACCTCACTCTCAAAGAATCACTTGGACTCACGACGTAGGTTAGTATCAAAGCTAAATAAGCGTTTCTTTATTTAATTAGGGTTAAACAAAAAAATCAGTCGTAAGTGCATTTACAGAATGACAAACTCTAGTTTTGTAAAAAGTTAGAAATAAAAATATAGATATTCCAGATAAGTGTGTGTTTATGGAGACTGGTTGAAAATAAACAAAAAATGCCACATTGCTAAAATAAAATATTCTCTGCAGAGCAATGTGTGCTATCAATTATTGAATACCTTTCGTATAAAAACGTTTAATCTTTCTGTATTTTATATACGCCGTACAAACTATAATTCACGAATATACAATTGAAGTAGATTAACGTGGATGAAAGTATTAAGTTAAATCACCTACCGGTGATTTCCCGAACCATGTACCTCCCACCATCGGGCATTGCCCCAGCCGGCACAAGCTCTAAGCACCCGACTGGTCTCCTTTCATATGTGATAGTGCAGTACATATGTGATAGTACGTGTGTGTGTGTGTGTGTAAGACCTACGGATAGAACAGGGAAGACGAAGGAAAGATCGGGCGCGGTTCCATGGCCCGTTTGTTAGTATACCGGTTGATGGGAGAAACCACGGAAAACTACCGATCAGAGAACTCAGCCGACAGAATTCTCTTCCAGAAAGCGAGTGAATTTGACCTCGCTATTAGCTAATGTCGAAAATCTTGCCATCGTTGGGAATCGAACTTTAGAACCTCGTGGCCAGAGTCGTTGCAGTTACATTAGTTGATGCCCTGATTCACCTCGGCCATTGCGTTGCTCAGATTAAAACTTGTTCTATGTAAATCGAAGACGAATGTCGGTATCATCAATATATTCCACGAACAAAAACTCAACTTCGGCCTAAAATGATTTGGGCACCAAAAAGCGCGGGAATTTTGAAATATCCAGAATTATGGTTGCTCGATTGATTAATAATTCCGGGTTCAACTGTTACCATCATTCGTTCCGTTATTCTGCTGAATAACGGAAACTGTAGGGGATGGGGGCTCCCCCCTCCCCGCTGGATGGCGAGATCCGGCGCCGAACCACATGTGGGCTTGCCGAAGATTTCCACACTAGCTATCCCCCCCCCCCTCAGCTGATAGAAACTCTATAAAGTCGCGGCTGATCTCCAGACAAGTATGATAGTGTAGTGAATAGAAGTGTAAGAATGTGTAAGTAACGAGGTGAGGATAGAACAAGAAAGAGGAATTGTGCTCGCGCGCGGTCCGTGGCCATTTGTTAGAGTATAGCACCGGCAATAGCAGTGGCGAATTCTCCGATACACCGCGTATACCGGCGGTATACCTAGAAATTCGAGGTGTATAAGAAATATTTTATAACTTTGATAATTCTCTAAAAAGTTATTGCGATTTTGAAAGCTTTAAACCAGATGCGAAAAAATAATTCTGTTTGTTACCGAGAGCCAAGTAGTCTTCCGCATCCGTAAGCGCTAATAAGTGCGTTAGAGTGAAAAGTTTCAAACAGTTCTTAATGCCGCCCAGAGAATTCGTTAGCACAGGCGAAGGCACCGCATGCCAGCCGCGATAACCTAAGGCTCCTCATGTTTCAAGGGCGGGGAGAAGGGAGGATGCACGTCTGGACAGTCAGTAGGCACCGCAAAATATTGCGGTGAACAGTCCTTCTCTGCTCGTTCGTAGTTATGCTTCTCTCGAGTTTTTGTGAAAACGGAATGTATTAATGGTCAAGAAGTTAGTGATTTGTGTAATTGTCTTACAGAACAATTATTAACGACGGAATTTTATAGTATTGGGGTTTCAGAGAAGCTCAAAATAAAAGACAAGGTTAGAGCCTTCCATAATGTGCGGTATACTTGATATAATGCTTAGAATTCGCCACTGGGCATTATCCTAGTGTTGGTCGTAGAAACCAAGGAAAACTACCGATCAGAACAGCCGGTCGCTATAATTCTCCTCCAGACAGCGACTGAATTCGACCTAAGTAGGTAGTGTCGAAAATCTGCCACCGTCAGGACTCGATTCTTTGGCCTCCCTGACCATCAACCAAACGGGTCTAGATAAAAAAAAGGATCATGTGCATTCACTTAAATCTTCACTTTCGTAAGAAAATAATCAAATCTCCAATATATATTTGCTTCGACTCATGTGCTATACATTAAATACGGTAAGGATAAAGGATAATTTCATGTATCCCATGTGTTTCCAATAATGGGATCAATCATCAAATGAAACTACCTACATTAATACCGTAATATGAATTACAGCTCTGGCAACGCCGCCTGTCTTACCTCCAAGGTCGAGGGTTGCGTGTTCCTCTTACAGCTTGCGTGATCACGATCTCTGACCTTCAGAAATTGCCGCCCACAATCAAAACTTTCCTTACTTCTCCCTCGCTCTTCCTCAATCTGTAAGAAAGTTGAAAGTCGCTGATGTCGACCGCTTCCCTTCTGTCGACAGAAGATGAATTTGGCAGAAGATGTGAAAACAAAAAGTTTAGTTCCCTTTATTTTTTTATTTTATTTAACTGTTCCTGTAACTTGTACAATTTCTCTGGTCAATAAGTTCTTATAAAGATAGCTTTTTTCAACGCAATAATTTACTTTCTTAAATTATTAAATAAAATCTAATTTCAATAAGGTTGTTAATATAAATTAATACTTAATAATGCTGGTAGGCTCTGGCAGGTTACCAGCTTGTCGCGTTAACTACAGACAGACCGACCTGTTTCTGTTTGTTACCGATTTAATTAATTCATAAAAATATTTAAAAAATAATATATAATATTAAAAGAAGATTTTAAAACTTTTTCTATTTCACAATAAATAAAAAATTTTCAAAAACGCTCGAATTAAGTATTCTTAATGGATGCTCCAAGTTTTTCGTCTAACTAATCGCGCAAAAGGAGAAAACTGCACGTTATTACGTTCCCCAAGCACATGCTTTTTGAATTTTATCTTTCAGATTTTCAGTGTTTCAAATAATTTATTACAGTAATAATTTAATTAGATATTCATTTCATTATTTAAAAAATAGGCATCCAACACGATTAACTTTAAATAGTGTAAAAGTCTTCTCCAAATATGGTGATAAGGAATTTCAAAGTTTTGGTGAATTCTAGCGGCCGGCTGCTCTGATCTGTAGTTTTCCGTAGTTTCTCCGATCACCACCAGGCGAATGCCGAAGTAGTACCCGAACAAACGAGCCACAGCCCGCGCGCGATCTCTCCTACCTATTCCTTGTCATATCCTCACTCTACTTACATACACTTTCACTTACCTGCAGAACTCTATCTTTCATACCTCAAGTCTAGTCGGGAGCTGAGATAAAGCCTCTTGCAGTATTTTCTTCTGATTTGGGTGTGTTGTTTAAAAATGTTCCGTTATTACTTTCATTGGCGGGATTAATGTCACGGTAAAATAATTTATGAAATAAATGTCATTATTACCAATCGTTATTCTACTATTAACACAATGAGTAAGACATGCGGGTATAAATCCTGATCTGATGCGAGAATGACCTCATGATCACGTGTTTGCCTCCGAGTAAGAGGCAACATCGTTCTACCCCACTTCAGCTGTCAAGTAGACAATAACATATAATGAAACGATGATGTAGAGTTTCATACGGTACTTTTTCTACGACTTCTGTAAGTTAAACTTTTACATTCAATCGTTTCGTGGCAGTTGACATAGGTGCGTCAAGCTGGAACAGCCAAGTCAGCACACCCACACGAAACCTGTCTAATCATTTATTGCTAATTAATTGCCAATTAATTGCCACATTTTTGAATTAATTGCCACGTATTTTCGTGGAGAAAACGGGTGTGTGCTAGCTTGACGTCAAGCCAGCACACACATCAGTTAAATTCGAGCCAGAGCTCAACGGAAACCATCTAATCATTTATTGCTAATTAATTGCCAATTAATTGCCACAATTTGGAATTATTTCGCACGTATTTTCAGTCTAAAATAATAAAAGTAAATGGCAGCAGGCATGACGCAACCCGCAACATAATTTTGAACGTCAAGCCAGCACACACATCAGGTAAATACGAGCCAGATCTCAACGGAAACCATCTAATCATTTATTGCTAATTAATTGCCAATTAATTGCCACAATTTGGAATGAATTCGCACGTATTTTCAGTCTAAAATAATAAAAGGAAATGGCGGCAGGCGTGACGCAACCCGCAACATATTAAAAAATTGGAATATAGAGAAAACCAACGAGCACAATCACATAAAATTAAGGAAATAGATTAAACACATATCGAGAGATTATTTTACTCTATGCATTAATTAAATACCCCTCTCTTTTATGAGTTAATACATATTATAACTTCGTAGATTTGCACACACGTACGACATTCAAATAGATAATGCAAGAGTACCAACGAGTGCGATATATCTATAATCTATTAAATATTTAAATACACATTCAATACTAGTTTACTATACTGAATATAAATTAATCAATGTTACCGTGGATTATATAAACATTGCTGAAACTGCATCAGATTTATCGAACCAAGCCACTTTTTCAAAATCGAAAATACAGAGAACCAGCAAGCACAATCACATAAAATTAAAAACATACTTAATAGATGTTTAGAACTAATATTTTACTCTACACACTATTTAATTGCTCTTGTCATTTATTAAATAATATTTTTTTTAAACGTCGTTGTTATGAAACTTCATCGAAATTCGAACAGGAAATGGGAGAGTACCAACGAACTCCAATATCTAATTCTTTATAATTATTGAATGCACATTCAATACTAGTTTATTACATGAAAGAAAAATTGATAAATGTTGACGTGAATTATATAAACATTATTGATACTGCATGGCAGTTACCGAACCAAGCCAGATATTCAAATTCGAAAATGCAGAGAACCAACGAGCACAAACACATAAAACTAAGAACAAAGTTAATAGATATTTAGACCTAATTATTATCTCTATACACGATTTAATTGCTCTTGTCATTTATTAAATAAAATTTTTTAAAAACTTCTTTGTTATGAAACCTCGAAGACATTCGAACAGGAAATGCGAGAGTACCAACGAGCACTAACATCTAAATTCTATTTATTAATTGAATGCACGTTCAATACTAGTATATTACACTCAAGATAAATTGATAAATGTTGCGTGAATTATATAAACATTTTGACACTGCATGCGGGTTATCAAACAAAGCCAGATATTCAAATTCGAAAATAAGAGGAACCAACGAGCACAATCACATGAAATTAAGAACATAGTTAATAGACATCCAGAACTAATTGTTTACTCTATACACGATTTAATTGCTCTTCTCATTTTTTTAAAAATAAATTTTTAAAACTTTGTTGTTATGAAACCTCATCGTGATTCGAAGAGGAAATGCGAGAGTACCAACGAGCACTTATATCTAAAATCTATTTAATAATTGAATGCGCCTTCAATACTACCATATTAGAGTAAAGATAAATTGATAATTGTTGCCGTAAATTATATAAAGATTTTTAAACTGTATGGGAGTTATCCAACCAAGCCGGATGTTGAAATTCGAAACTGCAGAGAACCAACAAGCACAATCACATAAAATTAAGAACAAAGTTAATAGATATTTAGACCTAATTATTTACTCTATACACGATTTAATTGCACTTGTCATTTATTAAATAATATTTTTTTAAAACTTCTTTGTTATGAAACCTCGAAGACATTCGAACAGGAAGTGCGAGAGTACCAACAAGCACTAATATCTAAAATCTATTTAATAATTGAATGCACGTTCAATACTAGTATATTACACTAAAGATAAATTGATAAATGTTGCCGTGAAATGTATAAACATTTTGAAACTGCATGGGGGTTATCGAATAAAGCCAGATATTGAAATTCGAAAATACAGAGAACCAACGAGCACAATCACATAAAATTAAGAACATATTTAAGAAATATATAGAACTAATTGTTTACTGTATACACGATTTAATTGCTCTTGTCATTTTTTAAATATTAATTTTTAAAACTTTGTTGTTATGAAACCTCATCGTGATTCGAAGAGGAAATGAGAGAGTACCAACGAGCACTTATATCTAAAATCTATTTAATAATTGAATGCGCCTTCAATACTAGCATATTAAAGTAAAGATAAATTGATAATTGTTGCAGTAAATTATATAAAGATTTTTAAACTGCATGGGAGTTATCTAACCAAGCCGGATATTGAAATTCGAAAATGTAGAGAACCAACGAGCACAATCACATGAAATTAAAAACAACGTTAATAGATATTTAGACCTAATTATTTACTCTATACACGATTTAATTGCTCTTGTCGTTTATTCAATATTAATATTTTTATACTTCGTTGTTATAAAATCTTGTTGACTTTCCAACTGGAATTGCGATAGCACCAACCAGCGCTAATATCCTAAATTTATGTAATAATTGTATTCACATTTATTAGTACATTATTGCACCAAATATAAATTGAGAAATATAGCAGTGAATTATATAAACATTATTGATACTGCATGGCAGTTACCGAACCAAGCCAGATATTCAAATTCGAAAATGCAGAGAACCAACGAGCACAATCACATAAAATTAAGAACAAAGTTAATAGATATTTAGACCTAATTATTTACTCTATACACGATTTAATTGCTCATGTCATTTATTAAATAATATTTTTTTAAAACTTCTTTGTAATGAAACCTCGAAAACATTCGAACAGGAAGTGCGAGAGTACCAACAAGCACTAATATCTAAAATCTATTTAATAATTGAATGTACGTTCAATACTAGTATATTACACTAAAGATAAATTGATAAATGTTGCCGTAAAATATATAAACATTTTGAAACTGCATGGGGGTTATCGAATAAAGCCAGATATTGAAATTCGAAAATACAGAGAACCAACGAGCACAATCACATAAAATTAAGAACATATTTAAGAAATGTATAGAACTAATTGTTTACTGTATACACGATTTAATTGCTCTTGTCAATTTTTAAATATTAATTTTTAAAACTTTGTTGTTATGAAAGCTCATCGTGATTCGAAGAGGAAATGCGAGAGTACCAACGAGCACTTATATCTAAAATCTATTTAATAATTGAATGCGCCTTCAATACTACCATATTAGAGTAAAGATAAATTGGTAATTGTTGCCGTAAATTATATAAAGATTTTTAAACTGCATGGGAGTTATCTAACCAAGCCGGATATTGAAATGCGAAAATGTAGAGAACCAACGAGCACAATCACATAAAATTAGGAACAAAGTTAATACATATTTAGACCTAATTATTTACTCTATACACGATTTAATTGCTCTTGTAATTTATTAAATAATATTGTTTTAAAACTTCTTTGTTATGAAACCTAAAAGACATTCGAACAGGAAGTGCGAGAATACCAACAAGCACTAATATCTAAAATCTATTTAATAATTGAATGCAAGTTCAATGCTAGTATTTTACACTAAAGTTAAATTGATAAATGTTGCCGTGAAATATATAAACATTTTGAAACTGCATGGGGTTATCGAATAAAGCCAGATATTCAAATTCGAAAATACAGAGAACCAACGAACACAATCACATAAAATTAAGAACATATTTAAGAAATATATAGAACTAATTGTTTACTGTATACACGATTTAATTGCTCTTGTCAATTTTTAAATATTAATTTTTAAAACTTTGTTGTTATGAAACCTCATCGTGATTCGAAGAGGAAATGCGAGAGTATTAAGGTATTTTGAATAAAGATATAATAGAGGTAAAGGTATTTGTATACCTGTATAAATACCTTTACCGCTATTATTTCGGTATTTGGTCCCTGCTCTGGAGAACGAGTTACAAACGTCCCATTCGAACCGCTGAGCTGAAAATCTCCAGGATAATTGTTTCCTGTTCGTAACTAAATGGTTAATATTAATAATAAGTGTCTGTATTTATGTGGCGATCAATTCCGCTCCTCCGCCTAACCACGTAATACGTACATTTATAGATAAGAATTAAACAAAAAACGTTATCCAATGCTAAATTTAGTAAATAAAATACAACATAGATATGTCTTGTCACATATTTTTAACAAATGAATGTATATCCCGATATAAGTGTTGTGACTACTGCCGAAAATCATCGAATAAGTTGGTGTCGTTTCCCGTTTTTAAATTATTCGCTTTCTTAGAAACTGTAAAATGTATATCAATTGTTGAGCAGCTCTTCCTACAGGCCAAACGTTATGATTAAGACCTACTTTGACGACCTATCACAAAATGATCTATTAAAAGCACATTCAATACCAATTTATAACAAAAAAGATATATTTATTAACATTGCCGTGTATTAAATAAATATTGTTAAAAACTGAATCATAGTTGCCCAAACATGCCAATATTCAAATGCGAATATAGAGAGAACCAACGAGAACAATCAAATAAAACCTAAATCATAATTTAACAGATATTTGATACTAACTTAATACTCTTAACAGAAATTAATTGCTTCAGCCATTTACAAAATAACTAATTTTAGTGTTCTTACTTATGCAACCACGTACTATATTCGAGTAGGAAATTAGAGTGTACCAACTGGTACAAACTACAAAACCTATTAAATATTTAAACACACAATCAAAACTAATGTGTTACACCAAAGATCAATTTTTAACCGTAGCCATATTTAAATCAATATTGATAAAACAAAATCATACTAGACTCAACATGCTAGATATTCAAATTCCATTAAGATGCAGAATAACGAGATCAATCAAATAAAAACAAGACTATAATTTCACAAACATGTTATACTAATTAAGTTTTCTAAACAAAAATTCATTATTCTTGCCACTTACGATATAAAATATTTTTAAACTTTTTAAAATTTATCTTTGCTCCAGTAACTTAGTATTAAATGTGCATTAAAAGACTTAATAGGTTTTGGTTCTTTTTATTCATTTATTTATTTTATTTATTTATTTATTTTACGTAATAAAAAACAGTTAAAAACTGCGTGTGACGTGCTATGGGGAAAAGTGAATTGTGTGCACATTTTCAAAATTCTGTGATCCCTACAATAAGTCATATACTACTTAAATTTTGAATTTTGAAAGGGAGAAAAAAAAACAAAAAACTCCCATGTAATAAAATCTATTTTCAAGGATAAATAAGCACTAAATTTTGAATTTTGAAAGGGAGAAAAAAACAAACAAATAAAACTCCCATGTAATAAAATCTATTAATATATATCTATATAATAAAATCTATATTCTTTTGTGCCAGATCGTACTCTCTAATTTTCTACCCGATTATCGGGCCAGAAAGCATTGCAATGAAGTTATAAAATTATTTATTCCATCAATGGCAGGAAACTTAAATTCTTATAGAGTAGTAAATTAGTATCAAATGTCTGTTAAATTATATTCTTGGTTTCCTGTATTTGTGCTTATTGATTCCCTCAGTTTTCAAATTTTAAAATCTCGCATGGTTCGAATACTCTGTTTCACTTTCACCCTTTTGAAAGGGTAATTTAAAATTTCCCAATTGAAAGTCGTACGTGGTTGCATATCTACGAATTTTTAAAAATTCTTTCCTTCCTAACCCGAATAGCAATTAAATCGTGTGTAAATAAAAAATCAGTATTAAATTACTAAACACAATGTTGTTGGTTATACAATATTGTGCTCGTTGGCTCTCTAAATTTTCGAATTTGAATATCTGGCTTGGTTCGATAACTCAGATACGGATTCAACAATGTTTATATAATAAACGGCAAAATTTATTAATTTACCTTTAACGTAATAAACTAGTATCATCTGTGTATTTTATAATTTAAGAGATATTAAATATTTGTTCTTGTTGGTACTCTCGCATTTCCTATTCGAAAGTCGTACGTAATTGCACAACTACGAATTTAAAAAAATTACTATTCCCTAACGGCAATAGCAATTAAATTGTGTAGAGGATAAAAAATTAGTATTAAATAACTATAAACTATGTTGATGGATATACGTGCATGTGCTCGTTGGTACTCTATTTTTTCGAATTTGATAATCTGGTTTTGTTCAATCACTCTGATGGAATTTCAATAATATTGATATACTACACGCCAACATTTATTAACATACATTTTTAATTAAAAAATTAGTATTGAATGTTCATTCAATAATTAAATAGATTTTACATATTAGTGCTCGTTGGTTCTCACGCATTTCCTGTTCGAAAGTCGTTGAGGTTTCATAACAAAAAAGTTTTAAAAATTTCTTATTTAATAAAGAACAAGAGCAATTAAATCGTGTATAGAGTAAAAAATTAGTGCCATATATCTAGTAACTATGCTCCTAATTTTATGTGATTGTGCTCGTTGGTTCTCTGTATTTTCGAATTTGAATATCTGGCTTTGTTCAATAACTCCCATGCAGTTTCAATAATGTCTATATAATACCCAGCAACATTAATCTATTTATCTTTAGCATAATAAACTAGTATGAACGTGCATTCAATTATTAAATAGATTTTAGATATTCGTGCTCGTTGAAACTCTCGCACTTCCTGCTCGAACGTCGATGAAGATTCAGAACAACGAAGTATAAAATATTTATTATTCAATACATGACAAGAGCAATTAAATCGTGTATAGGGTACAAAAATAGTTTTAAACATCCATTAACTATGTTCTTAATTTTATGTGATTCTGCTAGTAGCTTCTCTGTATTTTCGAATTTGAATATCTGGCTTTGTTCGATAACTCCCATGAATATTCAGTAATGTTTATATAATTCACGGCAACATTTATCAATTTATATTTAGTGTAATAAACTACTATTAAATGTGCATTCAATTATTAAATACATTTTAGATATAAGTGCTCGTTGGTACTATCGCAATTCCAGTTGGAAAATCAAAAATATTTTATAACAACGAAATTTTAAAAATATATTATTTAATAATCGACAACAGCAATTCAGTCGTGTATAGAATAAAAAATTAGTTCTAAGCATCCTTTAACTATGTTGTTAATGTTATGTGATTTTGCTCGTTGGTTCTCTGTATTTTCGAATGTGAATATCTGGGTTTGTTCGATAACCCCCATGCAGTTTCAAAATGTTTATATAATTCACGGCAACATTTATCAATTTAACTTCAGTGTAATATACTAGAATTTGAACGTGCATTCAATTATTAAATAGATTTTAGATATTATTGCTCGTTGGTACTCTCGCATTTCCTGTTCGAATGTCTTCGAGGTTTCATAACAATGAAGTTTTAAACAAATATTATTTAATAAATAACAAGAGCAATTAAATCGTGTATCGAATAAATAATTAGGTCTAAATATTTATTAACTTTGTTCTTAATTTTATGTGATTGTGCTCGTTGGTTCTCTGCATTTTCGAATTTGAATATCTGGCTTGGTTCGGTAACTGCCATGCAATATCAATCATGTTTATATAATTCGCGGCAATATTTATCAATTTATATTTGATGTAATAATGTACTATTAAATGTGGATTCAATTATTACATAAATTTAAGATATCTGCGCTCGTTGGTGCTATCGCAATTCTAGTTGGATTGCAACAAGATTTGATAACAACGAAATTTTAAAAAGTTATATTTAATAAACGACAAGAGCAATTAAATCGTGTTTAGAATAAAAAAATAGTTCTAAGCATCCTTTAACTATGTTCTTAATTTTATGTGATTGTGCTCGTTGGTTCTCTGTATTTTCGAATTTCAATATCTGGCTTTATTCGATAACCCCCATGCAGTTTCAAAATGTTTATATATTTCACGGCAACATTTATCAATTTATCTTTAGTGTAATATACTAGTATTGAACATGCATTCAATTATTAAATAGATTTTATATATTAGTGCTTGTTGGTACTCTCGCACTTCCTGTTCGAATGTCTTCGAGATTTCATAACAAAGAAGTTTTAAAAATATTATTTAATAAATTACAAGAGCAATTAAATCGTGTATAGAGTAAATAATTAGGTCTAAATATGTATTAACTTTGTTCCTAATTTTATGTGATTGTGCTCGTTAGTTCTCTACATTTTCGCATTTCAATATCCGGCTTGGTTAGATAACTCCCATGCAGTTTAGAAATCTTTATATAATTTACTGCAACAATTATCAATTTATCTTTACTCTAATATGGTAGTATTGAAGGCGCATTCAAATATTAAATAGATTTTAGATATAAGTGCTCGTTGGTACTCTCGCATTTCCTCTTCGAATCACGATGAGGTTTCATAACAACAAAGTTTAAAAATTTATTTTTTAAAAAATGAGAAGAGCAATTAAATCGTGTATAGAGTAAACAATTAGTTCTAGATGTCTATTAACTATGTTCTTAATTTTATGTGATTGTGCTCGTTGGTTCCTCTTATTTTCGAATTTGAATATCTGGCTTTGTTTGATAACCCGCATGCAGTTTCAAAATGTTTATATAATTCACGGCAACATTTATCAATTTATCTTGAGTGTAATATACTAGTATTGAACGTGCATTCAATTAATAAATAGAATTTAGATGTTAGTGCTCGTTGGTACTCTCCCATTTCCTGTTCGAATGTCTTCGAGGTTTCATAACAAAGACGTTTTTAAAAATTTTTATTTAATAAATGACAAGAGCAATTAAATCGTGTATAGAGATAATAATTAGGTCTAAATATCTATTAACTTTGTTCTTAATTTTATGTGATTGTGCTCGTTGGTTGTCTGCATTTTCGAATTTGAATATCTGGCTTGGTTCGGTAACTGCCATGCAGTATCAATAATGTTTATATAATTCACGGCAATATTTCTCAATTTATATTTGGTGCAATAATGTACTAATTAATGTGGATACAATTGTTACATAAATTTAGGATATTAGCGCTCGTTGGTGCTATCGCAATTCCAGTTGGAAAGTCAACAAGATTTTATAACAGTGAAGTTTGAAAAAATTAATATTGAATAAACGACAGAAGCAATTAAATCGTGTATAGAGTAAATAATCAGGTCTAAATATCTATTAACTTTGTTCTTAATTTCATGTGATTGTGCTCGTTGGTTCTCTACATTTTCGAATTTCAATATCCGGCTTGGTTAGATAACTCCCATGCAGTTTAAAAATCTTTATATAATTTACTGCAACAATTATCAATTTATCTTTACTCTAATATGCTAGTATTGAAGGTGCATTCAATTATTAAATAGATTTTAGATATAAGTGCTCGTTGGTACTCTCGCATTTTCTCTTCGAATCACGATGAGGTTTCATAACAACAAAGTTTTAAAAATTTATTTTTTAAAAAATGAGAAGAGCAATTAAATCGTGTATAGAGTAAACAATTAGTTCTGGATGTCTATTCACTATGTTCTTAATTGTATGTGATTGTGCTCGTTGGTTCCTTGTATTTTCGAATTTGAATATCTGACTTTGTTTGATAACCCGCATGCAGTTTCAAAATGTTTATATAATTCACGGCAATATTTATCAATTTATCTTGAGTGTAATATACTAGTATTGAACGTGCATTCAATTAATAAATAGAATTTAGATGTTAGTGCTCGTTGGTACTCTCCCATTTCCTGTTCGAATGTCTTCGAGGTTTCATAACAAAGACGTTTTTAAAAATTTTTATTTAATAAATGACAAGAGCAATTAAATCGTGTATAAAGATAATAATTAGGTCTAAATATCTATTAACTTTGTTCTTAATTTTATGTGATTGTGCTCGTTGGTTCTCTGCATTTTCGAATTTGAATATCTGGCTTGGTTCGGTAACTTCCATGCAGTATCAATAATGTTTATATAATTCACGGCAATATTTCTCAATTTATATTTTGTGCAATTATGTACTATTAAATGTGGATACAATTATTACATAAATTTAGGATATTAGCGCTCGTTGGTGCTATCGCAATTCCAGTTGGAAAGTCAACAAGATTTTATAACAACGAAGTTTGAAAAAATTAATATTGAATAAACGACAGAAGCAATTAAATCGTGTATAGAATAAATAATCAGGTCTAAATATCTATTAACTTTGTTCTTAATTTCATGTGATTGTGCTCGTTGGTTCTCTACATTTTCGAATTTCAATATCCGGCTTGGTTAGATAGCTCCCATGCAGTTTAAAAATCTTTATATAATTTACTGCAACAATTATCAATTTATCTTTACTCTAATATGCTAGTATTGAAAGCGCATTCTATTATTAAATAAATTTTAGATATAAGTGCTCGTTGGTACTCTCGCATTTTCTCTTCGAATCACGATGAGGTTTCATAACAACAAAGTTTTAAAAATTTATTTTTTAAAAAATGAGAAGAGCAATTAAATCGTGTATAGAGTAAACAATTAGTTCTGGATGTCTATTAACTATGTTCTTAATTGTATGTGATTGTGCTCGTTGGTTCCTTGTATTTTCGAATTTGAATATCTGGCTTTGTTTGATAACCCGCATGCAGTTTCAAAATGTTTATATAATTCACGGCAATATTTATCAATTTATCTTGAGTGTAATATACAAGTATTGAACGTGCATTCAATTAATAAATAGAATTTAGATGTTAGTGCTCGTTGGTACTCTTCCATTTCCTGTTCGAATGTCTTCGAGGTTTCATAACACAGAAGTTTTTAAAAATTTTTATTTAATAAATGACGAGAGCAATTAAATCGTGTGTAGAGATAATAATTAGGTCTAAATATCTATTAACTTTGTTCTTAATTTTATGTGATTGTGCTCGTTGGTTGTCTGCATTTTCGAATTTGAATATCTGGCTTGGTTCGGTAACTGCCATGCAGTATCAATAATGTTTATATAATTCACGGCAATATTTCTCAATTTATATTTGGTGCAATAATATACTAATTAATGTGGATACAATTGTTACATAAATTTAGGATATTAGCGCTCGTTGGTGCTATCGCAGTCCCAGTTGGAAAGTCAACAAGATTTTATAACAACGAAGTATAAAAAAATTAATATTGAATAAACGACAAGAGCAATTAAATCGTGTATAGAGTAAATAATTAGGTCTAAGTATCTATTAACTTTGTTCTTAATTTCATGTGATTGTGCTCGTTGGTTCTCTACATTTTCGAATTTCAATATCCGGCTTGGTTAGATAACTCCCATGCAGTTTAAAAATCTTTATATAATTTACGGCAACAATTATCAATTTATCTTTACTCTAATATGGTAGTATTGAAGGCGCATTCAATTATTAAATTGATTTTAGATACAAGTGCTCGTTGGTACTCTCGCATTTCTTCTTCGAATCACGATGAGGTTTCATAACAACAAAGTTTTAAAAATTTATTTTTAAAAAATGACAAGAGCAATTAAATCGTGTATAGAGTAAACAATTAGTTCTAGATGTCTATTAACTTTGTTCTTAATTTCATGTGATTGTGCTCGTTGGTTCTCTACATTTTCGAATTTCAATATCCGGCTTGGTTAGATAACTCCCATGCAGTTTAAAAATCTTTATATAATTTACTGCAACAATTATCAATTTATCTTTACTCTAATATGGTAGTATTAAAGGCGCATTCAATTATTAAATAGATTTTAGATATAAGTGCTCGTTGGTACTCTCGCATTTCCTCTTCGAATCACGATGAGGTTTCATAACAACAAAGTTTTAAAAATTTATTTTTTAAAAAATGAGAAGAGCAATTAAATCGTGTATAGAGTAAACAATTAGTTCTAGATGTCTATTAACTATGTTCTTAATTTTATGTGATTGTGCTCGTTGGTTCTCTGTATTTTTGAATTTCAATATCTAGCTTTATTCGATAACCCCCATGCAGTTTCAAAATGTTTATATATTTCACGGCAACATTTATCAATTCATCCTTAGTGTAATATACTAGTATTGAACGTGCATTCAATTATTAAATAGATTTTAGATATTAGTGCTTGTTGGTACTCTCGCACTTCCTGTTCGAATGTTTTCGAGGTTTCATAACAAAGAAGTTTTTAAAAAATATTATTTAATAAATGACATGAGCAATTAAATCGTGTATAGAGTAAATAATTAGGTCTAAATATCTATTAACTTTGTTTTTAATTTTATGTGATTGTGCTCGTTGGTTCTCTGCATTTTCGAATTTGAATATCTGGCTTGGTTCGGTAACTGCCATGCAGTATCAATAATGTTTATATAATTCACGGCAATATTTCTCAATTTATATTTGGGGCAATAATGTACTAATAAATGTGAATACAATTGTTACATAAATTTAGGATATTAGCGCTGGTTGGTGCTATCGCAATTCCAGTTGGAAAGTCAACAAGATTTTATAACAACAAAGTATGAAAATATTAATATTGAATAAACGACAAGAGCAATTAAATCGTGTATAGAGATAATAATTAGGTCTAAATATCTATTAACTTTGTTTTTAATTTCATGTGATTGTGCTCGTTGGTTCTCTGTATTTTCGAATTTCAATATCTGGCTATATTCGATAACCCCCATGCAGTTTCAAAATGTATATATATTTCACGGCAACATTTATCAATTTATCTTTAGTGTAATATACTAATATTGAACGTGCATTCAATTATTAAATAGATTTTAGATATTAGTGCTTGTTGGTACTCTCGCACTTCCTGTTCGAATGTCTTCGAGGTTTCATAACAAAGAAGTTTAAAAAAAATATTATTTAATAAATGACAAGTGCAATTAAATCGTGTATAGAGTAAACAATTAGTTCTGGATGTCTATTAACTATGTTCTTAATTGTATGTGATTGTGCTTGTTGGTTCTCTGGATTTTCGAATTTCAATATCCGGCTTGGTTGGATAACTCCTATGCAGTTTAAAAATCTTTATATAATTTACAGCAACAATTATCAATTTATCTTTACTCTAATATGGTAGTATTAAAGGCGCATTCAATTATTAAATAGATTTTAGATATAAGTGCTCGTTGGTACTCTCGCATTTCCTCTTCGAATCACGATGAGGTTTCATAACAACAAAGTTTTAAAAATTTATTTTTTAAAAAATGAGAAGAGCAATTAAATCGTGTATAGAGTAAACAATTAGTTTTAGATGTCTATTAACTATGTTCTTAATTTTATGTGATTGTGCTCGTTGGTTCTCTGTATTTTCGAATTTGAATATCTGGCTTTATTCGATAACCCCCATGCAGTTTCAAAATGTTTATATATTTCACGGCAACATTTATCAATTCATCCTTAGTGTAATATACTAGTATTGAACGTGCATTCAATTATTAAATAGATTTTAGATATTAGTGCTTGTTGGTACTCTCGCACTTCCTGTTCGAATGTTTTCGAGGTTTCATAACAAAGAAGTTTTTAAAAAATATTATTTAATAAATGACATGAGCAATTAAATCGTGTATAGAGTAAATAATTAGGTCTAAATATCTATTAACTTTGTTTTTAATTTTATGTGATTGTGCTCGTTGGTTCTCTGCATTTTCGAATTTGAATATCTGGCTTGGTTCGGTAACTGCCATGCAGTATCAATAATGTTTATATAATTCACGGCAATATTTCTCAATTTATATTTGGGGCAATAATGTACTAATAAATGTGAATACAATTGTTACATAAATTTAGGATATTAGCGCTGGTTGGTGCTATCGCAATTCCAGTTGGAAAGTCAACAAGATTTTATAACAACAAAGTATAAAAATATTAATATTGAATAAACGACTAGAGCAATTAAATCGTGTATAGAGATAATAATTAGGTCTAAATATCTATTAACTTTGTTTTTAATTTCATGTGATTGGTCTCGTTGGTTCTCTGTATTTTCGAATTTCAATATCTGGCTATATTCGATAACCCCCATGCAGTTTCAAAATGTATATATATTTCACGGCAACATTTATCAATTTATCTTTAGTGTAATATACTAGTATTGAACGTGCATTCAATTATTAAATAGATTTTAGATATTAGTGCTTGTTGGTACTCTCGCACTTCCTGTTCGAATGTCTTCGAGGTTTCATAACAAAGAAGTTTAAAAAAAATATTATTTAATAAATGACAAGTGCAATTAAATCGTGTATAGAGTAAATAATTAGGTCTAAATATCTATTAACTTTGTTCTTAATTTTAAGTGATTGTGCTTGTTGGTTCTCTGCATTTTCGAATTTCAATATCCGGCTTGGTTGGATAACTCCCATGCAGTTTAAAAATCTTTATATAATTTACAGCAACAATTATCAATTTATCTTTACTCTAATATGGTAGTATTGAAGGCGCATTCAATTATTAAATAGATTTTAGATATAAGTGCTCGTTGGTACTCTCGCATTTCCTCTTCGAATCACGATGAGGTTTCATAACAACAAAGTTTTAAAAATTTATTTTTTAAAAAATGAGAAGAGCAATTAAATCGTGTATAGAGTAAACAATTAGTTTTAGATGTCTATTAACTATGTTCTTAATTTTATGTGATTGTGCTCGTTGGTTCTCTGCATTTTCGAATTTGAATATCTGGCTTGGTTCGGTAACTGCCATGCAGTATCAATAATGTTTTTATATTTCACGTCAACATTTATCAATTTTTCTTTCATGTAATAAACTAGTATTAAATTTGCATTCAATAATTATAAAGAATTAGATATTGGAGCTCGTTGGTACTCTCCCATTTCCTGTTCGAATTTCGATGAGGTTTCATAAAAACGACGTTTAAAAAAATTATTATTTAATAAATGACAAGAGCAATTAAATAGTGTGTAGAGTAAAATATTAGTTCTAAACATCTATTAAGTATGTTTTTAATTTTATGTGATTGTGCTTGCTGGTTCTCTGTATTTTCGATTTTGAAAAAGTGGCTTGGTTCGATAAATCTGATGCAGTTTCAGCAATGTTTATATAATCCACGGTAACATTGATTAATTTATATTCAGTATAGTAAACTAGTATTGAATGTGTATTTAAATATTTAATAGATTATAGATATATCGCACTCGTTGGTACTCTTGCATTATCTATTTGAATGTCGTACGTGTGTGCAAATCTACGAAGTTATAATATGTATTAACTCATAAAAGAGAGGGGTATTTAATTCATGCATAGAGTAAAATAATCTGTCGATATGTGTTTAATCTATTTCCTTAATTTTATGTGATTGTGCTCGTTGGTTTTCTCTATATTCCAATTTTTTAATATGTTGCGGGTTGCGTCACGCCTGCCGCCATTTCCTTTTATTATTTTAGACTGAAAATACGTGCGAATTCACTCCAAATTGTGGCAATTAATTGGCAATTAATTAGCAATAAATGATTAGATGGTTTCCGTTGAGATCTGGCTCGTATTTACCTGATGTGTGTGCTGGCTTGACGTTCTAAATTATGTTGCGGGTTGCGTCATGCCTGCTGCCATTTACTTTTATTATTTTAGACTGAAAATACGTGCGAAGTAATTCCAAATTGTGGCAATTAATTGGCAATTAATTAGCAATAAATGATTAGATGGTTTCCGTTGAGCTCTGGCTCGAATTTAACTGATGTGTGTGCTGGCTTGACGTCAAGCTAGCACACACCCGTTTTCTTCACGAAAATACGTGGCAATTAATTCAAAAATGTGGCAATTAATTGGCAATTAATTAGCAATAAATGATTAGACAGGTTTCGTTTGGGTGTGCTGACTTGGCTGTTCCAGCTTGACGCACCTAGTTGACATGCAGGATTCAGCCAAGGCCATCTCACCTTGCCCTCGCATGCTGCCGCAAGGGGCTGTGGTTTCTAGTCCGCCTGAGAGGGAGTACAGCGCTACTCAAATAGGATCAAAGTGAAATTACGATCCAAATTATTTTATATAATATTCCACGAAAAATTACTTATAATAACATAAATTAAAATTGACAAGTATAATTTAATATCAAATGCAATTTTAATGTACACAACCGAACGAAACATTTACTAGAATGATTCTCAATGATTACGTGTCAATGCTTGGTTTGTAAACTTCTGTGTGTTTAGTCAAGAACCTGTATCACAATGAAATATGTATCGTAATAAGTATTATTATGCAACTTGTTGCAGCCAAGAAATGACAGCATTATACAATGGGAGTAGAAAAATATTATTTGTACAATAGTGAGGTTTACCGTCACACGATCATTGGCTAAAAGAGATGATCCCAAATCCATGTACACGCTCCAGAAGATTGTAACATTTATTTTAAGACACGTTGTGCAAAAGCTCTTTATTCCTACTGGCCGATTTAAATGTAGTGTCTTGTGACAGATCATAATCTGTGACGCGCTTATTCAATCGGAAGCTTCAATACAAAAACCTTTACGTCGAAACGAAGCTCCTGATTGAACCACCGCGACCAGCTAATATTTTTTTCGCGAGTCACTGTATTTAAATCGCGTAATATGTCCAAACAATTGAAATCCGCTGACGCTGTCGCTCTCTTTCGGCCGCAGGGACAAGCAGCGCGGGCGAAGACAGCGCATGCGCGGTGAACACCGCGCCTCGCCACCCCTCCCCTCCACCGACCGCAGCGCGCCGCAGCTCGTCACGTGACCTCGTCGCCGGCAGCCGCCACTTGGTCCGGACGACAGCGGCAGCGGCAGCAGCAGCGGCTGAGACGTCGCAACCATTTCGTCCCTGTGGGTGAAGACCATCACGTGATACGGAACTCGCTCGCCGGGAAACGAAAGGCAACCCTCATTCAGACTCGCTTGGCGCGTTGCTTTGTGCCGTGACGTCACCGTTCACCCGACGACCTGTAAGACTTGTATCCACTTGCGCGTTCTTTCAGAGTCCACCGATTCGGCCATGTAAGACTTAAAATGTTGTGCAGGTGAATGATTTAGGTGAAGGTTTGGAGTCAGCGGTCTCTCATTCCATTCTAAACACATTAGAAGCAACACATAAACTTCATCAGAGTTGTGTCTAATGTATTACAACAGACAATACTTATTCATAATCCATATTTTATTGATATATATTTTATTAATCTTAACCATTATGTATATGGAGCACGTGAGTTCTGAAATAAGGTAAAGGAGATTACAAATCCCTGCCGACACCCCAGCCTTGTTCACCGCCATTGTACGCTCCGAGGTTTTTCGGTGCCCAAGGAAGAATATCAGCAATCTCCGAGAGCATGAAATGCCAACTTGAGGCGATTGTGACTCTCCGCCCGATGAAGTCGTTTAGCCAGATATTTGAGAGACACTTGCAGAATATTGCCAACATCAACTCCTGCTGCAAGTGGACTGTGCTGTGAAGGAGAGAGGTAGATTCTAATGTTCTTCTGCGAATCCCGTTTGCGTGCGTGCACATGAATGTTAGAAGCTTCACCTTAACATGATCCAGCGAGTTCACCAGCCTGCAATACAAATCAAAGTGAAGAAAATGGGGATAGTAAGAATTAAAATGTTAAATGAATAAAAGACGAGGTGAATGCGCTGTAGACAGCTACAGTGAGTGATTTCTCAAGCACAAAATAAACGTTATTTCTGTGGGTTACAATAATACTCGGCAGCTGTGAAAAGAAATAATGGATACATTTGTAAGCCATCAAAACGTTTTTTAAATTTTATTGATACGTCTTCTCTGCAATTGGGTAACAGTTTTTATGAATCACCTTCATCAGTGGTTATCAGACAAGTATAGGTGAACATAAAATCTCAGTGTTCAGGTGAAAATCTTGGAATATTTTGCAGTAAAATTTCCATTGTAAATAGCTGCGGTTATGTAACTGTATTCAATCATGTCGATACAACAATAAACTGCGATCTGACTAGTGGACTATGTTGATGCACTGACGATATTGTCAAGTGGCATTCTATGGCTGCTGTGTAGTTCTTCTGATACCACAAGTCGCCTTCAGATGCCATCTTTAGTCTGGAATCATTCATTTATAATCGCTGGACGTATCTGAAGCGCGATATGGGTAACAGATCCGAAAGTAAGGTTTCGTTAAAAGAAACTGTCACTAAGATAATTTACATGCGGAAAAAACCGCATGCGTTTATGTGTGTAATGGCATTTTACACGCTGCTGTAGCAAAGACCGAAGCAAAAGTTGAAGTTGCCTCATTCACAATGAAAAAGTATCGTAACATATGGTAACAGTAAAATGTATCTTCGAATTTACGTTTACATCACATGCTTATGTTTACGAGAAATATTGTAAATAGCTGTGTTGATACACGTATAATTTTGATCAAGTAGCATTTACATTCAAGTTTCATTGTGAATGAAGCATTAAGACTGCCGTTTAGGGTTTCCGAAAATGATCTGAAAAGTCACTCGCCCGCTTTCATCCTAAGTAGCGATGACGGACTCTACCGTGCCCAAACTTGAGCAGCTTTCAAATTAGCCAGAATTCATCGCCATTCTTAATAACTATCATCACGAAAATTGCAAAACATGGTTAATCAGTTACAAAATTCAGTGTTGAATGTTCTTTTTTACCTATGTACACGAAAGTTCACTCTCTTCGTATCTGACAACATCATGTTTATTGAAATAGAAATGCACTGAATGCCATCATGCAATATCAGTAATATAAACCTTCTAGGTCTTCGGCTTCTAACGGAATAGCATTAGCTGCTTCTGGTGGTAGTAGGCTAACGTATGAGAAGTAACTCACATTCGCACCGAATCATTTAATGCATTGATAAAGGTATTAATGGGAATAAATGTATATTTGTCCAAGAACGGCAAGGAAATTGTACACCACGTATAACTTTACGTTCACCAGTAAGATAATACAATTGACGGTATTAAGGAGAAATTCCGTACAATTCGAACTGTTACCAGCTATGCAATTCCTAGAAATTCATACGTAACTGTTTTGGTAGTACCGGACAGGTTCTTTCCTTTTCTCCGTAAAAGTCCATACACACCACTAATGACCATAATTTATTAATTTAAGTAAGATTTCATATCGTACTAACCGGTATTTTAGGGCAGGTAAATTATGTGAACCTATCTCCCCATTACCAGCAAGTAGGCTCCTGGAAACTGCAAAGAAGTTACTGTGGACACAAGCTACTGTTTTTCCCCCAAATCCCCTGTTACATCAGAAGATATTTTATCGTGTACTTACATGAATTTCCCAAATTACGTGTGAAAATAATGACTCTTGAATGTATATTCTTGAATGCATTTCTTTTTCAACAACGTGCTTAAGGATTTAAAAATACCAAGCCAAATGTGAGTGGAAGAACTAATTTCAGAACGTTCTTGTTCATGCCAGTAGAACAAAAACAATTCGACGAACAATGAGTGGCATTGACATTCGGGCTGTAGCAAATGAAACAAACACAACGGGAGAATATTGACAGGCAGTGCCTGCATTACATTTTATGGATTTTGTTACTAAGGCGCCAGAATGAAGTGGTATAATTGAGTATGCAGTTATTTACATGAACAAACGACATTTTTTGAAGACCTTAATGTATGTCAGAAAAACATTGCAGGCTCCACGGCACGAATAAGCATTCTGCCTTTCCTTAATAAGCACTGTATGCAAAGTAACGCTGACTAGGCGGTTGAGAAGGTAGGCAATGCACTAGACTGAAGTGTGTGGAGGATTGCCTAGTAAAAATATCGCAGGGGCATATCATGTTACATTGAGTAATTTAGAACTCAAATTCTACTTTATTAGCAGCACAGAATACAGTGTGAATGTTTGTGAGTGAGTGAGATAGAGATAGAGACAGAGACAGACAGACAGAGAAAGGAAGAGGGGGAGGGGTCCGCATCTGTACATACAAGTGTGAGGGAGAGAGAGTAAAGAAAAGGAAAAGCGAGAAAGGGAAATCAAGAGAGAGATAAGGCACAGCCTTAGAAAAGAGACTGAAACAGATAAAGGAAGAGAGAAACAGAGGGAGAAGGTGGACAGTAAATCCAAATGCACCGCAATACAATTGAAGAGACACGAGTGAGAAATATTCAAACTTTTGCCCGTATGGGAATTAGAATTAAACCGAAAATATTCCAGAGTAACGAATGTTTAAAAGGCCCTGCATATATCGCCAAATCTGTACTAGTTAAACTAGTCTTTTATTGAATTCGTATTTTTTTCGAATAAAATGAATGAGGACGCAGATATGTTTTGATAAACAAACCGATTTCCGCCAAACCTCCTAGGACGAACTCAAACATTCGTTTGTCACTCTATGTAATTAGGTTTTAAAAATACCTAAGTTAACACTTGATTAACGTAATGAGATACTCAATTTCATCAATATACTGTGAAGCAACTAATCTCAGCCTGCCTAGTCAGACACATCATTGAGGAGTAGATATAAATCTAATAAATCCTCTTTAGAGGTTATAAAAGGATTGTACACCTGCCTAATCCTACACACTATCTCGCCTAGGAAGTTACGTCTTGTGAATTGTTCACCCAATGTGTCATGAAACCACAATTACCTATTCTTTTCTTATTCATGGAGTCATGAAATTGACTAAAATATATTTAGTGTTCAATTACGGAATATATTTAAAACTCGAGCAGCGAGCAAATAATGTAAACAATACAGTATAGTCTAGTGAAACGGAGTAAAAGAGACAAACGATTATTGTGGAAGTTTCTGTTGAAGTATTCACATTCTGGTAATAAATATTCCAAAAATGTGTGTAATGATCCTGGATTAGCTTTACTAAGACACTCATCTCGTAAATAAAACTGCACTCATTATTTACCCGGGGAGCCACAGCATTAAGTTCTTACGTGTCTGGCCCCGAAATGGCTTACCATTGAACTAGACTGAACTAGACAAATGTAAAACAAAAGAAATATTGTCCTGCGGAGTTTTAAGTTCCTTTATATGTACATGTCATTTGTGCAACTGACAAAATTTGAGGTGATAAAAACTTTTTATAAAGCTTTCACTCTCTCGACGCAAATATTACACGTCTAAAAGATATTCTCGATTGTAACAACAAATATATAGATTTTTGAGACGAACAATACATTAAAAAATTCATCAATTTATCTCATAAAAGAATAAAAATCCTTCTCTTATGTTAACTTGGTTGAGGTACTTTTAGAATTCTACTATTAACATGTTAAAATTAATCAGTATTGTCTTAAAAGAATTGTTTAGAATAATGCTAATTCAGTCCCCGTCATAAAATGCTTTTCAGTGGCTTGTGTTGAAACATTTTTGGTAATTCCAAAAGAAAATAATAGAAAGTGCAAGGAACCTGAAATTCATCAAAATCTGTTTAGTCTTCAAAATTGTACAAACGCGGAATGACTCAATCAAAAGCACAATGCAGTCCGAAAATTAGCGCATTACCTCCTGCTTATTCTGCTAAGTAACGCCCATTTATGTAGATAAAGATTATCTGTGTTATTAACCCTTCATAGTTTGTATGACCATATACCAAACGTCCTGTAACCGTGTCAGGCATCTGAGGCAGCTTCGGTGAATTAAAACGCCGTAAATCCTTTGTGGAACAGAAATGGTAGCGTCCCTCTCTTGCTTACTGCAGTCATCACAACTCTCTTCTACAAACTTGTATTGTACATGTTGTACACCTAACAAACTCTCTTGTGCGTTTTGGACTTTCCCACAAACTATTTTGTGTTCTGTACTTCTTCACCAACACTTATTGTACTGTACGTCTTGTGCATCCACGAAAACTGTTTCGTGTACTGTGCATTTGTACGTCCCCTGAGACACTCTTGTACGAGCTGACTTTGTACTTTGCGACCTGAATTGTCAAGCTTAGGCAAGACTGGTCATTAGTCAACGATTGTCGATTCTTCTGAAGTGACGAATAACTCCCGGACTTTAGCTTGTGAGAGTTTGAAAACGCTCTTTACGATTCTGAAAGTTTTCTTCGGAGTTCACGATTCCTGGAGAGGGGATTGGATACAAAGCGTTCACATGTAGAGTCCTTGTAGGACAGCATTTCGATCCGCATAATGAAGTAGTAGTCTTCACCCACTACCATGGCCATGGAATTGGATCAGCAAAAGAAGGAAACCAAGTGTAACTACAACAGTTCGTTTTCATTCGTAAAGACAGAAAAACTATGTTTTAGATATTTCATTGGATCAAGGGCGTGTAACCGGATAAAATGTACCCTTGGATTACCCATGACTTTAGATGAATAAAAGCTGACTGGATGGAGCTCCTTGATGAGCAAGACAATAGATCATCGAGACTTCTTTAATCACCCTTCCTGACTGTGTCTCAACACAGTTTTCGTCACAAAGAAGTGCTGGAAGGTTGGCTGGATTTTCCATGTCAACGTTTCTTAGTTACAAATCTTAAATAAAATGTTTTTCTAGATACAATATTTGTAATTTTTTACATGAACAAAACGTTCAAATTTGAGATTAAAACTGGGAGTTTTGAAGGAACGCCCTAAGTTCGTCTTGAAATGAAGTTCCAGTTACTGTGAATGACACGATATTTCAGTGTAACAACTTGTTCTAAGTTTGGTTCACCTCAACGAAAGCCATGTGGAACGAATCTAGCTCAAAAGCTGGGACTCGTGCAGAAGAGTCGGTCCAGGTTTATGTACTAAGGTGCTTCGGGCATTCGTGCTATGATGAAGCAACCAGCCAATGGCACTTCACTGGTTGTGGTGTCAAAAGGACAGTTATGAAAATGAAAGACTAGTTAAGTATCACATGTATCTGAAATATCACCCACAATATTCACATCGCTGTATGTTACAAGATGTAGCGCAGTAAGAATGAAGTAATGGGTTGCGCTAAACTTATCAGCGGTATCGGCTATGTTACAAAGCGTTGTTGTCTTTGCAGTAGTCGTTCTCAGAAGTTTTGGGTTAATTGATTCGTGATAAATCGTATATCTCGCAACCCTGTTGCAACAATCATATAATCCAATTGCAATATCCCCCACATAACGTTCAGGATTTCTGCTAACAAATGATTTTTTCGCCAGTGGTGTTATAAACCAGATATAGACAGACAAGAAATAAACCAGAATTTCTCCACAGGCTCTAGTGTCCGTACATTTTGAGCACTATGTCTGTTAATCTCCTGATGTCCTTGTATTTAAGTAAACGGGGTGATATCTATCTTCTTGGTTCGAAAACACACATACTTATATTAAACGCGTGATGGTAGTAAAGCCTGATGCATTGCCTTTGAAACAATAATTAAGAACACGTGCATATTTTTACAGTGTTAGATGTTAGAAACCCAATGATGAAATGTTAACTATAACTTTAATATTTACAGGTGAAGGTACCAATAGAGGTTGTAGTGAAACTTGTAACCGAGCGATTGTTTGAACCGGTCGAGTTCTACACATGGCGATGGTTCTCGCTGTAACCCGTGATATACGGGCGTCCCTTAATTATTTTTATAAACAAAATATGTAGAATTTAATTCTTATTTGAGAAAGTTTGATTCAATCGTTTTTCCGTCGATAGATTATTTCTGAGAGAAAAGTTGACTTGTTTGATAATTTTGGCAGCTTGATTGCAATGCTCTCCGCTGATGGGACACACACGCTGCCTAGGGGTGTACAGGCTAAGGTGGCACAATGCATCAACTGTCACCTAAGTGCCAGCAGTGAAAGGGAGATCCTAGGTTTCGAGTCCCGACGGCGGCAGAACACTGGCTGGATAGCTAGGTCGAATTCACTCGCTGTCTGGAGGATAATTTGGCGGCCGGCTGCTCTGATCGGTAGTTTTCCGCGGTTTCTCCGATCGACACCAGGCAAGTGCCGGAGCAGTACCCTAGCCAACGGGCCACGGACCGCGCGCGACCTTTCCTTCCTCTACCTTGACGTATCCTCACCCCTTACTTACACACATTTACACTTACATGCACTGCACTACTGCACATGACAAAGACCAGTCGGGAGGTAAGAGCTTATCCTGGAAATAGTGGTGCCCCTCTGAGCAAGACATCTGGAGGAGAAAACTCACCCCGCCGACATGTCGTTTGGTACCGAATTTCACCATCCAGCGTGAAAAGATCACCGCCACTTCCGATAAAAGTACACACTACACTTACGGGACTAATAATCATAATAGTTGACCCGCCTGAAAACACGAAGTATGCACTCATGCACGAGTGTTAAAGAGGGGTGATATTGTTAGTAGTAGGCGCGGCTAGCAACGGTAAGACTTTCCTATTTAAAGAAGCGTGGATTTGGCGCCTCCCCCAGGACTGGAAACGCCAGGCTGAAACTTCCTGATGGCGCCTCATGCCTCCTCAACCACACAACACTAGATCTCGGCACTGCCCAGAACCAGTAGCAAACAATTCTAGCTTCTTCGGAAATGAAAATTTCGGCCGAAAACCGATTGCATCAAACTTCTTCAAAGAACGAGAGTCTTCTACGTGATTTTTCGTCTAAATAATTAAGGAGCATCGTGTATACTTATATTCCCCATGGACCAGGTTTCCTTTAGAGTGTTCTGAAATCAGACGAAATTTCGGAGAACGTATAGTCATATCCAAAAGAGGAGGAGTTTTAGTAAATGTATGCCCGAAGACTGACTGACAGTGTTTTATAGAGCTGTAAATGCCCTTTTATTCAGTTTTATCTAATATTTCTCTGAATTTATTTCAGACGTTGATGAGCATACTTCAATAGCCACGTGTATTTAACAAAATGTCTAGAGGATATGTAATTTTTTGTCGTAATGTCTGCCAATACTTTACCTTCTGTATGAAGGCACATGTGTCTGCTGAAAGAAAATATTTTAAATAGCTGACTCATAATATTTTGTCAGAATCACCATCTTCTCTCTTTATAACATTGCCTTTTAAGATTAAAAAATATCTACTGTTATTGATAGAATTATTACAGGTCTATTATTTATGTTATTGTTATTATTATTATTATTACTACTATCATTATTATTTTTATGAGACTACACAGAACCTTTATAGCTCTGTAACACAAAATTATTTCATAGGAATCTTCAGGCAATCCTATGTTTGTAGGAAGTACTTCCCTCTTTTGGAAAACTCTCCAATTTGCAACTCTCATTCCGATTATTATATTTGTTTTCTTTATGGTTTCACTGTAATTCGAAAAGTATTGTACCTGCTGTATTATGCTCCTTGAATGGCAATTAAAATAATGTGAGTATATGATGAGTATAGAACTTCGCACACTAATAATCTTCTTAAATAATTATGAACAGAAATTGTGTCTATTCTGAATAGACAATTCGCATTTTCTTCAAGAATGAAGATGTTATCATGTAATATATTCGTTATGTACAGTTGTTTCTCATTTTGTGTTGGACATATAAATTTTCTGAAATGAAAATTGTGATTAAACTAATGCGAATCTAAGTCACTTTCCGAGTGATCACGTAGCGTGATTTATTACAACTGTTGAGGAGACCAACCACCATCTGTGATGTAGCAATGTTATGTAAAATGATAGAACTTTTTTCTGAATGAAGCATGCGCTAAAAAGTGTGATTGTAAAGAAGAGAGCAATAAACACAACTCTGTGTCATGTTTCACCAAAAAAGGTGATAAGGAACCATTAAAATATAATGTATTGTGAATATTTGCTTCTTTGAAATCACTTTCAGGGCATGTGCGACAAGAGACGATATTTTCAGTGTACATGCACTACAAGTTCTCCTTACCAGTGTTGCTGGGTTACTATAAGAGCCTGATAGACTGACGTCTTTCAAGTTAACGGTGATGAAGTTTGAAAACAAATTTTAAAAAAAGACGTTTTTTATTTTAAAAAGATGATTTGCGTGTAAGTTGTGCATGGCCTCTTATCTGTTGATTTATGAACTACTTAGTAATTCAAAGACCTAATTAAACTTAATTATTATTGATATCTATTAATTATTGATATCTATTGAAAAACGCATAGATTTATGCGGTTTGTAATCGGGCATGTACTTTTCCCAGCAAACAATTTATTAAATAATTTACAGAAAAAGCCTTCAAATGTTTGGGGCAATAATCCAATTGTTAAATTGTATTAATTAAACTATTTTACTGGTAACGAGGAGAATATCTTAATGAATTATTTAGATAACATGACCTGTAAGACGTCTGCCTAAAATTTACATCCTAAAGAATCCTATCGTTTCGTATTTGATGCGTTTCTTCCCATGATTTTATTGAAAGGGCGAGGAAAATTTCTTTTTAACATGGGCGAAACGGTTTCTCGTACTTTTCATTCTTAGTAATAGTGTGCAAAACATTACGAAGCCTTTGTTAAACGACTGTATGGTTTCGCACTCGACATTTGTCACGACGACTTGTTTATTATTCACATTCAAGTGAGATCGATATTCACTTCAATCCATTTACTTCTATAACAGTAATTTTATAAATGGCTTAAGAAAGCGTTTCGCTCATGGCGTGTTAAAAATTTGTATCCAACACGAGCGCACGCGTTATGTAACTCAATACATTTTTGGTTTGGTTTTGCTACATTTCTGGTTTGTTAAAAATTGAGGACCCGAAATTCTTCGTTCCACACATAAATTGACTCAATTTAAGTGAATGGAAGATAAAATGCAATATATGCAATTCAAGGTGAAGTCCAATTATGGAATCTCCTTTATAATTTCTATTTAGTAACAAATATTTAAACAAACAACACATTGGAATCCAAAGTATTAAAAAATGTAGCAAAATAGGTACAACATATGAGAAGCAGCATTTGTCTAATAAAAATTCGAAACCACAGCTGTCAGCATTAAAACATCCAATGAAGCTCAGACCAGAGTTTGGTAATAGCAAACGAGTGCTACAATGTGTTTTCACGAAAAAACAATCAGAGCTGTTTGTGAGTGTTTTTAGCACACACGCATGAAAACGAGTACTTCCATTAACAGTTCATTGATCGGAAAGTGAATATACATTGCCTTACATTTATAGTAAAGCAACATTTGTCGAGAAGCAAATCTCGAAGTAGATAAAACACAGGCTTCTTATGAACTAACATGATTGCCACTTCTCTTATTGAAAATATATTTCAGTACCATAAACTCTCTCTAAAAATTACATTTTCGATTCGTACGAACGCATTCTCATTTTAAAATGTTTGCCTCGGATCCTGCCCCTTGTCCGTCAACATTCGCACGCCAAATATTCATTTTGTAAGATATTTACGTAAGGAACTATTAACTCCAAGTTTGGTTGCTTTCATAACTGTGTTATAAACAAAAACTACGTTCTTCTGTTTAGCATTGGGCTATTGTGAAGCTAAAGGATTTTCGATCTGGGAAGAAACTGAATACGAATGGGATGCAGCAGGCTGAAATAACTTGTTTCATAAAATTGCAGTTCTAGGAACGTGTGACACAGTACATAATGTAAGGAGCACTCAACAAATCGCATATGTGTTGAACTCGCTTGAAAAATAACATTTGTATGTATTGTATTCTCTATAACCAGTTGTAACCTGCAGGCCAGCATGGGCAGAAGAAAGCATAAGTGATTATAACCTGTGTTTTGATGGAAAATCCGGAACCGCACATTGAAATGTGATTCATTTTTTGACGCTTGGGTGAAATTTGTCGTAGTTTTTATTAGTCCTCCAAAATAATAATTTTTTACGTTTAATTTAAAGAGTATGGCTTTATCTAAAAAAGATGTCCTGAAATATTAACATTTTTATCTGTTTTTTCATTCACAAAAGATAAGTGGATTTTAATATCTTACCAATAAAGAAGCCTTTTCAAATCATTCATTTATACTTTTATCTTCGTCGCATTAAACAATTTAGAATAATGTGAGAAGACTTCTTTTAATTTCTGAGACAATTCAAGACACTCTCGGGCGGTGAGTGATAGGTTCATTTAAAATGTTTTCGGAATTCTGGTTAAAATATAAATTATGAAACGTTCTCAATTTATATTTAGATCTTGTCGTTTGTTACCTCTTGATGGGAAAACTTATTTCTATGGCAATTTACATGTTCACAACTTAAAACGTTACAATGCTTGTGTACAAAAATGCAAAACTACGCGTAATTTGCCACATGAATCCACTTTGCAATTTGGATACAATAAGATTATAGATACTCCGTTTGGACATACTTTCAAGGTGCGATTTCTACGCGTCTATCTGAAGATGTATTTACTGTTTCCACAGAACGCAAGGAGACGGATTTGTTATACTCAATGCCTATAAATATATTTTTGCTGCCCATGCAAACCTGTCCGTTGATCAGACGGAAAAATGTCAGGACAGTGGACTTCAAACAACGATAAAGAAAGTACGTTCGCAGCAGTTACTCGTAAAATAACTACAGTTTGTCTCCATTGAGATCGAAATAAAATATAACTGAATATTAAGATATTGCTACTTGATCAGATGTTTCAACACAAATTGAAAGTTGAAAATTAAATATATTTTACATTTTGCTGACTTGTGATAACTAAAATTGTTTGAAAGACTAAATTTGTGTCATTAATCCAAAATTGCTAAAAAACGAGCAAATTGGAATAATCTCACGTAAAATAAGCAAATTTTTCACAACACATTCCATTTTGCTACAAAATATTTATAATGCGTATTAACAATGTACATAGTGGGGAACAAATGTATGTATGTGTATATCTTTCAGAAGAAAAAATGGTTTTGTGCATTCAGCGTGAATACATTTGTATTTTAATTTTTTAGGGCCTCAAAATATAAACAAGGTAACTAAAGATAAGACACTTCCTCGCTCAATACACAAAGCTACTAAAGAAATTTTGACTCTTCAAACACATTAGCAATCCACTGATTTAAAATTAAATGTGGTTGTAAACTTGATCGTGCAAGTCCGCTGTCACTGACATCCCATAGCTTCTGCCAGAGAACCTGCACACATATACCCGACCCAATGTACATTCAAGAAATATTGTATTCTCCGACATGAAATAAATCACTGTGAATGTTTGAGTGATGTTGTTTGTTTTTGAGCAGTTTTCTATGGGATTACTTCATTCTTCGAGCAAAACAACCTCCTGCCAGCACTGACCCACGTGCTGAAGCGAACAGCAACAGATGTTATACAAATTAAGATTAAAAAACAGATGTTATGTAAAATTGATTCAAAAGTTTGTCCCAAGTAAAATATTCTCTGCTACATAACTGTTACTGTACAATACTGTACTGTATAATACTGTACTGTACAATACTGTTACTGTACAATACTGTACATTACTGTACTGACTAACGCAGCATCAAAAAGAAAAGTAATATTCATTTTAATAATTATATTTAATGTATTAATTATTTACCATTTGGCTGATTGAAAACAACCAGTAACAAGTATTGTACCGCAGCTTGTGGGTCAATGACCCTCATCTCGATCACGTTTTTCGTCCAGTTCCCCTGCTCCTTGAGCAAATGCTGATATAGCCCCTTGTTTTGCTTTTGGTCATAAATGTAACTTCTTTAACTCTGCACGTCTTCTAGAATTCAGTGGGAAATATAGTTATTCAAATTATCGTTCTCCATGTCGTCGCTGCAGGAAGTATAAAATTCCTTGACGAAGGACATGATGATGGATAAGAGTCCAAATGTATAGATCATTCAACATTGAAAATTATTTTTATTGCATCGGAGCGAATATTTTGTTAACAATTCTTGCCAAAAACGCTAATTTATTTCTGTATTCAGAATTCAACTAGTGTATGGAATAGCGCAGGGATTACAGAATTATGAAAACGTGCACAGAATTCACTTCTCCTTGTAGTACATCATATACAGTTTTAACTGTTTTTGACGTAAAACAAATAAATAAATGTGCCGAATTTAAGAGTGGCTCCAAGGCTTGGGGGATGAGGGCCACAGACTTCTCTTAGAATATAAAATTTACAATAATACAGAGCGCGTCATTTCAGATGGAAAAATCCACACGAGCGATTTTCTCATAATATAGCGATAAATTATTCCTTTAGCGTTTGGTCAACGGACGTATTGATTCCTTTAGAAAGTGATGTTTTTCGATTTTGTTGCAGCGTGTGAATAATGAAAATATAATTCTAATTTCTAAGACTGGAAGCGCTGTTAATTAGTATCATTTGTAGATAGCGAGTGCGCTGCAATTCTCACGTCCGGCTGGCGGGCTAAGGCTCTGACAGCTGAAAATCGAGCGCGATTGCAAGACCGCGCGTGAACCAGAGTTGTCGTATTTTGCCTCCAATTCCGACAATTCACAAATTTGCGTGTTTGTTCGTTTGTACTCCAAAATGTAGATTTTTTGGCAACACTTAGAACTGAGCGTGAGCTTGAACTCATTGTAAGCATCACCTGGAGGATATAGAAGAAATATCAAGCCACTTTTGTTCAAAAACAAAACACTTTTCAGAAAAAAGACACAAAAACATTTGTTCATGTTATTGAAGAGGAGATAGTGTTGTGTGTTTTACCACCTTAAATGACTCACTTATATATTTTAAAAGATTTTTACAGATATGTTGCAAAATGGTGGGGCGAAATTATTAAGGACGCTACTCGAATTTTTGTATTTTTCCAATTAAATTTAAAGCAGATACGCCTGTTTCACATACGTTTTTCTCTTCACAAATACAACAAAGAATGTCAAAATTTGATTGAGTTTATTATCTGGTAACTGAAATTGTTATATTTAATTGAAATAAATAGTCATTATTTAAAAATGATTTACATAATGTAATATAACAAAACTAAATAAAAAAATACAACATCCATGAAGTGAGGCTTCACATGAAATGTATCTAAGAAATCTTCTTTTGAAAGGATTACACCTTCACTTTCATACTTTACACATTATTACATGAATTGTGTCGTGGTTTTAGGGTTGGCCGACTAGGTCCAGTGACGTTTGGGAGACCACGTTTCGGTGTGTTGGAAGGGTGAGCGTTGCTATGATAGAAAACGTATTTTGTTGGATTAATGAACGAAAATTAATGTAATGCCTTAAAAGGTTACAAAATATAGAAATATTAGGTGAGTTCACAATCTCAATTAAAAGTTAATATTAGAATTAAACTTATGAATCAAATTACACAGTAGGCCAACGAGAGGCTACGCAAATTTACGTATAAAATTTTTATTTTCCTGTTAATTCAGTAGCAATAAACAGCTTTTTTGTTTTTAATAATCGCTTGAAGAGTTTAAGTGTTAAACCTTTGCTTGGTACATTACACAACTTCAGACCGGGAGCGGTAGCTCAGTGCATGAACTGATGTCACTGCAGCGCCTCTGACCGGGAGGTCCTATGTTCGAGTCCTGATGGCGGCAGGATTTTTGACACTAGCTTTTCAGCTAGGCCGAATTCAGTCGCTGTCTGGAGGAGAATTCTAGCGGCCGGCTGCTCTGATCGGTAGTTTTCCGTGGTTTCTCCGATCAACACCAGGCGAATGCCGGAGCAGTACCCTACCAAACGGGCCACGGACCGCGCGCGATCTGTCCTTCTTCCTTGTCCTATCCTCTCCCCTTACACACACACACTAACATGCACTACACTACCACATATTCCGGGAGACCGGTCGGGAGCTTAAAGCTTGTCCCGACTGGGGCGGTGCCCTGCTGGTGGGAGAGTCCTGGTTAGGGGGAAACCCCACTAGCCGACGGTAGGTCGGCGCCGGATCTCGCCATCCAGCGGGGGAAGATTTCCATCCAGCCAGCGGGGGCCATTTCCCGAGAAAAAAACATGCACTACACTAACGGTACTAATGACCAAAGCAGTTGACGCGCCCGGAAACACGAAAAATCAATCAATACACAACTTGAGCGCGACCTTGCTCAGCAGCCCTCCCTGCGACGACTCCTGGAGGCTCATCGCTCTCCACCTGTGAAGCCGCCTCGGAGGGCAGCCCGTCTCTCAGACAACGCCCACACTGTGCAAGGAGTCCTTTTATGGCAGACACTCCCTGCAGGCAGCATCACGATCGTCTCTGTTAGCTACAAGGAGTCCGGGAGCGGAATAACCACAGTTCTTTGCAAATGAGCCAAAAATCCACAGTCCAGAATACAAAGCCGAGTTATTATGCTCGCACTTTTTCTTGATCCTCTAGCTCCCTAGTCCTCGCTCAGCCCGGCACAGCACGGCCCGGTAGAAAATATGAGCTCCACTCGGAACGTCACGGTTCAGTTTGCAGTGCTGCCCACTTTCTTCCTTTCCAATGCCGACTTCCTAGTCTTCGGTCTTTCTTTCTATCGAACTTTGCGTACCATGTTCCTTCTTGTTACTCAATTATTTCTATGACTATTAATTATTTCTCTATAATTTAAAAAAATCTTTCGTTGTTTCTCAGAGCTATCTACTCGAAGACGAGTTATTACGCCGAGTTTTCTGTCAATAAAGTTGAC
Source organism: Teleogryllus occipitalis (assembly GCA_011170035.1). Taxonomy (NCBI): domain Eukaryota; kingdom Metazoa; phylum Arthropoda; class Insecta; order Orthoptera; family Gryllidae; genus Teleogryllus; species Teleogryllus occipitalis. The sequence goes on along the minus strand of BLKR01001078.1, from coordinate 244,914 downwards.
AGCTCTGCACTGCCGTGACGTAGACAGAACTCGCCTCTACCCCCCCCCCCCGCTGTGGAGTATCCAGAAAAAAAAGCGCGATTAGTAATACAAGTTCCAGAAGATGTCCCTTTCACAATGCCGAAGTCTCAGTTCCATTATAATCCACCAGGAGTAAGCCACACGTCGTCAACAGAAAACTTTCACTATTATCCGTTCACTATACTAGCTGCACGCTCTTTCGAAAACAGTCACTGGCTTCTCTCCCGGCTCGGGGCCCTTATAAAAGCCCCGAGGCCTCGGATCGAGTCTGCTCGCTTCCCGCCTGCGAGGCCTGCGTGCCCCCCCCCCCCCCGACGGCCACTCTCCAGCGCGGTCCGGTGCTCCGGTGCGGGGCGCCGCCGCACAGTGATCAACTTTGCTTCGCTAGGGGGACAAAAATCATTTCTCGAAATCCGGAGGGCCTAGAAATGCGAAATTTGGCTTAGACACTTAGAAGATTAATCTAAATAAGCTGATACACGAATAACGTCTATTCTTACTGTTGCACTGTATCAATATTTAGCGAAACAAATTCAGTGTAGATGTTTGTCGCGATTATAAACGGCAATCACTCTTTGGCCAAACAAAATGAGGTAACACTAAATAAACATGTTTTAACTTTCACCATCCTCGTCACTGGCACCCCCACGAGCAGGCGCATGCAGCATTCAGAGATGCGCCTTCGAAATATACTTAGTTTTAAAGGACGTGGAATAATACGAAAAGTAGTCTGATTCTCTACGACATTTCATTGACTATGTTTTTATTCAATTTGAAATAATCCTAAAATATTTCTTTTGAAATACGTTTTGTAATTAAAGCATTAACTACAAAACAAAGATTGGAATAAAAAATAGAGTAAAATTCTGGTTATGTGAAACCATGTCTAATCTACTTCAAACTGCGTGCCGCTTTGCGCCTTATGGATGGTTAATGCTAATAGTATTAATTTACATTAATATTTGTGAAGGTTTTTCCTAAATGTATTAGTAAATTTCATGGTGCAGTGTGACAGGCATAAGGAACCATGGATAGAGACTAACATACAATTCTGCTGTTTTGTAAGCGTAACTCCTGAATGACGGCACATTTATTGGATGCCCACTTGACATGGCAGAGAGAATAGTTGAGAACCTCTCGATTAGTTCTTAATCAATTCCTGTTACCTCAGATGACTTTTCAGGATTTTCAAAGAACTGCCGTGCGGTATTATCGTCATTTCAGTTTCCACCTTCTTGCGTCTGAATTTCTTTCTTCCTACGTTCAACATCTGCCTTTTCTTTTTCTCCAACTGACCTCCATTTTCTAGCTTCCAATTTATTAGGAATGTGCAATAAGCACTCCAAGAACCTTATACGAGCGTAGAGAAGAGAAAGACCAAAGGAAAAGCTTTCTTTCTTGCATTCGCGTTTTTCAACTTCCTCTAAATCGTTCATAATTTTTAGCGAGGCACCACAAATATAACACACTTGCTGAGAGAAGCTATTTTTTAAGCTAGAGCAAACTTTATCATCTACCATTGTTTTGATTAAAACGTGTTTTACTTCAATTTTGTATTCACCAATTGTTACAAATGTAGGTTTGAGTTGTGTTATCTCCTTCTCTATCCGCTGAAACTCCTCCCTGATTGTTGCGGACGTTTCTTTGATGAATTGGAAACGGAGCGGTCTGCAGTACCGAGTAGAATATTTTCTAGGATTGTCCCAGAGAATTTCGTCAGATTGTGCTGTTCTTACGGACACTTGCAGAGGGACAACGCTTGAAATGAACATATCCGCGTCTGACGCAACTGTTTCTCTCTCCGAGAAATGTTGCTTGTAGGTTCTGTGACCTCCACTTACATTACAACCCCATTTCCAAATCATTTGCAGGTTTTTCTTAATTTTTCCATCACCAATTTTCAAAATATTAGTAACGATTTCTTGGGTTTTGCACAAACGCATTAAATTGAGATCAAGAATGTCCGGAAGGTTTATTTGAGCCAAAGAATCAGTTAAAATAACAGCCGAATTATCCGGATAACATTGATTTTTAGCTTCCAAGATTTTGTAGTAAGGAGGGCAGAGTGTACATTTTCTTCTGAGCGCCCCTTCTCTTAGTGTTATGTATGCGTTGCGAGTCATTTTCATGTCTAATATTTAACTTAATGCTTCTTCTGGTGAATAGAAGTCTGGCTGTGCTACATTAGATTCTGCTGCGCGCTTCATTCTACCCAGGGTTCTAGGAGTACTAGTTGACGCCTGTTCTATGACATCGGCAACATTCCTTTGACTGCGCTGAGCGACAAATGACTATTCAGAGGAGCTTCTTTCTGATAACATGTCGCTGACCTTTCGCTTTTTTCCTCTTTCGCTGCTTTCGTGAAAGAGCTTCTTAGGCCTCCCTCGTCGCGTTGTAGAGGATTTTGAACATTCGGAAACACTGAACTCTTCACTGAGCCATGCAGAAAATTTACTAGACAGCTTTGTTTCTACTCGGTGACACTGTTTCCAACGCTTTGCGAGATTGTAAAAAAATGTCCTGATTTTCTTGTGAATTTCTTCCTCAGTTGACTTCGACACTTCGTCAAGTCCCAATCGTGATATAATGTAATTAAATAAATAATTTTTATTTTCAAGTGCACTGACATTCTGAACGCCAACTCCTCTACGCACGAACTCGAACAGTTCCCTTCGAGTGATAGCGCCGCGCGAGAGTGCAGTTCCTAAAAAAGAAGAGCAGATCTCACGAAGTTGCGGATGGCTGCACGAAATATTGTACCAGCTCAGAGAAGAAATGTGTGGTAACGAGTCAGTACAATTTTGAACGCGAAAATAAATGAGCTTTTTTTGTAGAGCTACACAAATTTTGAATCACGTAAAATTAAAGTACATAAAACATAGTGTTAAAATAATTTTTTTATCAGTATAATTTCAGGAAATACCTTCAATAATTTGTGTTACCAGAGAGAGACATACCTGTGTCACAATGTTCCATGTCGATGCAGTCGAATTTCAGCATGCAGAGAACAGTAAAGACACTTAATCAGAAGCTTGCTGAATCACGACTGGAGATAACACGGGCGCAAGGGCTCAGACGGCCGACTTCTGGACGTTGCCACATCGTGCCTATTGTTGTCGGTGTGTTCTCAAATACATTTTCGTGTGGGCTGGTTAATGTTCTTCGAAGTTATAGCAATTTTAGCATTTTTCAAGAAAGTTGATTTTTGTATTTTTGTCCAGCTAGCGACGCGAAATTGATCAGTGTGCGCCGCTCACCCTGCCCCTGGTGGTGCCTTCCAGCACTGTCCATTTCATGCCTTGATCGCGCCTTAGGCACTTCTCCGCTGCGGTCACAAGGGGCAGTAACGTCTACGTCCAGCGCAGTGTGCCCACCTGGTCTGCTTCCACGGGCATAATGCTGTGTGCACAGCAGTCTCTGGATCAGCCCACAAGTTACGCCAATTTTACACGTGCATTCGTCGTCAATAAGTATTTGATCGAGTTGTGACAATTGATGGTACCTTGTTCTGACAATAACGGCGGAAACTGCTTAGATGCGAAATGATGCACTTGGTGACTAAAGCTTAGGTATACTGATACCCGAACGCGACTTTTGAGCTCGGTGACTCGATCTAAAGTACAAATTCACAAACAAATTCGCTCGGATGCGACTAACATTCGGCGACGCAACATAGAGAACGGTCTGATCAGGCGAAAAAAGACGCGCACGCACGGAGTCTCGTACCCTGCGGTCCGACCTCCGAAGTGGTCTGACCTCATCAGCTGCCTCGTCTTAAGTGATTTTCTGCCCGTCTTCCCTTACCCTCGAAACTTCTGAAATCCCTTGTTCTCTTTGTTCTGAGAAATTTTCGTTGTGATTGGTCTAAATCTACTACGTATTAAAATTGCTCTAGCCAATCCCCGTATGGTTCCAGAATGGTAAATTCCTTAAGAACGCTCTCTCTCCCACAATGTTCATATTAGGAATAGGCATGCAGCTGCGTGCAGGGTTCGATACAGGTGGTCCTATTTATTTATTTTCGTCAATAATGTTTGGCTGACGCAGCCGGAGACTTCCCATTTTCGCAATGAAGTGCTCGCTCCAGCAGGCGGGTGGTGTGGACGGACAAGGGTCTGCGTCGCGGTACGCGGCCTGACTGGCTCTGGGCCATCGCAAAGGACTGCGTCTCCCTCAGAGGCCCCAAAGGGCGAAGGGGAGCGCCATGCGGAACCCTGCAGCTGCGCTCTTCACGCACAAAAGAACTGCGTATCTCCAAGTACAGTTAAATATGTCTAAACCGGAACCTGTACAAACCAGAAACCTGCCTTAACCGGAAAATTTATCCGGCCCGTGAAGTTGAATGGCATTTTAAACACAGCACAAAACGTGACCTCTTCAATGCGGAAACGGATCAGTTTTCCTGTTTTACGGGAAAACAAAAATCTTTATACGAGTAAAACGGAATTTCTATGAGTTCAATGCAATTGGCAGAGAAACGCGAGATGTTCTTAATAAACTGAATGCTTAATGATCGGCAAGCTTGTTTTAAATTCTCTATCCCTGTGACGTGCTATTTAGTCGTGGCCGCTGGTCATTGAAGGCGAGAGGCTTTAGCTGTCAGCGTAAATTTTGACCTAACAGCTGTCGGGGGTCGCTTGTCGCTCAAGGCGTAGGCCGTAGGGAAGTCCCTCTCTCCCGACTCTCTAAGCGTGGGAAGGTGTACGGGCAGAGCTTTTATTAACGCGTCTTCCACGTTGAAAATCTCAACCACTCGACCACATACGCATTGCTCAATGCCATGCGAGATATCAAAAAGGCATAGTACATGGTTGTGACGCATTGTGAAGTGAAAGTCAGCAAACACTCCGAATACAGCCAGTAAGGTATGTATTTCTCAACTCAGAAGCTGTCAATGAAGAGTGTTTAATATTCATTTAATGGTAATTTCTTCCATAAATACGTTATATGGTAATGTATTTTGATAATTATAATAAAGTCATGTAGTTTACTACTTTAAGGGCAGAAATGTCAATATCACAAGTGTCATGAAATGGATAACCTCGATTGAAACGGAAAACCTCCCTAAACTGGACTTTTTTTGTGTCCCGATTGATTCCGACTTAGATTTTACTGTATTACGTAATTTTCGATATAATTTAAGAAAGTAAGATTTTAATTTATATTTGAATAATCCTTAGATACTCTGTGCCGCCACAATATATTACTGGAGATCTCGGACCAATACGCTACAACTCAGGTACACAACCATTCATGCGCTTAACTCAAACCCACAACCAGCCGAAATGTACTGCATCCGTAACTTCCCCAACTCGGAAATCTGGATAGCTCTACAGGATCGCTGTATTAGATGTACGAGCAGGCAGAGAAGAGTCAGCTGAACAGGTACGTATCTAACAGCTTAAGCCCGTAGTAATGTAGTGGCGATACACCATCTCATTTCTGGCATTATTTCAACAGGTTTCAGTATATATATATATATATATATATATATATATATATATATATATATATATATATATATACTAGCTGGTGTACCCGGCGTTGCTCGGGTTTATAGTAAATTATTAGTCAGGGAGAGGAATTCCATTTTTTCATACCCTGCGGTGGGGCCTACTATCTCTTCTGTTGTATCCCTTCTCCGCCCTGCTCCTCCCTGCCATGCTCTGCAAGGCCACGCTTCGTTAGCCCTGTCTTCTCTTCACCCCCATTTGGAAATTTCCGGTCTACCTCGCTCACTTTTTCACAAAAAATTATATTTTTCTTATTTGGGCTTCCAGCTCCTAAACTTTCTTCACTTTATAACTAAAAACAATAAACAATTCTAAACTACAGAATAAAATACTTGTAGACTCACGTATATTTTGTGTTTTTTTGTGGAGTTTCATATATTACTTCCAATACTGTCAATAAATTGTCACATTGTAAAACTTACTCTTCTTTATATTTTGTCTTCTCTTGTATTCATATACAAATATTTGAAATTGATCTGTCAAATCGTGACCTTGAAGGGACTGACTGTTTTAAGCGAAGTTTAACATGCCAGAGTTCTCGCACGGAGACGCTAGAAGATAGATATGGAATATCAATGTATATGTCAAAACGTAATTGACGAATCATAATCATAAATGTAAATGAAAGTATCAACATTGAACGTAATTGCCAGTATTTATAATTATTTTGAAGACGAAAAATATAAGTTTTAACTACGTGTAAAATAAAAATTATTTTTTTACGTAAATCAATTAATCATAACATTGAAGCATGAGAACAATACTGATCCATCAACATGTACATTATGAGTATACACTAAATTGACAATGTTCTGAAACAAAACCGTATTAGCTTCATTATTTGATCTGAAGTGCTATATATTAAGGATCTTGAAATGTGAATAACAGAAACCAATTCATGCATTGGGAGCAATTGCAATGCAAAATAATAGCACAGATTAGTCTCAATATGTAATTGATCATTGCTTAATTACATATTACTGCACTAATCTTCTGCACATAATGATAAAAAAATCAACTGGATGAAACCAAAACATACAAACATTTTACATTTTACCAATTTTAACACGAGAACTGTGTAAATAGTCAAATTGTGAGTGTTATTGAAAAGCAACCCTACTACCTAGAGAATTATTTACATTTGCATCCCTCCTTGCAGTATTATTTTCAATAGTGCGAGTGAGTACTTCAGCAAGTCGCACTTCTCTTAATAGCCGTTTCAAAACGTTTATAGACTGCCCATCTATTCACACTTGTATAGTCTGTTTTGACAACTTGACACTCGCATTGTTTCAAGCAATTCAATGTTTACAAATTTCTGTAAAAGAAGAGGTTGTTTAGAATGTATACGATATCTATATATAATACATTGTAGATTACTGTATATTCTGTACTATATATTATTGTACATTGCACTGTCTCAACCTACCTCAATTTCTGTACAAATTCAAACTCCAATGTTTTATAGCCACTTTGAACATACCACGGATTAAGGATAATGCATGTACCTTGTCATCTTTACCACTTTAGTTACCGATTTCTTCCAAATATTCCACCAATGTTCAGAACTAACAAATCACCACCGTTCATACAGGGACATTACATAACCTTATTCAAAGTCCAATGAATCTCGTAATAATTCTGGACATTAATGAAACCAGTAGTAGATCTGAGACGTCATCCTCTGGTGGCGCACAGCTAAACTATTGACATTGATGCACTCTTGAATCTGTGATGTAAGGCTAGGCGAAAAATGTCCAGAAAAGTAATTATTTTGAAAATATATTACCGTTTATGTTTGTAAATCATAGCCTATAGTACTCCAGGCCTTTAAAGGATGCTAGCACAAAAGTTTCATCGGCATTGGTTCAGTAGATTCAGAGATTGCCGCGCTGGAAGACAACGCACTTCTGTCTTTATATATTAGTATATATATATATATATATATATATATATATATATATATATATATGTGTGTGTGTGTATATGTGTGTGTGTGTGTGTGTGTTATTGTAGTATTATTTGAGGAGCCGCGATGGCTCAGTGGTAGGGCGCTGAATTCCTGGCCTGGAAGGACAAGGTTTGAATCCCGACATAGGCTGAGATTCTTATCTGGTGATTTCCATTCAGCGTAGCTCTGAGGTCCATTCAAGGTCCTTTCCAAGGGAGTACGATGATCTTACAGAGGTAAAAGTGGCGGAGCGTTGTGTGCGCCACACAACTTCTCCTTGTGCCGACGGCGACGAATAGGTGGAGCCCTACCTTCATCTCCCCTTTGGGCCACACGCGCCTGTGTGCAATTGTACAGGGGCACCTTTTACCCACATTACTATTTAAACCTGTAACAGGGTTTCCAAAGGGCAATAATGTTTACCCTCATTAGAATATCAATTCACATACCGTTGTTTCGTTAGCCATTATCTTAACTACATTCATACCGCTATAGTTGCCATACTCATGGCCCCGACAATTCAAAACAGGAATAAACATTTGCAATTTTCTAAAACGAATATAATGAATTTTATTAATATAATGACTACGTTTGAACGGAGAATCACGGAAAAATTGTAGATTTGAGAAAATATTGTTTATATGATGTTTAAAAGATGTCACGATTTCTCTCAAATTTATTCCAAAATTACTTATATTGTAAAAAAGATTACGTTTCTTAAGTTTGACATTTTCAAGAACAGATTCCATTAAGAATTAGTGGTGCTACAACAGTACATACTTCCTTCCAATATTTGTAACTTTTGAAATTTTCGAAAATTCAGAAAATTCAACGAAAACCGATTACATTGAGTTTAACAAAATAACGAAAACCGATTATATTTTAATGAAAGAAAAATCTCTGTTCTTCAAGATCGTAAAGAAAAAAAATGGCCCATACCAGTCTAATTTTTTATTAAAAGAAGTTCATATTAGTACAGGCTCATATGGAAAAACTTTCGCGGGCATACGTTTTTTCAAGTTATTGAAGAAGTTATACGTTGCACCTTTTTATTTCATTCAATACGTTGTTCATTTTTTTAGGAATATTAAATGTAATATTCCTCGCCTGGCTTTCTGAGGAGTAATTGATAAAAAACTTCCACAAAATGCATGACAATGGGAAGTACTGGCACTCGACCTAGGAGTTAAGTTGTAGAAATTATGATATTGTCAGCACGGTCACTTTTTGCGTACGATTACCTGTATTAAGAATAGCCAACCTATGAAAATGAAAAAATCATGCGAGACCAAATTTATTATTAAATATTGTTTATCTAGAGCAACTATTCAATGCTACTCTTTTAAATATTTACAAATCATTATTTATATGTTCCGTTTACGTTTACAAGCAGCTATTGTTAATCCATACTTGTAATAAATGGTTGAGTGTTTGACTAGCCACTGGCACGAACATACCACCTTAAAATCAAATGTAAAATGTGCTTTACTGTACTTGATTGCAAGATAAAATCGTTATTCAGGGTGAGCCACATAAAGTTAGCACATCCTGCTGTTTTGGAACGGTTGAAGTTATTGCAATGCAAACTTCTCGGAAGTCCATGAGGGAGTAGGTCTTATTAATACATGTATTCATTTCTATTTTATCATTTGTATCTTTCGAGATATTGAGATAACTTTAATTATTTCAAATCAAATTATATATACTTTTGTCTATTATGACGAGTGTAAAAATCTAACCCAATGATGTAAATATTGTCATATGTTAGATGAGTACTTTCTTGAGTAATTTTGATTGTTTTGCGACTCGTGTTTAATGGATATTGCAACGCTCCAATCTCATGCTATCAAGAAGAGCGCTACGCGATGTTGGTTGATGGACTTTTACAATTAAAACATACGTTAAATACGAGTCGCGAACAAAATTACTCAAAAACTACTTATCTAACATGGCAATATCTATATCATTGGATTAGTCTTTTTACGCTCGTCATGATAGACAAAAAATATGTATAGTTCTATTTGAAAAAAAAAGCGTTACATCAATATCTCTTAATATACAAATGAAAAAATCGAAACAAATACATGCATCAATTAGCCACATTCCCTCATGCACTTTCGGAAAAACTGCTTTCACACGGGTTTTCACACAGTTAAGATAGCTTCGTGTGTTCTATCTGTGATAAGAGGGTAACTAAGAAACAATCCTTAGATAAGCATATGCGCATCCATTCTAGTGAGAAGCTTTTCTAATGTCCCGTGTGTGTGAGGGGCTTCTATCAATAACAGAATATTCACCTGCCCATACACACAATGACAGACCTTATCAATGTTCCATTTGTGGCAAGACCTTCACTGAGAGAGGAAAGTTTCTAAAGCACTTGACCATTCACACTGATGACGAACCTTTCCAGTGTTTCGACTATGAGAAGGACTTCAGACAAAAATAACACTTGCGTTTGCACATGTGTGTTCATTCTGGAGACATTGAGTGTTCCGTATGTAAGAAGGACTGTACACAAAACTCATTCGTTCTTTTGCACAGCTGCAGCGCTTCTAACCGGGAGGTCCTAGGTTCGAGTCCTGACGGCGGCAGGATTTTCAACACTAGCTTTTCAGCTAGGTCGAATTCAGTTGCTGTCTGGAGGAGAATTCTAGCGGCCGGCTGCTCTGGTCGGTAGTTTTCCGTGGTTTCTCCGATCACCTCCAGGCGAATGCCGGAGCAGTACCCTAACAAACGGGCCACGGACCGCGCGCGATCTGTCCTTCTTCCTTGTCCTATCCTCTCCCCTTACACACAGACTTACACTAACATGCACTACACTATCACATATTCCGGGAGACCGGTCGGGAGCTTAGAGCTTGTCCCGGCTGAGGCGGTGCCCCGCTGGTGGGAGAGTCCTGGTTAGGGGGAAACCTCACTAGCCGACGGTAGGTCGGTGCCAGATCTCACCATCCAGCAGGGGAAGATCACCGCCATCTCCGGAGAAAAAACATGCACTAAACTAACGGGACTAATGACCGAAGCAGTTGACGTGCCCGGAAACACGAAAAAATTAATCAATCAATCGTTTGCACAATCTCTTTAGCGCGAGAGAGAAACCTTTTCAATGCTCTACCGGGAGCGGAGGCTCAAGGCATCAACTTAGGTTCGAATCCCGACAGTGACAAGATTTTCGACACTTGCTTTTCAGCTAGGTCGAATTCTGTTGCTGTCTGGAGGAGAATTCTAGCGGCCGGCTGCTCTGATCGGAATTTTTCCGTGGTTTCTCCGATCAACACCAGGCTAATGCCGGAGTAGTACTCTAACAAACGGGCCACGGACCACGCGCGGTCTTTCCTTCCTCTTCCTCGCGGTCCGTGACACTTTTTTGGGGGTACTGCTTCGGCATTCGCCTGGTGTTGATTGTAGAAATCACGGAAAACTCCCAATCAGAGCAGTCGGCCCCTAGAATTCGCCTCCAGACAGAGGCTGAATTGAACTTAGCTATGTAGCTTTTATGGAAAAACCTACCTTTGTTGGGACCCGAACTCAGGAACTCCCGGTTAGAGGCACTGTATTGATCCCCTGGGCCATTTATACCGCTACTGAGATAACACCCCTTAAGTTTTGGTGTACTAATAGTGGACGCAACTGTGAACTTCATGTGCTCGTCAAATGTCTAATGCTTTGTTACGACAAATGCTCAGTTATCTCAGTGAAACCTTTAGGGACAAGTATGTAAGTAAAATAATGAAAAGATTATTTTGTAAATACAGATTAATTAATTATTTTAACATGCGTATATTTGGTAGAGTCTTTCGTTTCGTTATCAAATTTTATTTCGTTTGACAAGTAATTCTGCGGAAGACAAAAGACGCCACTCCTAGTTTTCGTTTAACCGCACGGTCAGGATTATTCGATGTTCCTGGTATCTGAAATGGCTGTCATCACAAACCCAGCTAGTGGAAATTTCATTTTACGTGTGAAACGTAAATTGAATATCCCAGCAATTTACATTTTAACAAAATGTAAAATCTTCACATCGAAAGCGTAAACTAAGCAAATCCTCACATTTCACGGGACTTCGTGTTTCTCATTGAGTCAAGGAAGATCCGTCTACCAAGCAGGAAGCAGTAATTACCAGAATGTGCACTCATTATCTGACAAAGGAAGTGCGTCACAGCAGGTCGGTGGTCAACCGCATGTACTTCTTTCAGCGCACAGACTTCAGGTAGCGTTGGGTTTCCTAATGGAACAGTGCGTTCCCCTTACATCAAAACAATTTAAAATTTCGTAGTATAGAACACTGATTTTATTTCGAGTATTTGAAAGGACGAAGTAAATTATTTCTACGTTGTTGCAACTTAACACTAGATAACAAGTTTTATTTTTTACAATTATGTTTTGGTTTGCGACGTAAATGAAACTTATCTTTATTTATGCAAAAATATTGCTGAATATAGCCATAACAAAGAAAATACCTGTTCGAGTCTTGTTTTAGGAGTACGCCCAGTAGTTAGGTTTGCTACAAAATATTATGAATTAATTTTATCGTGAGTATTGTAAATGTGTATCGTTCATTCAATGGAACAATTCTGTAAAAACAATATTTGTTGAAGGAAGATGATTAGGCCAGAACTAATGCAGAAACTTCATAATCTGCACAAATATCGACTAAATTATTTGGTTCTGGTCCCCAGGAGGAATTAGTACTTTACTGACGTACTAACTTGCTTGTAATCTCAGTGGAGAAGAACAACAAGGCGTGAAATGATTATCAGGCAATTTGTTGCGTAATTTGTACCGTAAACGTACACATGTGTCATTTTTGCTAAATATTCAATCAAGTACTATGGTTTACTTATTCTTTGTGACACTGTTTACCTAAGTGAATGATCGCAATCGTCTCATAATTGCTAATTATGACAAAAGACTGAAACATTCCAGAGGAACAACGACCCAATTGTAAGAAGGGGTAAATTCAACGGTTAATACAACAAAAAGTTATACTTAAGATCTTGGTAAGAAGTAACATTTGAAGATGGCACAAGGCACTATGAATATTACTGTGTGTATAATGTTCGTAGAAAGTATTTAATATCATAATTTTGCTTTTTCTGTAAAATTTCATTTTCTACAGTTAGGATACTGTTCCAATGGATGAGCGTGTTAAAATGTGGATACCATATGATCATAATAAGATATCTTACCTTGACTAAACATGCTTCCTGTTTGCTTTGTCTTGTTTTCTATTTCAGGAGACTGACTAGTCGTAGCAACGATATTCTTACTCCACTTTCCAAGTAACTCTTTTCGAGACTTAAAATTTGTCGATATAAACGTTCACCAAGCTCATAGCTCAACCATTTTTAGGAAATACGTTTAAAATGAGAGTTTAAAAAGTGTAAGCTTAGAGTTACATCCCATTTTGTGCTTATAGTTCGTAAAGACTACTAGTTCCTGTTAATAATTTGTAATATTGTTTCCCAAGAATTTGTTTACACCTCTCATAAGCTTTTCATCCCTCCTTCTCAACTTCATTTAATATGTTCTCTAAAGCTACATGTTAAAACATTTCGCAAATCTATGGCCCCACAGACATTCCTTCTTTGATCTCGATTTCCTCCTTTGATCTTAATTCCTCCTTTGATCTCGTTTGAACGCAGCGCTCATTCTGAGAAATTTTGTAAATAGATATTTTCTGGTCCATTTTGATTCATCTCCATCCAGTACATCTATCTCGAACGGCTTTTGAGCGGTTCTGACAAATTGACTCTCTCCTATTTTCTGAGAGTTAGTTCCATTCTTGGAGATAGACTTGGCCTAGATTTTTGGAAGCTTTAAATCTTTCACTATATCATTTAATTTATTGTATCTGATGTTGTACTATTCACTTTTAACCTTTGATTTTGTTTTAGTCGCGATTTGGCCATCCCGAGAACACGCGAACGTGCTCAGCCATATGTTAGCAAGGGTAGGTGACTTTTATGAAGGGATGAGCATTTTTAAGCCGAATCCGTTTTTACACCTGGGGTTGTTGCCCTGGGGATGAGGTGAAATCATAATGATGGATGAAATGAACAAGCACAAACGCACAGACACACACACACGCAATCATACCCAAGGCGCATTGTTGTTGGTATTATTATTATTATTATTATTATTATTATTATTATTAATATTAGAATGGTTGAATATCTTCCTGTTGATCCCGTTTTTATATTGTAGAAAGGCTTTACATGAGAATGTTGTTAAACATTTCTTCAATATGTATATTTAATTTATTCCTTTGTTTTTCACTACAAAAAATGTAATGTTTATTATCAACCGTTTGTCAAATGCTTTTGACAAGGCACATGCCAAATGTGCGAAACGTTAAGCAGCAATAAATGTCTATGAATTATACATCTTAATTCCTGGTATCATCGTATCATCGTAGATTGATCCTATTTGGTCCAATAAATTTGAAAAAGAACCATCTTTCTACAATATTATTATTATTATTATTATTATTATTATTATTATTATTATTATTATTATTATTATTATTATTTAATCGTTTTCTCTCTCAGTACCAGTGAACTGGTACTGAGAGAGGTCACACAGATACCATCTATCAACCATGACTAAGAAGTTATTAATACGTCTTATAAATTAATTCCACATCAATGAACAAAATTAGTAGTTCTCATAGAGACGACAAAAATGCATATTTATAATTATAATTCAGTAACGTACTGACATTGATTATTGTAGAACGTAAAAACTTTGATTACTTCCCAGAATAATCATGACCAATGAGCAGGTTCTGAGTAAAATAGATTTTTGGAGACCATTGACGGTACTCTTTTTAATTCCGAGTAATTACTCATGTATTACTTGCATAGATTCACTAAAACACTGTAGTTCAAATGATTCATCACTCCGCCTTCCTTTTCCCTTTCTTTCTTTCATTTGTTGTGCTAAGTTAATTCCTATTATTTTAAATTTATAAATTAATAAAATTTCAATTACCCATCTATTAGTCCATAACTGAATGTTTCATATTTTATGCTTGGTATCAGATAACTGACGGTGAAAGCTGCTCTTGTATTAAATGATATTGTTGTCCAATACAATGGCTATAATTATTTTATTAGAAATATCCAATTATCGAAAATAATTACATCTTCAGTGTAAGTAACGATGGCGTAGAAAGATAACACAATTATTGTTCTGGTGGTTTGTTTGTCACACCACCATAACAATAATTGTGTTATCTTTGAGTTGTAGTTGAGTTAAGTAATTGTTTTATCTTTGAGTTGATATCCTGTCCCTCTGACCGAGTGGTTCTAAATTCAAGTCCAGACGGTGGAAGAATTTTCAACTCTAGCTAGGTTGAATTCAGTCGCTGTCTGGAGGAGAATTCTAACGACCGGCTGCTCTGATCGGTAGTTTTCCGTGGTTTCTCCGACCAACACCAGACGAATGCCGGAGCAGTACCCTAACAAACGGGACACGAACCGCGCGCGATCTTTCCTTCCCCTTCCTTGTTCTATTCTTACCCCTTACACACACACATACACTTACACTGACATGCACTAGACTAAGGAGACCGGTCTGGAGATTAGAGCTTGTCCCGGCTGGGGCGGTGCTCCGCTGGTGGGAGATACCTGGTTGAGGAAAAACCCAGCTAGCCAACGGTAGTTCGGCGCGGGATCTCACCATTTAGCGGGAGAAGACCACCGCCCTCTCCCGAGAAAATAAGCATGCACTACCCTCACGGGACTAACGGCCTTAGAAGTTAACGTGCCCAGAATCGCAAACAATCAATCTGGTGGTTTATTACTGTTCACGAAGTTAGAAAATTCCGTTGGAATTGTTATCGCGTTGAGTTCTCGCGGTGGCCGCAAGGCCGCAGTGTGGTCAGCCAGAGGAAGGACAGACCGCGACCGCAAGGAGGTTATCTCTCGCGCCTCAGAAAACTTCTTACAAGAAACCGTTCACGTTCTATAAAAACTAAGAAGAAATTTCCGGGCATTTGCGTGGAATATCTTCAACATAAAGCAAATTGACGTGTCCACCTTCTGGACTACAGAGTTACAGTTATACAAGATAATATGTTATAGTAAAGCAAGTACGTCAAATCGCGCCCGCACGAGTTACTGCCCGCCTGCGAAGCCCGGCGCTCCTATGAGCACAGACAACTTCCCCTGACTCGGCACTTATTTCCCCTCCAAATGCAGAAAGGGGTGCGTGGCGGGGAGTAGTGGTTTAATACAAAAATATATTTGACAAGCTTGTTATATCAAACAATCGAGATATGAATTATATGTACTCTGTACTATTTATTATTATTATTATTATTATTATTATTATTATTATTATTATTATTATTATTATTATTATTATTATTATTATTATTTTAAAGTTTACTTCCTTTTTAAATTCTACCTTGTATTATCATTTTTACCAAGGGACAGGAATAATTTGGCGAATTTTTTCCTTGTTTTTCTTTTGTGTTGTATTACTAAATCATTCAGTAATTAAGTTCATTGAACAGTAATGTGAAATAAATTAACTAGTCGCTTTAAGTTAACAATTCTCACGTGCGGGCGAACAGCATTTTTAACATTTAAGTATCTTTGTCTGTTGAACCTCCTAACCTGAACGTAGAAAGTTAATACTATTATATCACACATAAGTAAACACGATTACTAAATCAAGATACTTTTGATTCAAAATGTTTAATTTTACTTTCAATTGAGAAATTGAACTCTGATTGATGTATTATTTCATTTTAATGGATCATTTCGTTGCTTTAAACAGAAAATGGAAATTAATATGCCTAAATTTGTAACAATAACTGTAAAGTAACTTCTCCCAAAGACTATGATGGGTCAGGTATTAAATGATGTACTACCACTACTCCGGAGTAATTTGTACCACCCTGACTTTTAAATCTCGCGCCAATGTCTCTCCACACAGTGCCCGAGAGCTCTAGTAAGCTTGTTACCTTGCCCGCGACCTTCATATGCCTTTAGTAAAGGAGACTCAAGATTAACAAAGTTTCTTAGAAGTATTTCTTAATATAATCAGAGTAAATTATCATTTAGTCAATTTTAATGCATCACGTTTGCACTTTATTGCATAATTTTCATTCATTAATTTTTGTTACTTAAAAATTAAATCAATAAATAAGAAATTTCAAAGGGAAACAAAACTTAAGTGTAATATATTCTTTGTACATTATTTCTACGGAAATATAAATCGCATATATGAAACAATGATTATTTCCATGATGTGTTTGTTAATTCCCTTCCCTGTAAGCAATGAAATTTGTTTTCTTAATCGAAGTGAAAAATATTCCCGTATTGAAAAATGTAAGGCCAATTCATAATTTTGTTGTTGTCATTTGTATGTTGTGGTAGAAGTGAAAGGTTACTTATAAATGTCATTACAAATTAAAATATTATAAAAGTTAAGGCAAGTACTATTACGTGATGTAATATTACCAGTACCTACGTACAAAAATAAATACTACGTAATTTATTAAATCCCAAATCCAAACAATTATTTTAGTTTATTAATTAATAACTATTTATTCTAATATACTAAAACTTTGTGTTCAGTTTATTGTGATTGGCGAAGAACATTCCCTTCTGAAAATATTTCTTGCAATGTCACTGGTTGCAAACTAGAACTTCCTGTTTTCGTTAACTGAAATAAACTGCCTTATATTATTCTATTCGAAATATTCTTAACACATCCCCTGAAAACGAACAAAACAGTATCAATTTATAATAAACATTTATTATTTAATCCCAGTGAAAAGTAAAGGCTGCTACAAGAGCAGTTTAATCATGATATAAAATCTGGAAAACTTCTTTACGAATAAATAACTGTATTTTCCAACGGTTTGTAGACTGTAAATGAACACTAAACAATTAACATATTAACTGGCACATCTAAAAGTTTATTGTAAAAACTATCACAAGTAAACAACATGTTGTAACCTAAAATTTTTATTAATGTATCAAATACTATATTAATGCTATATCAGTATAGTATAAATATATTCCCTGCATGCAGAACGCCTTTGCCCTTAATAGGCTTAAACCAAGCTAATAATAATAATAATAATAATAATATATATATATATATATATATATATATATATATATAGTGTCAAATGTGTACCGTCTAAACACGCATACCAAATCTTCCATAATATTTCCTTAACATACAACCATTTTACGTATCGTACGTATTATGTTCCTCAGTGACGTATCTAGCCTTTCCGGGGCCCCGGTTCAAAAACTAAATTTGGAAATCCCCTCGAAATTTTTTTTCAACTAAAAAAAGCGTGTTAAAAATTAATTGAATAAGCTTTGTTAATCATAATCAATCACTAAATTCAGAATCGAGCTCTGAGAACTTTTGCTTTGACGAACGTATCTATAAGGTCAACCAGGTTGTCTTTAAAGGAGTTTAACACTTTCCTCTCAATGGACAATTCGCTAAGGTTTTATTTTCAATATTTTTAGAGGAGGTCTCGGGGAGGGATCACCCTATATGACGTTTGAATCCTTTAACCTGAACCTTCCTTCATGTTCTGATGTTTCAAATCATGTATACTGAAACTCAAAATAAGTCCCCCCAAAACTTTGAATGAACCAATAAATAAATGAATCCCGGGATGTCAAATTACAAATTTGGAAAACACCTTCGCGTCCTCGTAATAAAATACGTAATTAAAACTTTACACTAGTCGATTTATGGTAACAAACAAATTGCTTTCAGAAGAGGCCTTTATAGGTGTTCAGTTCGACAAAAGGAAAAATTTCCTTTTGGGGGTCCCTTGCGATCGGGGCCCCATGTAATTGCACCTCTTGTAGTTTCGCCTCTGGTCTCCCCAATTTTGTTTCCGTCATATCTTTATTACGTAAGACTGGGTTTTAATTTTATAGATTCTTCTCGCGAGTAGAAACGTGCCTACTAATTCCGCGAGTATCGGAGTGTTGATCACTTAACAATTCCAATAATTCGTTCACGATAGTTGTTTTCAAGCATGATGCAGTAAAACACGAGCTCCGCCGCGAATAGGGGGGTGTAGGCTCTCGTTTTCCGCAGAGGGCGAAAATGTCACCATTTCTCAGTGCACTCTAGCACCAGTTTTTTCATAGAATGAAATATAGGATTATATAGGATATTTTGTGAATGTTAATTATATAAATAAATGCTGTTTCGATAAAACGCAAAGATTTCAATATTTAAGCGAAAACGTGCGAATTTTTTAGGATTTTTTGAAAGTTTCTCTATGATGCCAACCTTTTTTGATGTGACAAACATAAAATTCGAATTCAACATCCTAAATATCACAGAGCCGTTGAGAATTAAACTTTGAAAATTTTTCTTGAATTCCCCTTAAGATAGTCGAATACGAATAGGCTATTTCAATGCAAATATCCATCTGCAATTCTTCTGGCGATTTCTGAAAATATCAGAAATGTGTTATTCTCCTGAAACTTAAACGTACGCTGGTCTCAAGGCATCAACTGATGTCACTGCAGCACCTCTGTCCGGGAGGTCCTGAGGTTCAAGAGTCGTATTTATGAAGCTCTGCCAGCAGCGCTCTTAAGGACCTGCCATCTGGGGGCTTGCTAGGAGCTCAAGAGGCGACTGGAATTGGCTGGGGGCCGTTCATAAATCGCAAACTCGAACACTGGCAGCCTGCTAGGTCTGGCAGGCCCCTGGCAGAGGTTTATAAATACAGCCCCTAATTCCGGAGGTGGCAAGATCTACGACACTAGCTTTTCAGCTGGGTCGAATTCAGTCGCTGTCTGGAGGAGAATTTTAACGACCGGCTGCTCTTCGTGCTTTTTCCGAGTAACAACAGGCAAATGCCGGAGCAGTGCCCTAATAAACGGGCCACGGACCGCGCGCCATCTTTCCTTCCTTGTCCGTTATATACCTCTCACTTACACACACTTACTCTCACATGCGCTACACTACCACAAATGTTGGGAGACAAGTCAGCAACTTTGAGAAACAAAAGAGCTCATAATGTTCTAAAACAAAACTACATGAAATAATGGAGACAAAGGTCCAAATTGTTCCACGCTAAACCCCCCGGATAAAAGGTTATGATATCTGTTTAATATTGGCTTTATTTCATGCAAAATTACGTGAAAATTACTCTTCGCTTGTAAAAATTGCACCTGACATTATTAAAGATCTAATTTTCAAGCATAGATTTGATTTTAAAGAAATTCATTTTCACTATTGTAGTTGTTGGAAGACGCCGACAAAATTTACAATATTCAATTTTTTTTGAAAATTTAGAGAATGCAACCAAAGGCGAAACTTCTCCAGCTTTATAAGCATACTGTACGCAGAGTGAGGAAATAAATTAAATAAAAAATTGGGGGCCATTTAAAAAGATGAAAGTGTCTTTGCGGCTACCTGTAAAGTACCCCAAAATCGAAAATATACTGTTCAACATCAAGGGACCGTCACAGCAGCAAAATCGATTGAGGAATGTCATTTTTGGTGAAAATCCTGCCAGCGTTTAGCCACTAATGTTCAAAGACGAACAGACGTTTTGCCAAACACTAATTTTTCGGTATCAACAATCCACAAAAGATTCTGACTACACAACGTTTACAACGTTTAGTAATACACTCCATAGGGGGGAATATATCCACTTTTATGGTATGAGAGACTTACAATACGAATTTTATTCAAAACAACCGCATTTTTTATTTGGCGCGACATTACATAACTCTTTTTATTCTACGTAAACAGTTTGGGAAAATCAAAAAAAAAGATAGTTGATCTTTTGCACATTAGTAGACACCCCCCCCCCGGTCTAAACGCGTTTGCTCCCAACTTCTACATAAGCTAAGCCATCAGTTTCTTCCCTCACTGGTAACTGATATTTAAAGTGCTACAGAAATTATCATTCTTTTGACCCTTTTTGCCCTCACTTGGTAGAAAGTAGTGTTTGCATTTTTCTCCAAAACTTTTAATAATTTTGTATTGCTGTTTTCTGCATATTACGATATCTACACAAAACGGTGAACTTCGCTGCTTTGCAACGAAGACCTCCGCATCCTGGAAAGGCGGAGATCCGGTAGGTAAAGAGGATTTCCCTCGGGAATCCTCTACCGCGGTGGAAGAGGCTCAAAATCCAGGACGCGATCGCTCGCTAGTCCCCCTGACAGACGCCTTCCCATCAACACACTGCACAATAGTTCTGTTACTTATTGGCTACGAGCATTATATGGTGTTTCCCAGAAAGGAATATGTTCTGAGTGAGAGGACAATAAATAGGTGGAACGCTTGTGAAAAATCGTTTGTACGAAATTTCTCAACGTTTTTCCGTCGTTTTAATTTCTCAGTCGTCGGCCATGGGTTCGTTCACGTACCCAATAGTTCTGCTAGCGCTCCTTACAGCAACCGCCGGCAAACGCCAAACAAACAACGGAATAAATGTTCACAAGTGCTGCGACGAGTATGAAATGCTCGCGAATGATGGGAAGGCGTGCGTGGAGGCGGATTGGCCTCGAAATGTCTCCTTCCAAAGCGACAGGTTTGAGTACTTGGTCCAGCCTTTGGACGCGACGTGGGTGCAACGGTGGCTCCCGCCGGGCCTTCCGCTGCAGAAGATCAATGCGGTTTGGTCCGGATATAAACACATACCTTTATTCTTCACTAGGAGTGTCCACGTGAATTCGTCTTCTGTGTGGGATGAACAATCCCCTCTGCCCGAGGACAGGCGTTCGCAGGTGATGTTCTGGGGAAAACAGCACATAGCGAGGCCCAGGCCCGGAGTGGGGGTGAGAAGAGCCCATTATTGCGTCGACGCGGCGTTGCCACCTCTGGGGCCATTCGCATTGGTGTTGGGCACAAAATGCTCCCACGAGGAATGCGCCACAAAATGTTGCGGTAAGGGTCAAGTGATGGTGAACAAGAAAGGCAGTTGGAGGTGTGAAGATGACGGTCAGGGCTATTGGTCCCATTTAAATGCATCTTTCTCAAAAGCTATTGACAGCGAATTTCCATTGAATATATACCTCGAATGTGAGACATCGTTTCGCCTAGCAAACCCAGAAGACCGCTTCGCGAGCTGGGCCCGTTCTATGCTCCGCCATCTTCTCTTCTCCACGTGGCAGCCGTGTTTTGACTACCACCGCAACAACAGCACATTGGAGGAAGGGTTGTTCTACTGCGAGCATCCACGTGTAGCGAGAGGGATCTACTGGATTCTTCAGCCGCTGTGTGTTGTGTCGACGTTGCTGTTGGCGATGGCGCTATTGAGTATCGCATGCGACAGAAGCATGCGACGGAAAGTGCATGGATGGTGCTTGGCGTGTCATGCTTTCTGTCTCTTTGGATTTAATGTGGGGCAGATTGTGTATTATGTGGCACTGAGCGACCTTATAGACGCGACAACTTATGATAACATCCCGGTTTATCTTGAAAATATTTGCACACCTCTAGGTAAGTAATTTAAACTAAAATTCTTTTAGATTTATTTCATAATTAGAAATAAAAACACTTCATAAAAATACTATCCTGCAACTATCAGTTCTCGTCGAGTTTAATATGCTTTTGAACTTATAATTACATAGGCATTTCATATGAACATTTTAAGAACATTGCATCAAGTGGTTTAGAGGAATTGTAACTTGAAGTGCCATTTTAAGCGCTATTGTTGGTTTAACTAACATATCCGAAAGCTGTGTCAAATTATGTAACCTTTATTGGTCATCATTAACAGTTTTTCTGATTATGACTGCATTCAAATTTCCTCACTTCCTTCAAATAGTCCAGGCCTCCTTAAT
Source organism: Teleogryllus occipitalis (assembly GCA_011170035.1). Taxonomy (NCBI): domain Eukaryota; kingdom Metazoa; phylum Arthropoda; class Insecta; order Orthoptera; family Gryllidae; genus Teleogryllus; species Teleogryllus occipitalis. The sequence continues at coordinate 222,619 of BLKR01001078.1, read as the reverse complement.
ACTACTATCTAATCAATATTCAACCAGCCCTTCGCATGATGACTATAAAGAGTGCATTAATTATACATCAGTAATTTCAATTGTAGAGCTTTCTTAAGCTAAAACAATATGAAAAACATGGAATAGTTTGGATAGAGAGCCAAGTATTAAATTTTTGTTTATAGTAAATATGTAAGTTTTTGTTGTATAGTAAATATACAATACTTTTCTGCAGCGATATCCCATACCCTTCTAAATACGCATGCGGATTCTTGCTGCTCGAAATTTTAAGAAATGTCCATACTTTCTCAGTCATTTTTAGTCTTTTTGCATTACTTTATTGCAATTTTTCTGCATATGAATATTTAATTGCAGTTATTTAAATGATATCAGGCACTTTTTAAAAATAATCTGTGTATTTATTGAATAAAATCATTAAAAGGATAAAAAATTTTGGTTAACGCGCTTTCCCGCTAGTTTCTAGTGTTTCAATCTGTCTTTTGTGCGAAGATATTTTTGATTAAAGTAAAAAGGGATATTAATTTTATGAAATAACCACCTGAAGAGAACCTCGCTTTACTCGGATATGTATTATTCACAGTAATATGTTAGGCTGGTAATGAGGCTGCAAATAAAAGGTTTAAGCGCTGGAACAGTTTTGAAGACTTCTGGCTTCTTTTGAGCCTTTGACACAACGGAATGTTCTGAAAAGGACTAGTATGAAGACTGTTGGCACACCTTGACGTAGAATCTTCTTCTACCATTACCTATTGAAGAGAAAATCACTGTTACCTTTGTCTGGGTGACCAGAAATCGGTTTCCTTTCTGTGTTAAACTTGTAAGAAATTCACGCATCCAACACGCTGGTTCCCGAAGAAATAAGCTATCCATAGCTTTGAAAAGCACTACCAACTTTACGTAAATAATTAAACTTTCAATGCAGTCGATATGCGCGTAATTATTCGTTTTCCCACGAGAGATGCGATTCGCCATCAGAAGGCTCGGCTGGAAATTTTCAAAAAACGTTCTCTCGCCGCGTCTTATCCGGATAGAACTGGTTTCTCTGAATCTCTCGGCAATGTGCAGCGTTACCTAAGCTTGTTGGTCGCCGGCGCCTGGGATGTAGCATGCTACCACAGCCATCTTTGAAAGCAGTTCAAGTAAATATGAGAAATTAATTGCTTTCTCTCTGTAAGGTATTCGGCGGTTTTTGAGGGAAATATAAGCTATCTCATTCGCGCGATGTTTGAAATGTATGCCCTTTGCCGCTAATTCGTCCCAAAGACTGATAATAATTGTTGATTGATTGATTTTTTCGTGTTTCCGGGCGCGTCAACTGCTTCGGTCACTAGTCCCGTTAGTGTAGTGCATTTTTTTCGCGGGAGATGGCGGTGATCTTCCCCCGCTGGATGGCAAGATCCGGCGCCGACCTACCGTCGGCTAGTGAGGTTTCCCCCTAACCAGGACTCTCCCACCAGCGGGGCAAGCTCTAAGCTCCCGACCGGTCTCCCGGAATATGCCGTAGTGTAGTGCATGTTAGTGTAAGTGTGTGTGTAAGGGGAGAGGATAGGACAAGGAAGAGGGAGGACAGATCGCGCGCGGTCCGTGGCCCGTTTGTTAGGGTACTGCTCCGGCATTCGCCTGGTGTTGATCGGAGAAACCACGGAAAACTACCGATCAGAGCAGCCGGCCGCTAGAATTCTCCTCCAGACAGCGACTGAATTCGACCTAGCTGAAAAGCTAGTGTCGAAAATCCTGCCACCGTCAGGACTCGAACCTAGGACCTCCCGGTCGATTATAATTGTATTCGAAGTACGGCGCCAAATTTGAAATAATTTGGCCGCAAATGTGTCAGGCTGGAAAAGGAATGAATTCTACGAATACTGAATCCCCGTCCTCCCACACGTTTGTCTGTCCCAATCTTCCCCTTTGCATCTACCAACGCCACACTCTCCCTCCGCGCGCTGCCCTATTCCGCATTGCCTTGCCACTTGTGACACCGACATCACCTGCCAGGGTTTGACTTCCCATTCATATTCAGTGACTTTGTTAAGATAGATGTGGGGATAAAAACAGTCCCGTATTAAATGTTTTTATTGACTAGCCCTCCAAACATTATTTTGACCTTTATTACTTAATTATCCTTCACTAAGTCGTATATAAAATTAGTACATTTAGAAAATCAATTTTTTTAAACTTTTAATACAACTCTGAATGTATATTCCTTAAAAAAACATTCTCATTTTATATTTATTTTCTTGACTACCCCAATTGTTTTTAAGTAAAACACATTTAAAATTTCTTCACTTAGTCAATTGAAATGAATTAAAAATAAAAATGTATAAACCTTTGGAATTTAAAAAAATAGAACTTTCATATTCTGATTTTATATGAAGTATATACATTCCATTATTAGAAAGCAGTCTATTTTAAATCTTTTATGACTTACACCTTCTTCCCTTCCAGTTCTCCCCCTCCACCACTATTGGGTGGGCTTCCACTTCCCACCATTCTACAAGATGGTGGCCACCTAATGGTTCATCATATCCGGTTCTATTTTAAATGTTTAGGTGTTATCCACGTTGCTTGGGCAGTAAGTTCTTTCAATGTTTTCTTTATTTTTTCAAAAATTTTATCATTGTATTATTCATTTCACTTCTTTTGTCTATTTTATTCTTTATATCACTGTTCCTCTTTATGTTAATCACTCAATTTTTCCTTTTTGTAAGAGACCCACTGAGGATGGGAAAATATTGTTCCCGAAAGTTACTTTAGGCATAAAATGAATATATTGTGACATACCGATATGTCACATGAAAATAAACTAACATTTATTGTAGACTATATGGTGGAACATGCATTAGAATATATCACGAGAGCAAAGGCTTAGCAACGACCGGGAATAAACAATGTAGTTTTTGTTTTTTGTAAATGCATTAGGAGGTGGCTCGATGCCGAAAGTAGAAAATTTGGGATTGGGCGAAGATGTTTAGACGATCGAAAGGTCAGCTACACCAAAATATAACGAACGTATGGATTGGCTGGGTGAGAGAAGGACGGTCAAATGTTATGAAAAAAGAAGAAGGGAGTTTAACACGAAGCTTCGAGGGGTGAATCATGCAGGAAGATTTCATTCTGACCGGCATCGCGTGTCTGAACTGATCGTAGGTTCGTGAGAGGGAGCGAGTGTAGTGCAGATAGTCAGAGTCGGGTTATCAGATCGTGAAATTTTAAGGACAGTAAATGCTATTGCAGATATTGCATGTGGAAGTAATATTGATGCATAAATTGGAACTTTGTCGGGAGTGGTGATTGAGTTATAGGTTTCGGGACTATGTCATAGGACGTAATCGGGACTGATAATTTTGATAGTTTGACACCATCTTGGATAGGAGCAGAAGAGGATTTCTTGGGACTTTGGACTACGGCAAGCTCGCAAGATATTTCGACTGAGAAGTCTACGAGGGACATCAACGAAGAATAGATAAGTTAACCGCGGTATAAAACTGTAAAATTCAAAGATATCTTGATAAAAGGTCTAACATCAAAATAATTTATTAAATTCACTAAATTGTTTACTAAAAGGTAACAATAAACTTTATTAAATTTTGTTCTTTAAAAAAGAAAGTGATCTTTCATTTAGTTAATCCAAACAGTAATGAACTAGGAATTAGAATCATTCTATTTCAGATTCCCAGCAGCGCTGTATAGTCTGCGGATCCTATAATCCATTATAAAGGTAATAAGGATTATAATATATCGTGACCCATTGACCCAGCAAGCTGGACGCTAAGATCTTTGCAAGATATTAATGTGGAGAAAATTTGTATATCTCAATATATTATATGTTTTTATTGTTGTGGTTTGATTATCCCCATATCTATGATATAATGGATTACCATATAATAGATTACCACAAGATATTTATTTATTTATTTATTTATTTATTTATTTATTTACGTAAAAAAAACAGTTAAAAACTGCGTATGACGGGCTATGGGGAAAAGTGAATTGTGTGCACATTTTCAAAATTCTGTGATCCCTACACTAAATCATATACTACTTAAGTTTTGAATTTTGAAAGGGAGAAAAAAAAACAAAAAAACTCCCATGTAATAATATCGGCTACCACCACGGAATTTATTGATTAAGATATTTCCTGCAAAAGTAGTTTTTTTCTTTTTAGTTTCAATCATTTTAAATATATCGTTCAGCGAGAAAGGCAAGAGCGATGCAACTGTCAACACGTTTTACTCTTAAAATTTTACTGCCGATAGATCTTCCATGACGATAAGCACATCTGCCCGTCACTCTCCTCTACGAAACTTACGAAGTTACAAGTATTTACCTCTTTTATTAAACACTCCAGTGACACGCGAGGAAAATAATTGCAGAATTATCCCGTGAGGGCAGCACATAGGTAGGGCAGGCCAGGGCGGGCATTACATGCACACGTTTTGTTGAGCCCTGGAATACCTTTTTTTTCTTCTTTTTTTTCATTTATTTCTGCTTGGCCCGAAGGCCCTCAGCATCCGCGTACGATCAGTGATGTTACATTGAATTACGTTAACATTGATTAAGAAAACTTATAGACATGAATACATTGAGTACATGTGAATTAAATGTGAGAAGCCACATCGGGTACATGATAATCAAGGAGGGTCGAAGAACTGTCGCGGTAGTTTTCGCTTTAGTCTATTGTGGTGAAGATTTTGTTTTCCGATTTTGAAATGTACGGCTGAGGGAATCTGGGGAATTTTAGGATAGAAGCGAGAGGATAGGAGGGAAAATGGATCGAGATAGGAATAATGCCGAGTTCGTTATGTAACTGGGAGGTAGGTACAAACCATGGAGCTTTACTGATGGTTCGGAGGAATTTATTTTGGAAAATCGGCATTTTTCGGAGGTTCGATTTGCTGGCTGAGGTCCAGATAGGAGAAGCGTAGGATATATAGGAATACCTATCCCCATTCCTTTAGTAACATTAGTTGAATTGACAATAAATTATAGCAATGAGCATTGTTGACAAACTATTATAACCAGAATTATCGCTTCTGTGTAATAGAAACTTCTTGGCTACGAAAAACGAGCTAAAGATTTGATAAAAAAGTTATGTTGACGAATTAGCCAATATCCCCATTTCTCTCTCATCTAGCGAAATAAGGGTTCAAGAAAATAAGCGCGGATAATACACGCTAAAGTTATATTTCATTGTTTCGAGGAAGGGACAGTGATTAATAAATACCAGGGCAAAGCTAGGTACTCCAGGTAGTGAAAAATAAAACTATTTATACGTCAAAAATTGACTTCAAAAAGTAGCCTAACTTATGACCTACAAAATACTCAGCATTTCAATGAAAACAATACCAAACGGTCTAGCCGTTAACGATATTAGCCCGGACAGACACGGAGAGATAAAAATAGTTAAAATAATGGAATGGAAGTATATATGATGTAAAAAACACATGAAATTACAGGTTTGCCAATGAAAGGCACTTCAATGGCATTTATATAAATTTTTTCCTCTTTGATTGTTATATACAGTTTAACTGCATAGGAATTTTATAATTAGAACCCATACAGATAGTTTCGCCTTTCAACGCTTATCGTATGGTTTACAAACCAATTGGAAATCGTATACATGCGTAATATTGCTTTATAGAAACCCCAGCGTTCCCTTACAGAACAGCCCGCCAATCAACACGTTCCAAACTTATTTTTTATTTAGTATCTGCCGCCGTAGATAACAGTGTTGTTCAATAAAAGAATATTGTGAATTTTGAACTAGTTCTTCAAAAAATGGTCGTGTCCCCCATTAAACTGTAAATGATATAGAATACTCACATAGTTGACGTCAAAATATAAATATCTCGCAAGAAAATAGCTGGAACATAAATATCCATACTTTCTATAAAGATGATGCAGGAACATGTAGTGTACCAAGAATTTTCATCAACAAAGGATGTTGAAATATTGAAAGTACTACTCGCGCAACTCTTGAAAAATGACCTTGCTTCCCCCTCCCTTGAGAAATAAACAATTGATCGCAAAAGCTCGCAGCGAGCACTGATGACAATGTTACAAGCAAAAAAACTTCGTTGTGGCGAAACATAAGCTAGCCAAAGCTAGTTGCTTTCATAGTCGAGAACTTCTGTTCAGCTTTATTACCATTCCCTAAAGAAATGGCTGGGGTTGATCCAGGTCCTTCAAAGGAGGCACCTAAAACTTCTATCTACTGTCCCTGCTATTGCTTACCCAGAGCAATCCAGGCCGCACACGTTGCGGGTTTGACTTCAATTTTTCAGGGATTGGCATTACTGTAAATACTCTACTGGCCGCCTTTGTAACTAATAACCCCACTCTGCCCACATTTTTTCAATCCATCGTTCAAGAAAAGTTACGCGAGGAGTACTGTCTGATCCCTCTGCTGCACTATAAAAAACTTGTGTTTTTCTAACATGGCGGCTGAGGTAGTATCTCCAAGATGGAATTCGGCACGACTTTTCGAGTCATTCTTAGTCCTACCGCAAGATGTCGCATGATCGCCACCGCATCAAGTAGTGCTGCAGATCAAGCGGCTCTAGCGGCAGGACTAAGAATGATTCAAAAAGTCGTGCCGAATTTCATCTTGGAAATACTCCCTCAGCCGCCACGTTAGAAAAACCCAAGTACAACGATGGATGTTTTCACAGCTCTCTTGATGTATTTTCTACTCATGGCCGCCTGGTGTTGGCTGATGGCTCTCTGTGTGAACATGGCGCTGGGATTCAGGTAAGCGTTTTTCAAAATAAAATACTTTTGTTCAGAAGAAAGCTTGCTTCTGTGTCGATTTTTATCTGTTTGATTCATTTTATTTCATATTGTCTTCCTCTACATAACCACAATGTTTTTACTGTGGCTTTCCTGATTTGATATAATAAATTATTGTAACTTGACGTCCCACTGCAGCATTTTATTTAAATAACTTTTCGCGAAATAGTTTGCAGGAAGTCTCTCACAGCGACTCCGGGCTTCAGTTACGTGCGGCGACCTTTCTCTAAGTGCAAAAGGATCAAGGGACCACGACAGATTGGTCATTCAAAAGCCTTTGTCAGACTCTATCCTCCGGGGACGGGGGTAATTTTAAGGTCATGAAACAAAGACGACAATTATATAGCTTGGATTTTTAACATTAGTTTATTGGAGATAATTATAGTATATTGTAGATAATTGGAAAAATTATAAAACCTACATTGAATAGAGAAAAAATGTGCAAGTAAGCTCATTTTCAGTCGAGCAATAACGAAGGAAGTCGTTTCCTAATGTTGCAAAAATCGAAAAGTCGTACTGTACTACGACGTTGCAAGGATCAAACAATCCCCTATATCTCAAAAATAGTTTCACCTACATAATTGCAACTACACAAAGTTCCTTTAAGACATGTGGAACTTGCCAAACAAAATTTCATCCAAATGGTTGCGCGGGGCGATTTTCCAAAAGTGGGTTTGGAATGACCGTTTTTACATCTCCACTTTTATTTAAGATGTTCAACATTGCACTTTAATTAAACTAGTGCTAAAAAAGCACGTACTTCTTGCGATATTGTTAATGGTTATGTAATATTATAATATGAAAATTTATATTTTACACTTCAACTACCATTTGAAAAATTGAAAATAGGTTTTAAATAATTTCTAAAAGATTAATTTTAAAATGTATAACAAAAGCTCCAATGTAAGAAACGACCGAAGAAATATGAAATAATATACAAGTTCTCACTTACGTAGCTTTCAACTGCCTAGCAACGTGATTCATTATACGTTCACAAAACGCAGGAAATTCGAAGCGGGCGACTATGTTTGACGCCAAATTACTCAAAAAATACTCATATTTTCGAGAAAACTTGAACACAATCTTATCTGAAGATTTGTTTTGATGAACACATTTCATTAAAAAGAATTAAACCTTCAGAACTGTAGTTGCAGGAAGACACCCAAACATTTTTATTTTTTTGAATTTTCAAAAAATCAGGTATTTCAACGAACATGAGGTCTGTACCACTGTCTTAAGCGTCTTTACAATATCAAAGGACCAAATTTAATACAAAAAATTGCCGTTTTTAAGAAAAAATGGTTTAAAAACAATAAAAATTATGTATATTTGACACAAAATTTACAAAAACTTCAAGATTTTGAAAAATCGAACGTTACATTATTTTTAGATCTACTTTGATGAACATGTTTCATTTAAAAAATGTGTATCTTTATATTTGTAGTTGTACACATGTTATGTAGTAGTAGTTGTACGCATGTTATACACATGTTACGTTCAATATTTTTGGTTTCCATTTAAGAATAATTTAAATTTTGAGAAATTCAAACATATCTTTATAACTCGAGGCCTGAGTTTCATGACGTCATATTGCTTCTGAAAACGATCTATTTTAGTGGAACTTGCATTATTTGTGTTACACGAAATATTTGCAAATGGAAGGTACTGAGCATGTTCCGGATAAAATATTAGAAGAAGCTGACAAAGTCATGAAGACATTTCTTCGCAGGAAAAGTAGAGACAGGTATGAGAGAGAATACATGTACAAATATTGGGAAGTAGGAAAAACTAGTCTCTTCAGACACAGTTTTGCTATAGCCTACTTTTTAGAACTGGTAAGCACAACTCACGTTTATATTTTTTTATATTCGTAATCCTAAGATCAAATGTTTACACGTGAAACATTTAATTTATTCACGTTAAATATTTTGTTCTTCCATACGTCAGCTAACTTAACGTTTACTTCCTCAATTTAGTTTTACTCATTCGTTGTTTATGTTATAATAACCCACTAGCTTTCATTCCCCGCGCTAGGCTCCGATATAATAATCCCTCGTTCTACTGCCAATACAATAATTTCCTTTTCTTTCTGCCACTGTAATATTTTCCTATTTTTATTTTTTTAAACACATCTGGGCGCCTTGTTATTAACACACATACCCTTCCTTAAACCTACCTTAGCTTTTGTACTTGCCCGTTAGCTAGCTAAATTTATACCACTTCTAAATTCTCCCTGGGCGTGAATATGTGATTGCCCTATACAGGGCTACAAACGAGGTACTTATGTGCATGTGCCTGGGTCTGCATCTAACTACATTAATCACAACACATTCTCTAATGGTTATTGATGAACCCGAATGCATTCATCTTAATTTATTTACTACTTTTATGGACTGTTTATTTTCCTCTGATGTTTCAAAATGACAAATATACGTACAATGATCGTGCCCTCTGACGGCACGCAAAACAAAACATAGCAAAAAAACAATACCCTTAATATTAAAACACAAAAAAGAACAAAATAATGGCCATTCACACTGAAAATTACATAGTACAAAATTACATACAAAAATATATTCATCCACACCGAATGCGCATTCTGTCGTTTCAGATTGTTAACCCTCTTATTCTATAATGAATTAACAGAACTTGGTCTTTGACAGATGCCTTTGAAGTTGCCAGATAAAAAAAAATATCCATGCATCACTTCCCTGATACCGGATGAACACTGCAACATGCGGCCATATCACGCGTCGCCGTCGGCAATGGTACCGTCTCAGCTTCCACCAGTTGCCAGGATCATATATACCACGTGGTTAAGAAACGTGGTTAAGAACTCACGTGGTTAAGAAAACCACTACGAAACGTTTTGCGATGAAACGCAAATATTTCACTACATTTAAAGTTCCCGCGGCGAAGAGAGACTGTTTCGTTACGCGAACCAAAATAAAATAATCTGTTTGTATCACCTTTTACTGTCCAGAGCACGCTAAACTTCGTGTTGTAAACACTGCGACAAAATGTCCGCGACCATCGTTCAAAAGTGCCACCGCGTAAAATTAATGTTCGCGTCGCTCTTACCCGTAAATTATTCGCCCTTACTTACGAATCCATTCACCCGTTTGTTACAACCTTTTCGTCCGCATCAAAATATCTAAAATGTTTTCAAAGTCCACTTCCGAACAATAATTTTTAAAATGTTACATTACGCTAACGCGGAGCTAGCGTCTTCACCAACCATACAACACTGCACTTTTTTTCTCGTCTGTCGAGTATTGTTGTCCACTATCCTATATAGATTGTTTCTTGAACAAGCGCCGATCGCTCGCCCGTGACCACAAACAAGATTATAGAATGTTTCTTAAATTCCCGTTTATAAGCCTTTTTATGCCTCGCTGCCGGTTCTCAATATTGTCTATTGTTTCTCCGATAATTACAGCGATCTCTATTTTTCCTTTCGATGTCTTATTTTATTAAATCTCATGGTTTTTAGTTCGTTCACTCTCGTGACGTCACTACGATGCGTCACTTGTTTCACGCATATTTCAATTATACTTTTAATTTTAATTCCTTTTCTAGACGTTTTCCAAAATCGTGATTACTTTCGAAATTGTTCATAATTTTCGCCCTGTCGTTTTCTAAAGTTCCAGCTCGATTTCTTCAAGCGTTTCCGTAATATTCATTAAAAAACATATTTGCCCTCAACTTTACCCTAGCAACAATGGTCTCCATGTTCACGCTTTTTAACTTGAAATGTACGATTACGATTATCTTCGAAATTTTGTGAACCCCTTGCCCGATTTTGCTGATTGTTCTTTCAAACAATTCTAAATATTATACTTTATTGAATGTTTATGTTAAATTTGACTTTCTTCCGCGCATTCGGTTTATTTAGAAAAAAACCTTTGCGCGCGGCACTGCCGTCTTCTGTCTTTTTGAATATAAATCTTAACATTTTATTGGTAAGTCATTATTCTCTGGAACACTTAATTACCGAAATAATCGCAAATCATTACAATATGTAGTTGTTGGAGGTATGTAATATGTGATGCACATTTTTGTTCATGTTTCATGATCGACTGCAAATACCTTGGCTGCGTCTGTGTTATAGTTTCTTAATTAAAAGAGTTCGTACCTTTTCTGAATTCTGATTGGTTGGTGTACATTTTTAATTGCACTGTGAAAATTTAATTGCACGTGTGCTATTAACATAGAGATAATCAACAATTTTTCGTGGAATTATTAAGCAGATTTAGTTAATTAAACGAAAAAATAAATACATTCGTACATCACATTCGTTCTAAACTACATTCATTTTTTCTTTCGTTATATTGCACCTTATTCTGGATTCTGTCGTTGAGCCTCCGGATACCTGAATAACTTCGGTATGGGATATTTAAATTTCCAGCCTCCCTCTTTTGTTTAGATTGCAGGCTGCCGCTCCTAGCAGAAGTGGTAGAAAGAACTTCCTCATATTTTCTGCCACCGCTTGGGGACTGCCTACTGCGCTCACAATCACGTGTTCTCAGCGTTTTATCCAGTCATATAAACTGTACTCAAGTAATGTATCATGGTCCTACCCATCATTTGTGGAAACAAGAGTGTGTTATAACGAACCTTTCGGGAACGTTCCAAGTAAGTATAAAATGGTCGAGGCTAATGATAAATCATTTCTCCTGGACTATTTCATTTATAAGTATAAAATGACCGTGGCGTACAAAACATTTAAAGGAAACATTTGGAGCCGTTTTTGAGAAAATCTTGCTTTCAATGTGTCCGTATTTCACTCAATAGATCTATTGATTGGTGTTTCCGGGAGCGTCAACTATTATAGTGATTGGTTCCGTAAGAGTAATGCATGCTTTTATATCGTGAGGTAGGGGTATTCTTCTTCCGCTGAAAGGTGAGATCTGGCGCCGACCAGGGGTTTTCCCCGTCCAGGCATCTCCCATCCAGACCGGGACAAGCACACTCCATTCTATGAACTCTTAAAACGTTATTATTATTATTATTATTATTTTCCTGTACTTTTCTCAGTAAGCATTGAGAACCATTCATCTATTCATACGACTTAGGCTCTAGCAAATGCAACTGGTAATGACAGATCTGAGGAAAGACGGAGAAGAAATTCATCTTTGTCCGTCGTTCAATTTAAAACTTTTCGCACAATATGGCAAGTCTGTAGGATTAATGCTTTTTGGATGGTTATGCAGATTCCTTTTGATAATCCTATTTTTGTAAGACCTGAAGCAAATCGGTCTGTCACCACTCCTGTGGCTGAGATGATTATTGGCACTATTTCAACTTTACTCAGTTGCCAAACATGTTGGATTTCTGCTGCCAAATTCTGGTATTTTGAAATTTTCTCCGATTCTGTCTTATTCAGATTTTTTGTCAGTGGACAGCCTACATCTACGATTGTTGCATACTTTTGTATTTTATTGATCACTACTATGTCCGGGCGATTATAATCCACAGTTTTATCAGTGACAATAAGCCTATTCCAGTAGAGTACTATTTCACTATTTTCTATAACAGGTGAAGGTGAATATTGGTAAAATTGTGGAGGGTTCTCAATTAGTCTATAATTTAATGCCACTTGTCTATGGATTATTTTGGCTACTTGATTGTGCCTCCCAAGATATGCAGTGTTGGCAAGAACTGGGCAACCTGCAATCACATGGTCGATGGTCTCATTTGGTTGATTACACATTCTACAGACGTCTTTTATCCTGCCCTTATCTTCAGTTTATTATTATTATTATTATTATTATTATTATTATTATTATTATTATTATTATTATTATTATTATTATTATTATTATTATTATTATTATTAGCGTGCCCATACGAGAACTCTCTCATGTTAAACGCCACCTTCTTCCCTATTTTTTCATTTACATTTTAAGCCTGTAATATATTTTTTCTTGAAGACCTTCTCCTCCGTAACTTGTTCTGTACATCTTCTAATTGATAATAAAATTCACCCTTATGAATATAGGACTATTCTTATTTAATGTTATTACCGAGCAGAGAGGTACCCGTGTAATTCAATCATGTAGAATATCAAGTAATTCGTTTACTTTCGCATGCATGTGCAGATTCTATAGGTTTTGAACACGTGGGGTAGAATCGAGAAGTGTTGTACCAGCAAAAAAGGAATAGAATTTTTAAGATGCCATTCATAGATTACGGCGTTGGAAACGTTTCTTTGAGATATTTAGCCTCAAAAGTTTAGTTTTTAAGACCCTAAAACGTTTAGTTTAGGAATTATTTAACTTTACAGATTCAAAAATACGGCCGTGTGTTGCGGCTTGCATTTGAGATGAATATTTAGATACTTTTTAAACAAATCCTTCATATTTTTAATGTCCAAGTGCAATTCGTCACATCTCCGTGAAATTATCTTTCTTTAAAGACCTTTTTGGTTGTGTGTGAGAGCCGCAAAAGGTAAGTATACTACTGAAGTAATATAGGAGACGGTTATTATTATTATTATTATTATTATTATTATTATTATTATTATTATTATTATTATTATTATTATTATTATTATTATTAGAATGGTTGAATATCTTCCTGTTGATCCCGTTTTTATATTGTAGAAAGATGGTTCTTTTTCAAATTTATTGATCCTATTTGGTCCAATAAATTTGAAAAAGAACAATCTTTATACAATATTATTATTATTATTATTATTATTATTATTATTATTATTATTATTATTATTATTATTATTAGAATGGTTGAATATCTTCCTGTTGATCCCGTTTTTATATTGTAGAAAGATGATTCTTGTTCAAATTTATTGATCCTATTTGGTCCAATAAATTTGAAAAAGAACCATCTTTATACAATATTATTATTATTGTTATTATTATTATTATTATTATTATTATTATTATTATTATTATTATTATTATTATTATTATTATTATTATTATTATTATTACTCAAGTATCTTGCCTAATGAGGTGCCCTACAGTCAACACTGGGACCTTTGGAGAACCAAGGTGCCAGCTTCGCTTGCAAACACGGGCGGTCAGAATTCGCCGGTGAAGTTACCTGAAGTTATATCAATAACTTCATCACGTTTCGTGCAGTACTCAGGAGAACAGCCTTTTGCATTGTCTGAATGTGCCAGTTCTTAAGGCCAATCCTTGCAGACGATGAAGTTAGTTCTTCAGAGACTAGTCCATTTGCAGAGATGACCACAGGAACTACCTCAACAGATACTAACCGTCACATGTCGCTCAGTTCAATATCCAAGGACTGATATTTTCGCTTCTTCTCGACAATGGAGACGGCTATATTTCGGTCTAAAGGGATAGCTATGTCGACTACAATCCCTTTCCGTGAAAACTTAGCGATCCTTATTATGTCAGAGCTTCAACCCTGCGATCAGTAGGAACTGCAACATTATTATTATTATTATTATTATTATTATTATTATTATTATTATTATTATTATTATTATTGAATTGATTGCTTTATTGAGTAATTACGGAAATAAAAAAGCGGAACTCTTACCCATACGTTACAAAATATATTTTTTTGTTAATCTTATAGAGAAGAAGTTTTAATTTAATTTTGTGTAATTGATTTTTACAGATGACTCATCCATTACTTCTCATAAATTCGGCACCACTCTCTTCTACTATGGCCCCGTGGGCTGCCTGATGATCTGCAACATCGCCTGCCTCGTGGTAACCTTAAGGAAAGTGCATCGCCTCAGAAGAGGCAATTCGGTTCTGCGCAGAGAGGAAGACAGACCCAGACACGCACAAGGGTATCTCCCTGCGGCAGGGAACGTCAACATGGCGGATGGAAGACGCGGCCCAGCGGTGGACGCCAAAACGTAGGTGGAGAGCATTCACGCAGCACTCACTCAGGGTACTCGTCTACTTCAAAATGTCCTTATACGTGGAAAATTGGGATTTTTTGTTTTTAATTTTTTCTTGTCCATTTAGTGTGGAGAGCATTCACGCAGCACTCACTCAGGGTACTCGTCTACTTCAAAATAACTTTTTCCGTGGAAAATTGGGATATTTTGTTTTTAATTTTTTCTTGTCCATTTAGTGTGGAGAGCATTCACGCAGCACTCACTCAGGGTACTCGTCTACTTCAAAATAACTTTTTCCGTGGAAAATTGGGATATTTTGTTTTTAATTTTTTCTTGTCCATTTAGTGTGGAGAGCATTCACGCAGCACTCACTCAGGGTACTCGTCTACTTCAAAATAACTTTTTCCGTGGAAAATTGGGATATTTTGTTTTTAATTTTTTCTTGTCCATTTAGTGTGGAGAGCATTCACGCAGCACTCACTCAGGGTACTCGTCTACTTCAAAATAACTTTTTCCGTGGAAAATTGGGATATTTTGTTTTTAATTTTTTCTTGTCCATTTAGTGTGGAGAGCATTCACGCAGCACTCACTCAGGGTACTCGTCTACTTCAAAATAACTTTTTCCGTGGAAAATTGGGATATTTTGTTTTTAATTTTTTCTTGTCCATTTAGTGTGGAGAGCATTCACGCAGCACTCACTCAGGGTACTCGTCATGTCGTTTTACGTGGAAAATTGGGATTTTTTGTTTTTAATTTTTTCTTGTCCATTTAGATGTACTTTTCAATGCTTCAGACCGTTTGTTTCTAAGTTTGTTATTTTTTTATTTAATGATACTTTTTCGAATGCACGTGTATGGGCCACGCACAATTGCAGTTAACGATCGCTAAAATTGAACGAAAAATTAGATTATTTTGTGAGAGATTTTTAAATTGCAATTTTATTTAATGTAAATTCCTTATGTTGATACATGAAACGCACAATGTCCATTTTGTACAAAACTTTCTTGTGGTAAGAAACTTAATGTTCACAGCCCGTTTTAGAGCTAATCAATCTTTATTTGGCTTTTTACTAAAGTTACTTTTTCTCTTGTTTAGTCCGACGTGAAACATAACTCTCCTAATTTTGAAGATATCTTTATGATTCTTTTTACTTTCTCGATACGGAGTAGACAGAAAGCTATGTAATGCTGCACAAAAAAACGGTAAATTTTCGGTAGAAAACTCTTATTACAGGGTCCTGGTAATGAAAAAGTGGATATATGAAAATGATGATCCTTGATATGAGAAATCGAATGACGGCAAAACATCTGTCTGCCCGTCTGCGAACAACGCCAGCAGCTAAATCATTCAGCCGATTTTTCCAAAATTGATATTACCCAATTGATGTGAATGCTGTCGAGGCCCCTTGCATTTGAAATCGATATTTTAATGTTGGGGGATACTTTACTGAAGTCGTTGTGACATTTTCAAAATTTTCAAAAGGAAGGCTCCATTGACGTTGATTAAATTTTGTTGTTGGATAGTGGACGTTTAAGTGAATGGCGCAGGTCTCATTTTGGTTTCAAACTATGAGTTTTCGAAAATTGAAAACGTTCAAAATTTTTTCGGTGTGTTGCTACAATTTCAGTAATTATGATAGAGATTTTTCCCTAAATGAAATATGTATCTCTAAGATAGATTTTGAAATAAGGCTATGTGCAATTTTTCGAAAATCTGAGTATTTACGTAATTTTGTGTGAAAGTACGGGCGAGAAAGTACGTGCTGTTTTAGCACCACTAGTTGTATTTAATAGCATAAAATCAATTCTTGTGCCTTAACCTCGAGTTGTTACAGAAAATGCACATTATCAATAATAAATTGCTGTGTTAATCGATATTGATACCTGTGATTTTTAAAAGTTCTAATTCAAATCCCTGTAGAATACGTCTTATCAACCTTGAAATGTTAAAACTAAATTATAATTCAAAAACAATCTTAAAATGTAATAATTAAAAAAGTTTAACGGTTCATGAGCTATGATGTGACAAATCATACTGTTCTGAAAGGAAAAAGGACATATCGAATGAAATTATATATATATATATATATATATATATATATATATATATATATATATATATATATAAAATATATATTATTAATATTAATTTTATATTCTAACACACCCACCTACTACCTTCCACACGTGGTGTGGGCGTGATAGAATGAATGCTTAAACGTCTCAGGAAGCAGGATCTTTTGGGTATGAGAAAGGTCTGAACCCTTGGCACAATGAATCAGATAAAATACGAATAAAATGAGCACATATCAAAGAAAAAAATTACAGTGACGCAATTTTATAACAGAATAATGCACTTTAAGTAGTTGGTAACAGAAAAAAAAACAAGGCAAAAAAAAAGGCGTCACCTCGATTGCCTGAACACACTTTCACCAACTACAATTTACAATTTGCTCATTCCTCTTTCTGAATTTTCATCTACCAAATTATTTTACTCTTTTAACCTCTAGTTTTTCCGTGCACGGCTTTTATAATGAATTTTACACGTGTTTTAAGGAATCCCGTTCACAGGTGCTAGCCTTGGGCTTCGCACTCACTATAACACTGAACTTTAAAGAGAAAAAAAACACAATAAAACGTAACATACACGTTACCTAAATCTGACCCCTTTACATATCACAGAAAGCAATTACTTTTAATACATTACAATAATATGACTTTTCCAGATAACATCATGTGAAAATCATGAATTATTTCAGTAAAATTGTACAAGGTATGACCTCTTTGAATGAATTTAATGACACGTGCAGTAAATGAACTTGAAACTGCCACTCACATCGTTCGGAATTCTTCTCCCACCTATTCTGGACTTTTCACTCACTCTTAGCACAAATTGTCGTGTATTTTACGGCTATTCTCTTTCCCCAACTGATTGCCGCATAAAAGTTGCCAGTTCTTTTACCTCAACAGCTCCGCATCGCTCGCCTCTAGGTAACCTTGGGGATTTTCTGCCGCTCGCAGCCCCGCGTTGCCACCGTCTTCGCTTGCTGTCCCACGACGTTCCCAGTTTCCTTCCCTCGAACTCCGCCAAGCCTCCAGTTTCCACACCCTTCTCCCGTTCCGGACTCGTACGATTCTCGTTCCTGTCCAAATCTTTCTCACCTACGCTTTGCTCTTCCTGGGGTCGTCCTTCTTCTTCTTCTGCCGCGCCTCGTACAAGTTTGTTCGCGCTTCCAGCCTCGAATAATTAATGTTGCTGAAGTTATGCTTTAAACGCTCGGCCTACCTACCACACTTTAGGCATGTGTGGTCTCAGCGTGCAATATGAGATGCTGGATTTAGTTCTGCGCGAATTTTACAAATTTGAAATTATTTCGGAGTCAGTCACTTCACTTGCTCTCTCAAATATTGTGAATGCGAAGAATGTTTGTGTACTCCACTTCTTAATTACCTCACTTTCGAAGATACGCTTCTCAACTACCTTTTAACTCAACCTTTTAACTACCAATTTAAAATAAACTCCTATGCTATCAAGTTACAATCGCCATCACTGCTGCAATCGAAGAGAGCTCAGTCTAGTCGCCGTCGCTGCTGCAGTCAAAGAGGGTTCCTCCGAGGCGCGCCGCGATACTTATGGTACTCCTGCCTGGGGACATTTTGGAGGGATGAATATTCTCCTCTTTTCATGTCCTCCCGGAAAAACATTATTTGCTAGTTCTGGCGTCAGAGTTCGAAAAGCTGTGGGTAGATGGCGCGTTTACAAGCCATCGCTCCGCCGCGTACCCTACTCCTCTCTGTTCGTGGGATTCTTTTCGTAGCTGATGGTGGCGTTATGGGGTTGTCTAATCCCATGACGTCACTATATATATAGTCACGGAACACGCTGTCAAAATTCCCGCGGCGCGTCGTGCATTTGCAACTCTTCCGATCAGGCGTCGTTATCCCTAAGTGAGCTTCGCTCCGCGGGGGCGTTACCTCCGACGTCCGACAGTTCACTGCCGATACGCCGTCAAACACACACACACAAACAAACAAACACAAAAAGACTGAACTCTACTACCTCAAATTCGTCACTCGAACGCGAACCTCGCATTCGTAATTAGCGTTGAGTAAAACTACAACTGCCACCTTAGTGTCTGAACAAAGTTTAATAATCATTAAAAATAAATACTCTCATTTTAGGTTAGTTCTATATTTTGAGTCTATTTAACCAGCAGGTGCAAATGCTAACCTCGCCCCTGATTCGCATCAGACATTACCAAATTTACACAACATTTTATTTTTACACCTTTAAACTATTTACAATCCCACTGACTTGTAAACAGTCTTCAACAAATATCAATGACCCCATCATCCCACACGTTAAACTGAATAACATATTGAAATAATTTAAAACTTTAATCATATTTACAACAATTCCTCCATTTAACATCGATTTTGCTTTGACTCATTTAATAAATGGTTTGAAACACAGAACGTTCTTTAATTCTCGTCTCACATTTGTTATTCGTTAATCAATTACGCAAGTATTTTATCGTTGATGCCTTCTCACGAACGGGTACTCACGCCTCTGCAATAGGCGAGGGTTGAACGACCTCGGCGGGCTGCCCTGGCAGGGCGCAAGCACCGCTGGGCTCCGGCGCCGGCTGGCAGCTCGTGACCTTGCGTCGCGGCGATACGGCTGCTCGGCGTTGCTGCAACCTCGACGCGTCGGCGACTGGGTAGCCTTATAGATGGACGCGGCCTCGGCTAGATCCACCGATGTGCTCGCCACTTCTCGGGAGCAACCAATACTTCTGCGTTGACGTCGGGTTCGATTACCCCGTTAGCAGACAACCGGCGGAAACTGTATGTTCCGGAGACTGATCTGCAGCCGTGGTAGCGTGGGTGATGTGCTAATTGTAGGCTGCTTTTGATTGATTGATTGATTGATTTTTTCGTGTTTCCGGGCACGTCAACTGTTTTGGTCATTAGTCCTCTTAGTGTAGTGCATGTTTTTTTCTCGGAAGATAGCGGTGATCATCTCCCGCTGGATGGCGAGATCCGGCGCCGACCTACCGTCGGCTAGTGGGATTTCCCCCTAACCAGGACTCTCCCACCAGCGGGGCACCGCCCCAGCCGGGACCAGCTCTAAGCTCCCGACCTGTCTTCCGGATTATGTGGTAGTGTAGTGCATGTTAGTCTAAGTGTATGTGTGTAAGGGGAGAGGATAGGACAATGAAGAGAAAGGACAGATCGCGCGCGGTCCGTGGCCCGTTTGATAGAGTACTGCTCCGGCATTCGCCTGGTATTGATCAGAGAAACCACGGAAAAGTACCGATCAGAACAGCCGGCCGGTAGAATTCTCCTGCAGACAGCGACTGAATTCGACCTAGCTGATAAGCTAGTATCGAAAATCCTACCGCCGTGGGGAGTGGGAACCTAGGACCTCCCGGTCAGAGGCGTTGCAGTGACATCAGTTGATGCACTGAGTTACCGCTCCCGGTTTGTATGCTGTGATCCGGTGGGTTTTGACGGTGCGAATTTTGCTTAATATGACTGTCAGTAATGCCTTTAGCACATTTTACTTGGGCTCATGTCGTACGCTTCTTCGTTCCGTCGCCTCCGTCCGTTCACGTCACAGTCCAAATCTATTTGAGCACCACGAAAGCGGCGTTGCTAACACACTCGGTTGCCGTTTCTAACACGAAGGCTTCTCTGACCACGTCGGAAACTGGAATTCGCCTCAGGGTTCTTTCATTTGCAAAACGGCGTAACGGCTGGATATAATGATCCATGACACGCCAAAATGAACACTTAATCACGCTTCGAAAATCATTCCAATTCTTCCCACTTCAGCAGACTTCTCAACAGTTGTCCAGAAAATCTAACATATCTCAACCAGAGATTCTAACCGACTGCTCTCATACACAAACATTTTCAATTTTACCAATTTGAACATGAGAGCTATGTCAATAGGCAAAAGGGAAGTCATAATGAAAAGCTGCCCTTCTTCCTAGTGACTGTTTCACATTTTTGAGGCCCCAAGCTAAAATATTTTTGAGACCCCCTTTTTAAAGTGAGCAATAAAATGTTTGATATTGGACATTTTTCCTCTTTTTTAAAATTAACTAAAGTAACAAAACATGCTTCAAATAATAATTTTATTCAAATATTTACTTTAAAAATTGATAACAATTGTCCGTATTATAATATAATATCTATGTATCAAAATAGCTGCAATATAATATCAACACTATAACTGACAACAACTTACTAAAAATGCTGTTTATCTAATATTTTGTTCATAAATTCAGAAGTAGTATTCTTGAAAGATAAACCTTAGAGCTTATAATTTTCACTGGACAAAATTCTTAGTGAATTGAGTTTGTCTTGCCGATAGTAGCTTCACTTGATACAATGAAACAGAAGTAAGCCCCAACACAGGGCATGAATAAATGGAATTCCTTCTTCTGACTAATAATTTACTGTAATAAATGCCCGTGCAACGCCGGGTACTTCAGCTAGTGTGTGTGTATGTATATATATATATATATATATATATATATATATATATATATATATATATATATATATATATGTAAAATAGTTTTGGCTTTATTAATACCTAATCTTCGTAGTAAGAGCGTTTAAATTCAGATATGCGCCAACAAAAATTTTAAAACTCAGGTAGACGAGTACCTCAAACTACATGTACTACATTACATCACTTAATGTGTGTGTGTAACTTGTGTCTTTCGTTACAGAATTAAGATGTACCTGAAAATGCTGCTGATGACCGGAGCAATAGAACTCGGCTTTGAAGTCATCATGTGGGTTACCTCGAATAATTCACATGAACAGGGTTTTGAAAACCGTGATTACCACTTCCCTTACCGCACAACCGGTTACATCATCGACTTTTTCCGGGCGGTATTTGTCACCTGGTTAGCTGCCCCAGAGGCAGGCTACATTGGACTCATTCTAAGGCGGCTCAATGCAGGAAAGAAATAAAAAAGTGCAAATTCTCTCATTAAAGGAGAAAAGATGAAAAAGAGAACATATTTGGAAACCGTTAATTTCTTAAGCAATTTTAGGTGAACTGTGTACTTTGTAATGCACACAGTCTACGGCGACTCATAGCTAGCGAGGTAGCTTTCTATGCCGCGACACCTGGGTCTATTACTGGATGCGCAAAAAATTAAAGTGTTGCTTCCCGCTGTCATGCTGATGTTCACCTACTGGATCCTACTGGTTCACCTACCTGGTTGACTTCTGGTGAGATCTTTTCGCAGATAAGAGAATGACAAATACAACAAGAAGTTGCATCCTGCTTACCCAGTGGTAGATTTACCGTTAAGCTAAATATGCTACAGTTTGGAGACTCAAAAACTATTAAACAAAATTTTCAATTTACCAAATAATTTTATGAAAATATACTCATAGAAATGTATAATTAGTTTCCGTGAAGATATAAAAATGGAATAAATTTTATTGCCCCACCTCCTTTCCCCTTCCACCTGGTCGCGCCCGATTGGCTGTCACCATTTCGTAATATTACTACATTCTGCCACCTTTTACCCCCTTTTTATGCTTCAGCATCTTTTTCTCCACTCTTTTCTACGTTTTTAAGCGATTGGGCAAAAAATGTACTTTTTCTCTCCTTGAACGGCTTTCCAAAATCTCATTTAATCAGAAGTCAAGAATATTAAATGTATATTAAAATATCATTTCCTAAACGACAGCATTCGTTCAGTAACTATCACAGCAACAATGGTCAATCTGCAGCTGTAAAGTCCATTTCAATTTCAACAGCGTTGCTGCAACAGGTGAACCCTTTCCTGCTGGATTTACAGTGCAGCCCAGATAGGCAAATTGATCGATGTTTTCTTAGATGTCATAGGAGTGGTGTACGTTGATTTTTGCCCGGGCAATGAAGAGTTAATTCAGTTGACTATTGCGAGCTCTTGAGAAAGGATAAAAATGTTTACCGGTCGAAAAGACGCAGGAATTAAGTACGAAATGTTCTCCTCCATGACAACGCACGGACCCATACTGCAGTTGGTGCCCTATCAATGTTGAAGAAATAATACTGGAGAACGCTGGAGCATCTTTCCTATAGCCTAGACGTGGCGCCTTCGAGCTACCATTCTTTTTGGACCACTTAAGGAGAACGTGGATGACGAGAATTTTCCCCCAATGAAGACTTCATGCGCAAATGGCTGTACACGTGTCAAAAAATCTTTCTTGAGAATGGAATTATGAATGTACCAATAAGGTAGAAAATGTGTAAATACTATTGGAAGCTATGTATAAAAGTAATGGGCATTGTTTTTTTTTTGATTTTCAAATGTTCAATAAAATCATTTTCAAAAAGTATTGTTCATAATTGATCCACCTAATATTATCGTGAATGATGATTTTTGGAATCATTAATTTTAAAAATTAGTATGTAATCTTCCTTCTTTATTTCGTTGCCACGAAGCTGGTATATTACATCACAGCGACAAACCTCAAACAAGATAAATATTATTACAACAGACTGCTTTTACACCAAATCTGCACATTGTTTCATTCGAGAATACTAATGTAGCTATAATCATTCCTTGTAAAAAATATTCTTCACCCCCAGCCTCTACCAAGAACTTCCATACATCATCATTTGCCAAAACTTTTGCTTTTCTTGTTTGCACACCAACGTTCAATCTCTTTAAGAATGCATAAAGTTTGTGGAATGTTTTCAAGTTCACATTTTCATTTTTGTGCATCTCAGCATTGAATCCATAATAAGGTTGCTTTATGAGCATTAATAGTATCAACTGTTGTCTTTATAAAAGGAATAAATGTAAATTAACTTACCAAATTCTTAAAATACGTAACCATTACATCTTCTGTAATCACGTCTACATGATTTTTTAATTGCCAAGATTTAAATACTTGGTATGCCTCTTTGTATCGTCTTTTGAATTTTTCGGAGATTGAATGCCGTGGCTTCCGCAGCTGCATCTAAAATTTCTTGCGGTGGAGACAAATTTCCCGCGCCCATCTTCCTCGAGCCACGGTACACGAATGTACTACTCGCGCAACTTTTCTTGAACGATGACCTTGCTTCCCCCTCCCTTTAGCAATAAACAGTTGAAGGCAAAAGCTCGCAGCGAGCACTGATGACAACATTCCAAGCATTAAAACTTTGTTGGCGTGAAACAGAAGCTAGTCAAAGCTAGTTGCTTTCATAGCCGAGAACGTCTGTTCAACTCTATTACCATTATCTAAAGAACTGGCTGGGGCATGTCCAGGTCCTTCAAGGGAGGCACCTAAAACTTCTATTTAGTGTCCCTGCTGTTGCCTACCCAGAGCGATGACCTGACCGCACACGTACCAGGTTGGATTTGATTTACCAGAGGTTGGCTTACTGTAAATACTCTGTTGATCGACTTTGTAATTAATATCCCCACTCCGCCCGCAGTTCTTCAATCCATCGTTCAAGAAAAGTTGCGCGAGTAGTATAGTTGAAATAGATACATCGCAAGCAACGCACAATAATATCGATTAACGTGCCACAGCAACAGAATTCGTTTGTTTGTATTATAAGTAATGTAAATTTGTCATTTGTCAGTAATGTAAATTATCGCAAATATTTTGCGATTTTATGGTGACCGATAAAACATACGTGGCTGAACATACCGTGAAATGTTAGTGTTATTACTGCCGAGGCCAAAAGTTTAAAAAATTCTAGGCGAAGCTGAGATTTTTTAACTTTTGGCCTTGGCAGTAATAACACTTATAACAATTCTAGGTATGTGCATACCTATAAAACATTGATTCAAAAAGAGCTGAATCTTTGCACGGGTCCAACCATAAATAAATAATTTAACTATTAGCAACATTGAAGACATAAATTTGTGTGTTTTAAACAATAAAAAGAAAAAAAACATTTTATAACTTTATTATTGCAAATATTTACTTTACAGCAGGATTTTCACATCTATAAAATCTACTTTGATGAACATTATTTATTTAGAAATTAAAGTGATTTGAATAGATATTCAAAAGAATATCAATTGCTGCAGAGATGAATAGCAGAAAAAAGAATATCTGAAAAGTGAGAATGAATATTAATACTTTGGATTGAAATGGATATAATTGGATTTAAAGCAATTTGATCAAATGTATTTTCATTTCATCAAATTACTTTAATTCCAACACTTTAGCGCAAACCCCAATTGAAATTCCCCTTCTTTGTTTTTGCCAATACATTTTTATTTATTTTACGTCAAAAAACAGTTAAAACTGTGTATGACGTGCTATGGGGAGAAGTGAATTCTGTGCACGTTTTCAAAACTCTGTGATCCCTACACTAAGTCATATACTACTTGAATTTTGAATTTAAAAAAACCGCTTCCATAAAATAAAATCTATTTCGAGGATAAATAAGCAATAAATTTTGGACTTTTATCCATTATGAACTTCGTCAAGGAATAATACTTCCTGCCGCGACAACATGGGCATGAAAACTTGAGTAACTATATTTCCCACTGAATTCTAGAAGACGTGCACAGATAATGAAGTTACATTTATATCCAGAAGCAAAACGAGGGGCCATCTCAGCATTTGCTCAATGGATCAGGGAAACTGGACGAAAAACCTGATCGAGATGGGGGTCATTGTCGCAGAAGCTGCGATACAATGCTTGTTACATATTGTTTAGAATTATACAGTCCAAATGGTAAATAATACATTAAATATCTCTGTTAAAATTAATGTTACTTTCCTTGTGATGTTCAGTACAGTCTCTAATTGTATAGAAACAGTTATGCAGCAGAAACGATTTCACTTTGGATTTAAACTTTTCTATGGAATTTAATCGTTTAATGACATCTGGTAAAGTGTTGTAATAGTAGTTTATGCAATTAGTTTATAATGTTAAGCTTTATTGCATGAGTACATGTTTTGAAAACGAGCGACGTTTGGAGCGAGTTTTCAAATTTGTACGAATGCAATAAAGCAACATTATAAACGAGTTGCATACGCTATTTTTTGTATAACAGCATTATAAATTTACAAGAGAATCAAACTTATTTTTATCGAAACAACTTTCTTCTGACGTCTCGTGTGCTTGACATCCAACGCCCGCTAGAAATCAAATTCAAGATGGCATTGTTGACATCCTTGCGAGAAAACGGTGGTTCCGTCTTCTTCTACCTCCCCGCGATTCTCTCGCTACTATTGGCTGAATGTGTGATGACGTCATGTCGCGTTTAATAATGGCGATGACGTCATGTAGCGTGCGATAAAATACTGGATTATGCACGATTCGGGGTATCGAAAAGGGTCGTTTATAATGATGGTGTACAAAAAAATAATGTACATGTATTGTGTGTGAATTTATTGTAATGAGCTGTTGATACTGTCACCTGATGAATATGATTTCTACGTCGAGTGTTATAGTAATAAAAATCGGCGTATTCTGAAAATATGTTCCCGCCCTTAAGCAAATCATTTTTGACAAAAAACACTGATTCGTAAATCAACAGACAAGGCAAAGGTAAAATTCCTAATTTAATAAAGAGAGGCTTACAAGAATCACATGGGTGGGGTTTGGTTAATATTCATACAATTCTTTTTTGTAATCTAAAAGTCTGGGAGCTATAAGATGTATTTACCCCAAATATTATGCCATATCTCAGTGAGGAATGAACATTCGCGAAATATACACAACGAGCAGTATGAAGGCTGACTGAATTTGAAAGAATTCTGAACGCGTAGCATAATGAACTTAATTTTGTGTTCAATTCATTTAAATGGACGTTCCATTTGAGGTTTGACTGAATTGAGAGACCTACAAATTTTGTTGTCTTAACATCAGTCAATGGTAAACCGTTCATTTTCAGTGGAGTACAGAATTGTTTATTTGAAATGGAAAACTCCATTAAAACCGTTTTATTTTAATTTACTATTAATTTGTAATTTCGGAACCAATTTGAAACATCTGATATTGTACTATTTACGGTTTCTTTATTGCAAAGAATGTTCGTATCATCCGCAAAGAGAACTGTTCTTCCGTTTCAAATCGTCGAGGGCATATCATTTACGTATAGTAAGAAGAGAATAGGGCCTAAAATCGATCTTTGAGGAACTCCACGTGCAATTGGCAAAGAGTCGGAAACGTATGTACATACTGTTTCATCATTCCAGTAAGGTATTGTCACTCTCTAAGATCGTTGTTTAAGGGTACGAATATAACCAAATCTAGGGCAATACCACGGATTCCATATGAAGGTATTCTTGAAAGTAAAATGTCATGATCGTCAAAATCTTTTGAGAGATCCAAAAATAAACCAATAGGTGCTTCGTTTTGGTCCAATGATGAGGCGACATCTTTAAGAAAAGAAAATATGGCTGTTTCCGTAGATTTTGCTTTTCTGAATCCATGCTGGCAATCTGAAAGCGCGTCGTGTTTAGTGAGAAAGGTTTCCATTCGTACGTAAAATATCTAATATTTTTGAGAAAACTGATAGAGAGAAATGAGTCGATAATTTTGAATTTCATTTTAGTTACATTTTTTGAAGAGCGGCTTAATCTTTGCAGTTTTGAAAATTTCTGGAAACGTTCCGGTGTATGAGGGTGCATTAAATATGTGAGTTAGCGGGTGTATAATGGCAGGCGCACAGGTCTTTAACAAAGAATCGGGGAATTCATCTAAACCGGCTGAATATTTTTTTTAGTTTACCAGTCAATTTGAGAATTTCATGGGAAAAAGTTTCGGATACGAACATTGCGTCTAAAAGTTTTGGGGAAATGTCTGTTATTGAATTTTCTGGCTGACGATCCTTAGTGAGATCGGCAGCAATTCTCGAAAAGTATTGGTTAAAAAGACTAGCCCCTGTTGCTGGATCGTTCACATTTATATCGTTATATTTTAAAACAACATTCTCTACAAGGTTTCTAGTTGATTTGGTCGTATTTTTTATTATATTCCATATTGCTTTTGTTTTGTTATTTGAGTTCAAGATATCCTGATCGTGTTTCATGATTTTAGCCTGTCTTATGACTTTTCTTAACAATGATTTGTATTTTTTTAAAGTAGAGGAGGAATTCTCTAGATACGTTATGACATTTAGAAATGAAAGAAAGAATTGTCTTGTGTTTACGTGATGTTTTAATCCCTTGTGTTATCCAAGAATTGCTATACCGTGAAATATTTAATTTTCTTTTTTGAAGAGTAAAGCAAGAGTTAAAATGAAATGAAAGCGTTGAACAAAAAATAATTATAATTATGGTTTGTATCAACAGTATTATAAACCGCTTCCCATGAATCCTGCATCAAGTAATCAATGAATAATTTTAATTATTTTTAGTATACATTCTAGTCATACGAGTAATATTTATTGTGTCAGTGTTCGCATTTCTTATAATGGTAAGAATTTGTGCATCGTGGTCACCTAACACACCATTAAACTTAATTTTGCGAAACAACATCCTTGTTACGTCTCGGGTATTTGACAACAGTACGAGAAAACGGTGGTCGGCTGTTCCATTTACCACTATCCACCAAAATTCTCTCGTTGCGATTGGCTGAATGTGTGATGACGTAATCATTCGTGCCGTAAAATCTAATACGTCACAATTTGTGCCGTAAAAGTCCGTATTTCGAAGGCTTTCTTGAAACAGAAAAGGTCGTTCATAATGCTGGTATACAAAAATATTATATTGTGTGTTATTAACTCTTAAAAGGCTTTTTTTCTTACGAGAATTCAAATACGTCTGGTAGTTTTCTTCACTGCCTCTGCCAGTTTCTCCTCTTCTTCAGCTATTTCAGCTTGCGGAGGAATTTCAAAAATCTTCCTCTTCCTGTCGGTCCTACAAAAGATGAGAATTCAAACTAATAATGCAAAAACAAAATATACTTTCCCGTATTATTGGTAACAATTAAATAATATTAGAATATCCGCTATTTGAAAAAATCCTAAATAAACGAAGCAGCAGGGAGCCGAAAAAAATAAATTTATACCAATGTTTTGAAAATTCAAAGTTAAAATAAAAAAAAATATTCATGCCACAGAATTTGATGCATTATCCTTCATTGTTACAAAAACACTACAATGAAATAAATATTCTAGCTCCATATTTAGATCGAATTAATTTACTGTCAGACTAGAGAAGAATTCTCCCAGCCGGAAACTCTTATCAAGGGTTTTCCATGGTTTCTGGTATCAACACCAGAAGACTGGCAGAGCATTACCTTAACAAATGAGTGCCAAACCGAGCGTGATCTTTTCTTCCTATTCCACGTCGATTCCTCCCCTCTTTTATACACATACAAACACACACATTTGCATGCCCTACCCTACCATACATGTCGAGAGATCAGCAGGGATCTTAGAGCTTGGCCTGCTGATGTGGTTCGCTGGTGGAAATACCTGGATGGGGAAATCCTTCGCAATCTTTCGTGTAGATCGGCAGCGGATTTCACTTTCTAGCGGAGGACCACCGTCACCTCCCAATAAGTAACATCCACTACACTTACGAGACTAATAGTGATAGTAAATAGGCTGAGGTGGCTTAAGGCATCAATGTGTCATGAGTCATTAAAAAATATGAAAAACTGTGTGCTATAACATCCGAGAAGTCATCGCCTCTGTCACCATGAAGATAGGCTTCTGTATTTTTAGGTTCTAGGCTTGTTTATTGTTATACTAAAAAGCCATAAAATTTATTATTTTTAAGTGGTAACAATTGTTTATGTGTTGGAAATCTGCTCAAAGTGTAATCTCATGGCCATGAGAAGGTTTGAATAAAGAAGTCTCTTGTGAGCGTCTTTCCATTTAATGTATTTTACATGTAAGATTACCTTGGTAAAGACACGGCAAAGAAGGCAACATAATTAAAATAGTTTTTATTTATTATGTACTTATTAACACCTTCATGTTGACTTTTGTGTTGTGCTACCAAACTGTAACTTTTTAGGAATAATATGGATCAATATCCAGCTACTTAGATGGCCAAATAATGTTATTTAGGGCCAAATATTTTAACATCTTCTGCCCTCTAATATATACCTTTGTTTCATTTAAAGACTCCTAGATTGAGCCACAGTAGAGCTTATTCTATGTTCGGCTTCATCACCAACTGGAAGTTGATCTATAGGCTACTCCTAACATAATGAACATTTTATCATAGTAGCGCCCTATTTCACTAGAAGCGCTGATGGTTAAAAATGTATGTCACGCTTGAATGCCGCAAAGCAGCTTGATTCTTTAGAAACGAAAGTAATGAATGAGCTCTCACGGCCCGTTCTATTCGCCACTCAAACAACTCTACTATGCCACTCGCCACTTGCCATCCTGTCATGCTATTCTTGCTATTCTTACGTATTTTTGGTTTAACTAATTAGTAATTCAAAATTGGTTGAGTGAGCCCGGCTGCACTGCTGTGAGACTGTATATGTTTTATGATGTTTTAGGGCCATATTCATAGTCGTCAGCTATAGGATATGAAAATACTTAAGCTATAAGAAGTTACTTTTGATAAGGAAATGCTTATGCACATTTGGTATTCATAGACGATACTTATAAGTACTTAGTACGATGCTAGCAGTGCCTCGTGTGGCAACAGCGTATTGGCTGTTTCACAGCCACTTGAATCTTGCCAGAAGCGCTCCATCAAACTGGCCGTGAACTATCATATGCTTGCGTGGTGAAATCAGTAAATATCTATTAGTTAGAGGTGGTTTTAGCCACCAATGTTACCAAAAAGTGTACAAAAAAAGGCTTAGTAAAACAATATTTTTTCTTAGATTCTTGATCGCTGTGCATTTTCAACGGGTTTGGCATGTGACGTAAATATCACTTGTTGCTACAAAGAAAGATGCCACTGTAAAAATCCGTGTAATCTTTGAAATAGTCGTCCATTTCCATTTCTTTCAAATTACGACAATTTTCATCGCAGCAAGAGAGGGTTCACAAGTGAAGGCTGGACCTTCCTTATAGCTATAAGTATTTTCTTATGTGGATGGATAAGTTGCTACTATGAATTGGAAAACGTTATAAGGAACTCCTTACGGTTTTCCTTATTATAAGTCACGACTATGAATACGGCCCTTAATGGTGTTCTCAAGCGCATGGTGGCTCAGTGCCTCACGATGTTAGTGGACACGGTTATGGATTCTTAGAATGTAAGATTATGTGTATTGTATTATTTATTGTCTGACAGATTGTTCTCGTTTACAGCAGTTCATGTATGTCAAAGCAAGCTTGGAGTTAGAATACTCGGCGTCTTGCTCATTGTTATGAAAAGCAAGCTTAGAGTTGTAACACTCAGCGTCTTGCTCATTGTTGTAAAGAGATTCTGTGCATTCTTCTTAAATTGTTTATTGAATGTTGCAGCAATCTTGTCTCAGTGAGAGACACCGTCGACGGGACGTTTGGGGTCCGTACTGCCAGTGGGTATTGTCTTTGTATGTGAGCCCGTCTATTGGCCCCGTGAACGGCAGAGGCAGCCGTTCGGGCAACACCGCACATGGTCACTTGGACCTGTAGTCTTGAATACCTGCTGTATGCCTGATAGTTTGAACAATCTGGTTGGCCAGTAAATAATGTTAAGAATCCATAATCATGTTTTGATGTAGAAAAGCGCTGAGAACAATGCAATAGGCCCGACGTATTTTTTGTAAAGAAAGATGCTCAGACGAGGTCTTTGTCAATTGTTTGCTTTTTATTTATTTATTTATTTATTTTACGTCAAAAAAACAGTTAAAACTGCATATGACGTGCTATGGGGAAAAGTGAATTGTGTGCACATTTTCAAAATTCTGTGATCCCTCCACTAAGTCATATACTATTTAAATTTTGAATTTGCGTCAACTTCTGTGCTCCTGAAGTGGAGAGTATGGCAGCAAGTGTTACGACGTAGTAATTCTGATTTATGTATAAATTTGCAATGTGAATTGAAGTAACTCTTAACGATTGTATAATATTATGTTATTTATTTAAAGAGGCACCTTCTTGCCTGTCATTGTTGTGTGAAATATTGGTAGTGCTGTTTAATTTCTCTGTTTTCAGGTCAAGAGAAATATTTATTGTAAACCTGTCCATGAATTTGATCAATTATGTATATGTTAAGTTACAATAAACTGTTTTGTAAGCTGATCGCTTCGATTGTTTTATGTCTTCTGTTTAGATTGTACCTGTGTTCCGAGTACGAACCGGACTTGCGCGCTTCTTTCGGAACAAGCGAGCGCTCTTCACGAGGTCTAAGCCTAGGCTTTTTATGTTGGGCCCGCCCAGTTCATTAGGCAAAGGTCAAATGTCTCCCTTCCCTTCCTAAAAGGATTTGGATATGAATGACAGAAAAGATCTGCTGTTTCATTGAGCAGCTGGCGATCGTAAATAAGAAAGTTGGTAATACTTACCTGTAAGTTTAAGAGTTTGTCACTGTATTGCCTCTGACGGGGAGGTTCAGGGGTTCGAGTCCCGAGGGTTGCTGGTTTTTACGAGAGTAGCTTCAAAGTTAAGTGGAATTAAGCCGCGGTCTGGAGGAGAAATCTAGCTCCCTGCTGCTCTGATAGGAAATTTGCCGGTGTTACACTTACTCTTACTGCACTACACTACAATACATAACAGGAGACCAGTCGGGAGCTTAAAGATGGTCCCGGCTGGGGCGGTGCCGCGCTGGTGGTGAGAGATACGTGAGTGGAAAACCCCCGCAAGTGAACGTATAGGTCGGCGCTGGATAAAAACCTGTGCTACAATTACGGGAACATGTACATTGAGTTGACGCGCTCGGCAACCCGCAATAATTGAATCGAGAGGCCAGTCGGGACCTTAGAGCTTCTCCTTTCTGAAGCGGAATCCCTTGGGTGGGAGATACATGAAGGAGAAAATGCCCTCCACTCATTATTTTCGTTGGAGGCGTATTTCTAGTGGGTTTCGGAACTGCACCACCTCCCGAGATACAACATCCATTACACTTGTGACTTAGTGCCTTATTTTACGTGGCGAGACTCAGGTCATCAGGTCTGCTCTCCCATCTGAACATGCAAATTTCCCTACGCTGATTGCGCCATAGAGCGGAGAAAGAAAATATTACTTGTGCGAAAGAGGCAATTCGAATTTAGATTTTAGGCGACGGTATCACTCGGGCAACGAAACAGGAGATTTGAATTTAGCTCAGACGCTTCTTTTAGACTGGAAGATTTTTACATACCGTAAATCTACAACACGGGACAGCCGGCTTTACTTCCCCTCCGATGAACGGCGTACGAAGGATTTTTTCGCCCTTTAAAATCCAGGGCTTCAATCGCTTGTGAACAGTCAGATTCAGTCTGGCTACAACAGTCCGATACGCTAAGCGTTATACCAACGTACCAGCAACACCGAACATGTGTCTCCAACGGCCATATCAAGAACTGAATAAGGGGGGGCATGGAGAGGGCGGTTGGTTGGTTAGTGATTCCAGGCGCGTCAACAGCTTAGGTCATGAATTGTGTAAGTGTACATGTTTTTCCATCGTGTGATGGCGGTGATCTTTCCCCGCTAGATGGCGAGATCCGGTACCGACCTACCGTCAGCTAGTGGGGTTTCCCCCTAACCAGGACTCTCCCACAAGCGGGGCACCGCACCAGCCGGGACAAGCTCTCAGCTCCCGACCGGTCTCCCGGAATATGTGGTAGTGTAGTGCATGTGTTTGTAAGGGGAGAGGGTAGGACAAGGAAGAGAAAGGAAAGATCGCGCGCGGACCGTGGCCCGTGTGAGAGGCTACTGGTCCGACATTCGCCTAGTGTTGATCGGAAAAAACACGAGAAACTACCGATCAGAGCAGCTGACCGCTAGAATTTTCCTCCAGACAGCGATTGAATTCGACGTAGCTGACAAGGTAGTGTCGAAAATCCTGCCGGAACCTAGGACCTGCCGGTCAGAGGCGGTCCAGTGGCATCAGTTGATGCGTTGACCGGGAGCGGTAGCTCAGTGCATCAACTGATGTCACTGCAGCGCTTCTGACCAGGAGGTCCTAGGTTCGAGTCCTGAGACCCACAGGATTTTCGACACTATCTTTTCAGCTAGGTCGAATTCAGTCGCTGTCTGGAGGAGAATTCTAGCGTCCGGTTGCTCTGATCGGTAGTTTTCCGTGGTTTCTCCGATCAACACCAGGCGAATGCCGGAGCAGTAACCTATCAAACGGGCCACGGACCGCGCGCGATCTTTCCTTCCTCTTCCTTGTCCTATCCTCTCCCCTTACACTCACAATTACACTAACATGTACTACACTACCACATATCCCGGGAGACCGGTCGGGAGCTTAGAGCTTGTCCCGGCTGGGGCGGTGCCCCGCTGGTGGGGGAGTCCTGGTTAGGGGGAAACCCCACTAGCCGACGGTAGGACGGCGCCGGATCTCGCCATCCTACGGGGGACGATCACCGCCATCTCCGGAGAAAAACATGCACTACACTAACGGGACTAATGACCGACGCAGTTGACGCGCCCGGAAACACGAAAAAAATCAATCAATCAATCAATGAGTTGATGCGCTGATGGAGGGGGCGTGTTACCTGTCTGCGTCGCCGTCGCCCCGTGCGTCGGAGCGCTTGGCCTTGCGGTCGCAGCGGCAGAGGCCCAGGTGCTCCACCTCCCACGCGGTCGCGTCCAGCGCGCGCGCCCTCTCCTGCGCCTGCGCACGCACACCACGGCCCCCTCCAGCACCCAACCCAACGCCGGATCCCGCCATCCACGTACGGGACTAATGGCTTTCGTCGTTGACGCTCTCGGAATTACAAAACAATCAGCAATCGATCGGGGAGGTCGGCGCCGCATCTCGCCATCTAGCAGGTGAAGCCGCCTCCCGCGATTAAAAACACGCACTACACATACGGGACTAATGACTTTCGTCGTTGACGCTCTCGGAATTACAAAACAATTGATCAAAACAATCAACAATCGATCGGAGAGGTCGGCGCCGCATCTCGCCATCTAGCGGGTGAAGCTACCTCCCGCGATTACAAACACGCACTACATGTACGGGACTAATGACTTTCGTCGTTGACGCTCATGGAATTACAAAACAATCAGCAATCGATCGGGGAGGTCGGCGCCGGATCTCGCCATCTAGCGGGTGAAGCTACCTCCCGCGATTAAAAACACGCACTACATGTACGGGACTAATGACTTTCGTCGTTGACGCTCATGGAATTACAAAACAATCAGCAATCGATCGGGGAGGTCGGCGCCGGATCTCGCCATCTAGCGGGTGAAGCTACCTCCCGCGATTAAAAACACGCACTACATGTACGGGACTAATGACTTTCGTCGTTGACGCTCTAGGAACTACAAAACAATTAATCGATCAAAAATGAAGCAATCGATAAATCAACATCCCCCCGCACGTACCATTGCCTGCTTTTGTGAAGTGGTGAACGGTACCGAATTGAAGCTATGGAAAGACATTGAAAAACGTTTGAACGTTTGACATTTTTGACAATTCAGGGAGTTTAATGATAATGAGGCCTGCGTCAAACTTTTCAAGCGTACGTTACTCTGTTAGAGAAAAAATAACAAAGGTTTTTTGGTGCCCTTTTAGAGACAATTTTGAAAATGATCTTGAGAATTCGTGAGCTTCGATGAGATTCCAAATTTTGAAATGTCCAATTTAAATTCGCGGGTCGTTTTGGAGGAAATTGCTTGAATGAATTAGGCGCTGGGCGTGATCAGAGACGGAGAGACGGACGGACAGGGATGCAATTTTATCAATTTTTCCTTATTAAGTACCCACAATTATGACTACACAATGTATTAGAGAAAGAAATTTACTACATTTACGAGCAAGAGTAACCAATTTTTCGAACGAAGAAACCTACAAGACCATTTTTGTGTCGAAAAACCCCCCAATTTCCTCCCACAATTTTGTACGAAAGCCTGACAAATGGTAGCCTGTTTATTGTCTCTAATAATTCAAGTTTTCTCATGTATCTAAAAACAACATATTATATCTGTATGCATTAACCGAGTGCAATCCGCCTTCCTCGTTTTTCGGCAAAGGAAAATTGAAATTCACGAAGATATTAGGAACAAACTCTGCGTAAATCAGCAGCAGTATTCAACAAATCCAAAGCTAGTACTGATGAGGTTGATGTCACTGTAGAGAAATGAATAGCAGCCCTCCATTCTGAGAATGAAACAAAGTAATTAATTGCGCTGCGTTACGAAATCTTCCGAGAATTTTTAACGTAAGTATCAGTCAATGCCACATTGCCGGCCTGGATAGCCCAGGTTGCTAAGGCTAAAGACCCTTATCTGCCTCGTATCTCAAAAGTCTGGGGTTCGAATGACGCCTCGGGCGTGGACGTTTGTGGGTTACCGTTACCCCCAATGTTACTTACAGTGGTCGCTGTATGACCTTAGTAAGTGACCTTGAAAAGCGACCTCAAATAATTTAAAAAACCTCGCTTCCTTGCCTCGAGTAGACAGAATGTTCTGATGGAATATTTGCAGAGCAAGCGATGAAAAACAATCCTCTGGATCCCTTGCAATGGGGCTGAACATTTTCTAAACCCTAGCTCCAACCTACCTCTTGTAGAAGTAACACCTGAAGACTACCTGACCAACCATGCGTTTCACATGTTCTGGAAGCTTTGTAGAGGTTGTTCATCGAGGAAAAATGGCATAAAATGTACAATCGATTGCGAATACCAGTACTGCATCAATGCTCAAACTGAAATGCCAATTCTGGATAGCGATGACTACGATATAGTTGATGACACAATAGAAGAAGAAATAGGAGACCTTGGCGATGATTAGCATAAGGAAAAAAATTTAACTTTGAGGTTATGTTATTGGAACTATCATCTCACAAACCCGTAAATACTTTGTAGTTACATTTATCACCGTCGTGGACTTCCTAAAAACAAATTTTGATGTTGTAGAACGTTGGTTCTGTAACTGGTAAGTTCATCGATTTATATAGATATTGCATTTTTATGGAGCGTAAAAGAGTATTTTTTCGAAAAGAGTAAAAATTGGCGATTGGTACTTTGCATGTATGTAAACAATGCCGATAAACATTGATGTAGATTGATCAACACCGGATTCTCTTGAAAACATAATAGTTCTTTATGTTACTAGTGGTAAAAGTGGCATTTTATTTTGCAAGTAGGAAATCAGGCGACACGAGGGTGATAGGCCGAGCTGCAGCATTATACGAGCAAAATATAATCACTTTACCACGTGTGTCATACACTATTTTTATACAATCGTGCCTACTTTCATTTTATTTTAATCCAAGCATATGATTCACGTAATGATACATTCAAGTCCGTAGTATCTATTGCAGTCATACGAAAGAATTTTGTTTACTTTGTTACACTTACAGCTTTAAGTGTCTTCTCACTTTTATGACTGGTGCTAAAATTTTAACCTTTAGCATGCTATGCCGTCTCTGAAAAAAAACACTTTTACTAGTGGCTGTCTAAAAGTATTTTTGCTTATTGAGTGATGTTGGAAAAGAATAAAGTGAGTGTGTCAAATTAGTTGTGATAGGTTTTTACAGTTGCTTTTTGTGAAAGTCTACTTCAGGTTTAATTAGCCGGAACGTATCGAAAGAAATGAATTTTTTTCACTTGCCTCACGTTGCTTCATTTCATAGTAATCCTGCTCCTGTCGCAGCTTCAGCTGCCTCCTCCTCAGCTCCTCTTGCAGCAGCTTTTGCTCCATCAGCCGCTCCTCCTCCTCTTCTTGATCGAGCATCTGTTGCTCCATTTGTCGCTTTTGCATCTGTTCCTGTTGCTGCATTTGTAGGTACTGTTGCTGTGAGATCTGTCGCTTCTGCTCCTCTTCTTGTTCCTGCAGCATCTGTCGCGTGTACATCTGTTCACTCTGCTGCTGTTGTCGCAGCATACGTTCATCCTGCGGAGTCATCTGGCGCTCCCGATGCATCTGTTCATACTGTTGCTGTTGACGCAGCATGCGTTCATCGTGTGGGGTCATCTGACGCTCGTGATGCATCTGTTCATACTCCTGCTGTTGTCTCAGCTTACGTTCATTGTGTGGGGTCATCTGACGCTCGTGATGCATCTGTTCATAGTGCTGCTCTTGTTGCCACACGCGATCATCGTGTGGGGTCATCCGACGCTCCTCCTGCATCTGTTCATACTGCTGCTGCTGCTGCTGCTGTTGCTGTCGCGCCGTCTGTCGCATCTGCTTCTGTCCCTGCCGCTGTACTCGAGCGCGGCTCGTGACGGGGACGGCGGACCGCTCTCTGGGACGCACCGACTGCACCACACACACACACACACATCTGTTACACACACACACACTCCTCTGCGCCTCCACCCACACCACCACCAACACTCACCCTCCCTCCTCTGACACACTCAGGCGCGGCGACACACGGAAATGCGCAGGATGGCCAAGACTAAATGTTACCAACTTCTCGTGCAAGATGATCGCTTTTTGTCAATGAACATGTGATGGGAAATTTCATACAACGAAGTTACACATGTAACAACTGCCTCTAATTCATGGTCAAATCATTGTTCACGGGTGTTTGGCGGGTGGTACTCTTTCTCACATAGTCAAATTGCTTGTACCTGCTAAACAGCAGTGCAAGGATGATTTGTCTATCAATTAAGGGTAATTGTTACATGTGTAACTTCGTTATATATTTGCCACTACCACGTCATTGGCAAAATGTGATTTTCGACTCCCTAAATGCCCCTAGAAGTTTGTAACATTTATTCTTGTACTCTATAACTATAACACGTAAGAACCATATATCAAATCTCAAGTCCGTTATCTGTACTTCTAAGATCGCTGTGAAGTTGGCGCTAACTGTCGAAGGATGCTAGTCTTACCACGGCAATCGGGAAATACATTGGGCGAGGGACTGACGCAGTTCCTCTTATGGGATTGCGAGATGAGTTCTCGAAACAGCTCCGTAGTTATATGTATTAAGCTGGAGCCACCAAGTAGGAGAGAATGTAACGCCGTCACACAAAACTCAGCTACTGTTATGACGATAAAGTATAATCTATGTATATTAGCGAGCGCATAACTTCTATTTGTTATATAATGACTTTCTATATTAGGATAGTAATTGTAACAGCCCGTATAATATCCCATATAGGGCAAATAGCCTCCTACATTTCAGTAGGTTGGTAAAATGTTAATTAGAATATCGGGCTTCAAATCCCGATCACTGCCAATTCAGTGTGTCGCGGTCACAACAGATTTGCAAACAATTTTCACCCCGTTCTTTCGTTTCCTTTTTCATTTCTCTTCCATCATTCACAATCTTTCACATTCTATCATCGTTCATTTTGAGCAACCATTCCCACTCATCCATTCATTCAATCATTACCACCAGTAAAAGAAAAGCTGAGAACTCATGTATCACGTGCTCTCTTTACGTCTGCAAGAGTCTGCAAGACGCGATCTTTACATAATTCATTTCGTTGCAAAGTTCGATCTTAAATCGAACGAAATTAATTATGGAAAGATTGCATTCTGATATTAACTCGTTATTGTAAAGCCCTTTGGAGTGAACAAAAAACGCGTTTTGTTACAATTCGTTTAATAGAACGACGCAACGGATCCCTACTGAAACCAGTAAATCATTTTTCACCAAATGTGGAAAAGTCGTGTTTTAAAACTAGATCCCTCAAATGTTTGCGCAACTTATTTGTCCCTTACCTACTTATTGGAACGAATGACAACCTTCGTGCCTGTTATCATAAGTACAAAACTGTCAATGATTACGTGAAACAATTAGGCACTACATGACAAAACGGAATAAACACCATGTCTAAACATCACCATATCAGTTAAATCAATTATTCTCCCTGCGGGCTCGTACTTATGCTCTTTCCCATTCTACGCCCAGCAAACGCAAAGTGAACACGTAATACGGCGAAAGATTTTTTTTTGTTAAATTCTGATCGCGCGCTCTCCGCTGTCTTCGCAGTAGTTGTCAGCCCTGCGAGCAGCGGGCAAGTGCCGCCAACCACACTTCACTTCCCTCGGTCACTCCGGACAGCGCCGCGACGAGCGACTACCAAATAAGAGATTAGAGACAGAAACATCACGTGAAAATCATGTGTGAATGGGATTGTGAAGGAACAAAATAGTTCTGTCCTAAAAAAACTCCAGTCCTCTATTATCTGCCTTCGAGTTCTTTACTCCCTTCCGGCGAATACTGAATACTTTACATAACAATACCTTTACTGGAAACTGAAACTGAATACCCTAACCCGGAAAACAAAGATCGTCCGTTTTTTTCTAAAATAAAAAAACTTCAATATTTGTTTAAATTGCATTCCTCTTCTGGGAGACTTCTTCGCTTTAAAAGAGAACATCGCGAAATATAACTATCGTTTTTCATATTTAATAACATTTAATTTGAAATTAAACTCTAAAAGAACTATCGAATAAAGAAATGTTGCGTCACAGAATCGTCTACTTTCTAATACGATGCTTGGTTTTGAAGCTAATGTAGTTCTAGTGTTCTGCACGAAACAAATAAATTACTGGTACGTACAATGTTACTTTTCGCCAAGTTGTCAAACTCTGAGGTCCTGGGTTCTTGCCTTCTCGGAGAAGAGGCTCTAAGCAGCAGGTTAGTCATTTGTAGCGGTTAAGGCTCTTCAAAATATTACATTTATGAGAAAGTAAAAACTGACCTGAGCTTGTTGTGAACAGTAGTAGTATGTTTGCAATAATAAAACTGATAAAAACCGTACATTTTAAAAATATTATTAGAGTTAAGATATCCAATCTACAGATGAATACTTATAAATGATACTACTAATATAGAGTAATTATTTAAAAAACACAAGTTGAAATGTAAAGAATCTTAAAGTGAAAAACTGAAATGTTTTTAACAAATTTAAACGTTTTAAACCTCTACTTCACTTTGCCATGTATTACCCATTCATTACACACTTACAGACGGCAGAAATAGGAACTACTGATGTTTTGAAAGTAAGGGCCAGAGCACACATCCGAGAAAGCACGAATAGTGTCGATGTCTAACAGCATCCCACCAATGGCGACGCCAGCTGAGGCAAGCCCGGGAAAAGTTCTTGTTTTGTTTTTCTACTTTCTGTCAAGTCTGAGAAAAAATCAAATCCACTTCGATATGCGAATATGCGTTCTGGCAGTAAATTTTAAATAATGTAGTGAACTATTACCGCTATGGACATAAAATTGGGTTATAAATACCATTAGAAAGACGTATGGACAGAGCTGCAGTACAATACACTTTGTCTTCGACAATACACGCTATTAACAAACGGCACGAAAAATATTTTTATATCTCCTTTACACATGTATTTACGCAATAGTTATGTTCTTGCCCGCTTCAACCCTGCAATGAGCGGACCTGTATCCAATTCTCCGCCCTCTATACCATATCTAATCGATCAGTATCTACTGTAGACGTGCTCGTCGCATTCGGTCGGCGGTGACCTCATGTAAACAGTTCGCAGCGCTCCGTTTGCAAATGTAAAGTGAACGAGTAATACTTGTATAATGTACGAATAAAAATAGTTTTCTTTACAAAGTAATTATAATTGTCTTTCTCGTCTTTAACACTGAGTTGAATCAGAGTTGTTTACTCTGTGTGTAGCTACTTTACTATGAATCGGAGAGCAGACCTGTGCGTGCTCCGAGTGCGGGCGGTCGCTCTCCTGTGGCTGATGTGCGGCGCGAATTTCAGGCGCCGAGACGCATCTGTTGGCAACATGGAGTTGTGAATACACGGAGATGGCAAGACGTGACAAGCTTGACACTCATGATGCTACGAATATAGGGAGATGGCATGACGTCACAAACTTGAAGCCAATGGAGCTATGAATATAGGGAGATGGCGTGACGTCACACACTTAAAAACACGGAGCTATGAATATAGGGAGATGGCATGACGTCACAAACTTGAAGCCAATGGAGCTATGAATATAGGGAGATGGCATGACGTCACAAACTTGAAGCAAAAGGAGCTGTGAAC
The DNA here is from genome assembly GCA_011170035.1 of Teleogryllus occipitalis. NCBI lineage: Eukaryota > Metazoa > Arthropoda > Insecta > Orthoptera > Gryllidae > Teleogryllus > Teleogryllus occipitalis. The sequence continues at coordinate 181,021 of BLKR01001078.1, read as the reverse complement.
ATAGGGAGATGGCATGACGTCAAAAACTTGAAGCCCATGGAGCTATGAATATGGGGAGATGGCGTGACGTCACAGACTTAAAGACACGAAGCTATGAATATAGGGAGATGACATGACGTTACAAACTTGATGCCCATGGAGCTATGAATATAGGGAGATGGCATGACGTCACAAACTTGAAGCCCATCGACCTATGAATATAGGGTGATGCCATGACGTAACAAATTTGAAGCCACCTCCGCCATATTCGTGAGTCCAGAAAGCTTGTAGCACAGACAAACTGCGTGCGAGTGCTCTGTGGCTTGTAGCTATGCTCGTGTTCGGTTCTACTGTTTGGCATCGTTTTTAATATTTAAAAGCCTAGTTCAGAAGTGCTAGCTTTTTTAACAGTTGGTTATGGTTACTTGTGTGGCTAACAGCTGTACAAACCGTACGGGAAAACCGGAAATTACTTTCCACAAGTAAGTAGCTACTGCACGTAATTTGGAACATTGAGTAACTTTTTAAGTTATTCATTAATTTTCGAGAATATTTTCTTAAATATTTCCTGCAGATCCAAAGCGGAGAGCATTGTGGATTAGAGCTGTACGAAGAGACAATTGGCAGCCTAGCAATTACTGCAGGTTTTTGTTCGGCTCATTTCCAAGAACAGGATTGCGATAGAACTTCTTATCGTGTGTACGTTTGCGGGAATTCGCAGTTCCATCAAATTTTCCGGCTAATGAATTAATTAGTTAAGCAGTTAATGACGTATTGTTAGGCCTGTAGTAACAGAAGGTATTGGTTTGATAGACGAATTTTGGACTCACCAATAAGGCGGACTGGCTTCACTTGCTGAATACGGAAGAAGTTGGTAATGGCACCTCTATGTATTCATAGCTCCAAGGTTGACAACGCGCACCATCTGCTTTCAACTGTTTTTTTCAGCAGTTATTTTGAAATTTTTAGGTAAAAGCAGTTCTTTCAGGGCATGCATAGCGGGCTAAAAGTTCAAGTTTTAGCACCGATGCTAAAAGTAAGATGATGCTCAGGTTTTCAGATAAATTTGTGAAAGCAACAAAGAAAAAAAATACTGTCGTCTAAAATGAAATCTCATTGTATCTTAGGAATATGCAATACTTGACAATGAAGATTATCGCTTTCTAAATAATCCCGCTATTTTACTATAAACATATTTATATTGTTTATATTAGGAATGCGAAATGTTTGGTACTTATAACGTGGTATGGGTAAATAGTAATTATTTCGCGGCAATCAATGTAGCCTCATTATCTACATAACCTCCAAATCCTAAATAGTTACGTTAGTTTATTCCTGACATATTTGAATTAACTTGAGAGAACATTAACCATTAATTTCCTGCCATATTATATTGGTAGTATGGATATTGTATTCTTCATTACTTCCCTGCTCATTGTGTGTTAGTGTTGAATTCGTGTTTAGTGGTGGCGATGAAAAATACATGTAAGTTTGTGGTAGATGACAAAACAGGGAGAATGACGGGACCACACAGTCGAAATCCCGTCATTTGATGCCGGCGCATGCGCAGTACAATTCTCCCCAGAATTATCTTGTTACGTCCTTCAAACCCACGACTTGCAAAAACTCTCTCTCTTTCCAACCGATAAATGTTGGACGACCTGTTGGCCATGCGCAGCATCTGCTCCTGGTGCAGCATCTCCATGGCCATGAGGTTCTGCTGCTGCAGGTGCGCGATGTACTGCTGCTGCGCGCTGGAGCGCTGCGCCTGCTGCTGCGCCAGCATCTGCTGCGCAATGTGCTGCGCGCGCATCTGGATCATCGCGTCCAGCTGCTCCGGCGTCACGTACGGCTGCGCACGGATTGGGGTCGTTGCTTGCTTAGTGATTCCGGGCGCGCCAACAGCTTTGGTCATTAGTCACGTACGTGTAGCGCATGCTTTTTTTCATCGGGAGGTGGTGGGAATCTTCCCCCGCTGGATGGCGAGATCCGGCGCCGACCTACCGTCGGCTAGTGGCGTTTCCATCTAACCAGGACTCTCCCACCAGCGGGGCACCGCCCCTGCCGGGACAAGCTCTAAGCTCCCGACCGGTCTCCCTAGTGTAGTGCATGTAAGTGTAAGGGGAGAGGGTAGGACAAGGAAGAGGAAGGAAAGATCGCGCGCGGTCCGTGATCCGTTTGGTAGGGTAATGCTCCGGCATTCGCCTGGTGTTGATCTGAGAAACCACAGAAAACTACCAATCAGAGCTGCCGTCCGCTAGAATTCTCCTCCAGACAGCGACTGAATTCGACCTAGCTGAAAAGCTAGTGTCGTAATTCCTGCCGCCGTCAGAAATCGAACCTAGGACCTTCCAGTCACAGGCGATGCAGTGACATCAATTGGTGCACTGAGCTACCGCTCAAGGTACAGCGCATGGAAAGTCAACTCTCCATTACTCACGATTACTCCCGAGTTTCTCCAACCACCGTTAGGGGCCATCCATAAATTACGTGAGGTCTGTAGGGTGGAGGGGGTCAATCAAATCTCACCTAATCTAACGTGGGGGAGATGGTGGTCTTGGCAAATATCACGTAATTTTTTTTGCTAAAAAGAGTGCTAAATTGCGAGAAAACTGAGACAATTTAAGTAAAACTCCTTTCTATACTAAAATATGGCTAAACCTTGCACAATATTTTTTTATCGCTGTTTGGTGAATGCTACAATAAGTAGCATAGTGTACTGAGAAAACGAATCTAACAAAAAATACCAAACGGTTTATCATTAATAATAAAAAACTCATTACCTGTATTTTTACAGAAATTTTAAAAGAAAAATATCCAAGCGTTTTTAGAAGTGCAATAATATTCATTGTAATTCAGCCACTCTGCTTTCTAAATACTAGTCATATCTAGTCTTAAAGAAATATAATTAAGCAAATTATGTTTTTAAATAAATCCCAATGCAATCAATCACAAATTTAACCTATTAACATTAAAAACACCCATTTTGAAGAATCGCACGTGAGATTAAATGGGGGGAAGGGATCGAGCCAAATATCACGACATCTCAAGAAGGGGGAGGGGGAGTCGAAATATGGCCAAAATCGCCTCACGTAATATATGGACGACTCCTTATGATTTCTAACACCATTAGGCATGCATTGTGCACAGAGCACGTATTTATACAGTAGCGCACCTCCATGTTAAATGCATAATGACGGCGTGTTGGTCAGCGACTCTAGCGATCCACGCGGCGATCAAGCAATACTACGCCACCTTACAATTCCTAACACAACATCGTCCTGCAAATGCTAACCAAAAAGTAAATGTTTTTACATATGTATTTTAGTTTACTTATGCATATAACAAAACATCATGTGAAGTACGCGTTGTGAACAATTTTTAAAGAACGAAATGATTTAAATCTAATGAATGATGTTCATAATGAAATCATAAAAAACAAGTGTTTCTTTATTTTTCATGAAAATATCTAGAAATATAAGTAATATAAGTAGTAAATAAAGTTATCTAGGATGTAATAACATTTATGTTAAGAGGTAAAAACAAATTTCCGTCTTTCCTTTCTAGGTCTACTGGAAAAGTAGTAAAATAAATATAACTCAGGGTTTTTTCCCTTCATTATTGCTTCAATTAATTGCAGAACTGTGTGCCCCTTTCGATACATGCATTGTTATTAATGTATAAACTGGAAAAGTATTAGAATTCAGTTGGTGATTTCAAGATACGTCATGATACATGGCAAATGTAAGGTTAAATTGTTGGTTCTACGCAATTTTATGTCATCTAATAACTTGCCCTTGAAATCCTAAGAATATAAAATACAAAGTCAAAAAACAACACAATTTTTAAAAAAAATTTAACCAGCTCTTAATAAAGGCAATTTCACATGGAAATTTTATCGCGAAAATATAAACAACGCTGAATTATTTATTTGTTATCTTTTATAAACTATTTTTATATTATCCGGTTCAGCCTTTGACATCAAAATGAACATATTTTAAATTACAAACGTAGATGTCCAAATGTAAAATTGTTTTAAAGTAAAGCAATATTTAAAATATATTAAGCAACCTTTATATTTATTAATAATAAAGGATAATTAATTGTATTCAATCAATTGTCATCAAAATGGATTTTAGTGTAAAACAACTAAAAAATAACATGATTACTACTTGCCGCAATGTATTCTCAATGGGGAAATGCAACCGTTTTTTTCTCGAAAGTGTACAATAAAAAAAAATACTTTGAGTTAAATCTAAAAGTTGAAATTTTGAATGGAGTTTGGTGTCATAGTGATCTCGTTAGTATACATTTTTCAGATTTTTATCTGATCCCCAATAGAGATATTAGAGTTGAAAATATGGAAAAAATCCAAAATTCCTATTTTTAAGAGGGTGGAATTTTCTTGTAGTACGTTACTTAACAATGCTATTTTACAATAAGTCACTCTACTGTTATGTGTAAAAGCACAGAAAAAGTTAAGGCTGAGATTTAATTCCTTCTTTGAAAAATTACTCTCTAAAAATCGAACTTAGTTCATTCGCGTTCCAAAGATTTCTCAAATATTCGCAAATCGTCGCAAATATTTCTCGACTAAAAACTTAGAAGGAAGGTAAATAATATTTCGAATAATATACCAGAGTAAATTGAATCCAATACCTTTTATTCTAGAATGTTAAAACGACCCACTGCTGAATAATTTTGAAAAGAGTGTCTACAAATACGAAAAATGGTGGACGGCGTGAAACAAAAATGGCCGCCATTTGTAAACAAGATTCAACAAAAATTAATCAAAGATGTTTTTAAACAGTCAAACATAAGGAAATGTTTGAACAAAATACAATTTATTTTAGATGGTCAAGCGACCGATTTATTAAATTCTGGGCCAATTAACACGGATTGACCCTAAGGGTAGAGGGCGTGGATATCGCCTGCCTAATGTTGTTGAGAGTAGAGGGCGTGGATGTCGCCTGCATAATGTTGTTGAGGGTAGAGGGCGAGGATGTCGCCTACCTAATGTTGTTGAGGGTAGAGAGGGCGGATATCGCCTGCCTAATGTTGTTGGAGAGTAGAGGGCGTGGATTTCGCCTGCATAAATGTTGTTGAGGGTAGAGGGCGAGGATGTCGCCTACCTAATGCTTGTTGAGGGTAGAGGGCGTGGATATCGCCTGCCTAATGTTGGAGAGTAGAGGGCGTGGATGCTGCCTGCCTAATGTTGTTGAGGGTAGATATGTGGATGTCGCCTGCCTAATGTTGTTGAGAGTAGAGGGCGTGGATGTCGCCTGCATAATGTTGTTGAGGGTAGAGGGCGTGGATGTCGCCTGCCTAATATTGTTGGGGGTAGGGGCGTGCGTGTCGCCTGCCTAATATTGTTGAGAGTAGAGGGCGTGAATGTCGCCTGCCTAATATTGTTGAGGGTAGAGGGCGTGGATGTCGCCTGCCTAATATTGTTGGGGGTAGGGGCGTGCGTGTCGCCTGCCTAATATTGTTGTGGGTAGGGGCGTGCGTGTCGCCTGCCTAATATTGTTGAGAGTAGAGGGCGTGAATGTCGCCTGCCTAATATTGTTGAGGGTAGAGGCGTGGATGTCGCCTGCCTAATATTGTTGGGGTAGGGGCGTGTGTCGCCCGCCTAATATTGTGGGTAGGGCGTGCGTGTGCCTGCCTAATATTGTTGAGAGTAGAGGGCGTGGATGTCGCCTGCCTAATATTGTTGGGGGTAGGGGCGTGCGTGTCGCCTGCCTAATATTGTTGAGAGTAGAGGGCGTGGATGTCGCCTGCCTAATATTGTTGGGGGTAGGGGCGTGCGTGTCGCCTGCCTAATATTGTTGAGAGTAGAGGGCGTGAATGTCGCCTGCCTAATATTGTTGAGGGTAGAGGGCGTGGATGTCGCCTGCCTAATATTGTTGGGGGTAGGGGCGTGCGTGTCGCCTGCCTAATATTGTTGTGGGTAGGGGCGTGCGTGTCGCCTGCCTAATATTGTTGAGAGTAGAGGGCGTGAATGTCGCCTGCCTAATATTGTTGAGGGTAGAGGGCGTGGATGTCGCCTGCCTAATATTGTTGGGGGTAGGGGCGTGCGTGTCGCCTGCCTAATATTGTTGTGGGTAGGGGCGTGCGTGTCGCCTGCCTAATATTGTTGAGAGTAGAGGGCGTGGATGTCGCCTGCCTAATATTGTTGGGGGTAGGGGCGTGCGTGTCGCCTGCCTAATATTGTTGAGGGTAGAGGGCGTGGATGTCGCCTGCCTAATGTAGTGGGAGGTGCGGAGGGGGCGTACCTGCGCCGCAGGGGGCGGTGCCTTGCGCAGGCGCTCGGCCGCGGCGTCGCTGTCCTCGTCGCTCAGATCGTAGGTGATCTGCACCTTGGGCCGCGCCGGGTCGCGCGTTGGCGGCGGCGGCGGCGGAGGCGGCGGCGCCACCTTCGTCTCCTCCTTCGGCGCGGACTTCGGCGCTGGCTTGGGCACTGACTTCTGCACACACAGCCACGCTATTATACTTCGGTTTTTCTAACGTGGCGGCTGAGAGTAGTATCTCCAAGATGGAATTCGGCACGACTTTTTGCGTCTTTCTTGGTTCTGCCGCAAGATGTCGCATGATCGCGAACGCATCAAGCAGTGCTGCAGATCAAGCGACTCCACCGACAGGATTGAGAATGACTCAAAACATCGTGCTGAATTCCATCTTGGCGATACTACTCTCAGCCGCCACGTTAGAAAAAACGAAGTATATGGAGTTTGTGCACATGGCGGAACATGTACATGCTCTACCGCTGTACCGATTTTAGCTGCGCTTCTGCGCGTCACGAGTGTGCGTCACGAACCACGTGACCACAGCACGGGCACTTCGTTCGAAAAGCCACACCAGACGCTGGCCGCCATGTTGCATGGAGAGCGAGAAGTGTTGAGAAACACTTTAAAAGTGGTACAATGTTTTCAACAGTAACCAACCAAAACTAACAATAAGGTGATATTTAAAATAAATGCTTCATAAATATGTTTTAATGTCTTGTAACGAGGTGATAATTGTGGTATCTGACTGGATTTAAAATTCCCGCTAATATTGTGTCGCAAACTGGTGTCTGAAGCTCATTGGCTGAAGTCGGATACGCTGCGCAAGAGCCCCCCCCCCTGTTTGTGCACGCCATAACAGACAGCATGCCATTACAGACAGCACGCCATAACATACGCACATGCACAAATGGAATGCGAAACTTCCACTGCGCATGCCCAGTCATATTTATCCCAGAGATATTAACGTGCTTTTATTCATTATGAGGATCAGCTTTATCGGCTGTATCCATTGATTAAACAAGGTTCTTAACCTTGAGTGTATGAATTATGAGGTGAGAAGATGATGAAGGGATGAAACGACAAACAAAAATACGTCCATGCCAACGCAGGAAACGAACCTGCAGCCTACCCAGTGCAGACGACGGCTGCCGCAACCGATTGTGCCATGGGAGCTATTATTATTATTATTATTATTATTATTATTATTATTATTATTATTATTATTATTATTATTATTATTATTATTATTATTATTATTATTATTATTATTATTATTATTATTATTATTATTATTATTATTATTATTATTATTATTACTATTATTATTGTTGTTGTTGTTTGTCGGTGACTCTACAATAGTGGGTTGGCTCTTTCCAATAAAGCTATGTCTTGTTTTCCCAGTCTTCTGAATGATCGGAGAGTTGCACCACGTTCCACAAATCTTGCGGAACAAATCCCCAATGTCCGATAGCTATTGTGACGACCGATGCTTTTACGCCCCACATTCGGTTGTTCTCTATTTCCAAACTTTTTATTTCAGACGTTTCTCTGCCTCCTTGGTTACAACGTTTTGATCGCACGGCACAACAATATCTACAACTAGACACGTTTATTTCTTCCAATTCCGGATAAAATGTCCGGATTGTTGGCAGCTATGGAGCGATTTGTTTCAATTTATTGGTCGTACAGTATTGTTGACAGTCCAATAGACGTCACTGGTTTTGGGCTAGTTCGTACCACTTCCATCATGAGTTTGGACCTTCGAGAGCGTTACAGATCCACTAATGGAGGTAACTACACATCCTGTCGTGTTTTTCAACTATTCGGTCTTTGTTAGAATTGGATAAGCTGATACTTAATAATCAATGGTTTATAGTTGTTTCTGGCAAACTTATCCTCTTGGAAAATTTTGAGAACCGCTTTATCATAATGTGTTCTCAACGCCTGATCTTGGGCAGCTATTGCAACTGCTTCCGATTCTGGCTTCATTCTTTCCCCTTTTAAGCCATATAAATGATTGATCTTTATTGATCTTCACTTTGTCCATTCTTATTAGATATTATACACGGAGTGGTTTGTCTCTCTACGATTTCTTTAACATTTTTTGTCTCACATTTCATGTGAAGTTGCAACAGAAGTTCAGTGTCTGTGTTTTGCTGAGTGTCTTGCATAGTCTTCTTCGCAATGCTTCTTGCTACACATGCAGGACCGGGGATTAGTTGTCTAGTCAGCAGTAATACATGTGTGAAATTTTGTGTCGTTGCTTTCTCATAAAATGGTAACATTTGTTACCTTTCCTTGTCGTATCGGAGATACACCGGAATATGTAGAACCTACCATGATTTTAGCTCGCAGGTGGATGGAATAAGAGCTAAATATACAATGTGAGTCAATAGAAATGTTCACCTCAAATAGTTTCTAAATGGTTCAAAATATTGAAACTGAATTTTCACCAAACGATTTAGGATTTAGGGGCTCAGCATTTGTAGCTTTAGCTTTTTATAACTTTTTTACTTTCTCGTCCTTACGAAAGTACTTCATATAAAGAGAAAGTTATGTAATTATGCTCCAAAACCGGCGAATTTTCTGCAGAAACTTAATCCTGGCTAGATGCCGGACCTAGGTAGTGAAAAAGTGAATTACTCCAATTGCTAAATATAGAAAAAATCCTCTAACACGTGCTGTAGCTAGAATCCATGTTTGTGGGTCCTTGGTACCGAAAAATCGATTGATGGTAAAACGTCTGTCTGTCCGTCAGTCTTTGATCAATGCTTTGACCATTCAGGCGATTTTCACCATATTGGATAGCCCCCGAACGATCTGAATACGATCGAGGCTTTGGGGGTTTCAAGCAGATATTCTGATTTATGAGGGTAGTTTACTTGAAGTCTCGAAAACCTTTTCAAACTTTTCTCAAAAATGGCTCCCATTTTTGTTTATTAAACTTTGTTCTTGGATAGCGTAAAGAACGCTCAAGAGACTGGTGCAGGTCTCATGTTCATAGAAATCCCAGTTTTCGAAAATTGCAAAAGTGCAATATTTTTTAGGCGTCTTTCTACTATTACGAGTATAATATTGAAGATAAAACTTTTTTCTTTAGTGACATCTGTTCTTAAAATATTTCCAAATAAGTTCATGTTTAATTTTCAAAATTTGAGTAGTTTGCATGTAATTTTGCGCGAAATATAGGATAGTTCAAAAATTTTAAGTTTTGTTTTCTCAAAGACTACCCTAATTTTTTTCTTTGAATTATTCCTCGGATAGAAGAATGGACGCTTAAAATAATGGCACGATTATCATTTTTGTTGAAATCTCTGAATTTTTGAAAATTGTAAATTTAGAAATTGTATGAGAAAATATATGCTGTTGTTGCACCTTTAGTTTCTTTTAATTTTAAAGATATTGATATTACCTGGTTTTTTTAAAGAAACACTATATATTTTGAGTAAATATAGATGCACCTTGAGAAATTCATCAATTTTATAAATGTTTAAATCCATGTGAAATCGGTCGAAAAAGTGTGTCCTTCGGATTGGTCTACAAATATTTTGACTTGTTCCATGTGATATAAAAAAGCTAGAAGCATCATATTTAGTGCATAGGTTTGACCTTTGACCTTTTCATTACCCAAAATTAGTATAACGTCTGAGCATTTTGGACGAATTTCAGAAAAAATTGAAATATCACGGGAAAATAGGTTCTGACGTAAGAAAAATGTTTCTCCTAATAGTAAATAATTAAAAGAAAAGCTTTTTCGATTGACAACGATAACTGTGTTGGAAATGTATAGATTAACATTAATTTTTAATTTACAAACAAATTTAGATTAAGATAACATTTACCGAATTTATGATTAGCAATATTATTTCATCAACTAATAATCAATAAATTTTGACATATGTAGAATCTTACGCTTGGTGAAAAATATGTACTATTTAAAAATTGGATTATTTGATAAAAATCAATTTCAACTTTAAACAACCGTAATTTTTGCAATTTCCAGCTTCACTCGCGAATTGTGTGTGTGTGTGTGTGTGTGTGTGTGTGTGTGTGTGTGGATGTGTGTGTGTATGCGCGCGCGTGTGTGGGAAAATTTAGAGTTTGAAGAATATTTTGGGTCAACAAACTCGAAAATCGAAGATCAGGTATATTGGGAATTTAGGTTTGAAAATAACTGCACTTTTGAATTGGGAAGTAAAAACATTGGTATAAAATGTAAATTATATGATCTTCAATGCAAAACACTTTTTCTTTGAACTATTTACTATTAGGTGAAACATTTTTCTTGTATTTCACGCAAGACTTCAATTTTTTCTGAAGTGTATCCAAAATGCTTAGAAATTTTACTAATTTTGTGTATAAATAAAAACGAGGTCAAAGGTTGAACATATGCACTATATATTATGCTTCTAGCTTTTTTATATCACATTGAACAAATCACAAAATTTGTAGACCAGTCGGAAGGGATCATGCTTTTTCGGCCGATTTCACCTGGAATTACCCATACGTTAATATTTCATGAATAATGAACAGCACAAAAGAGTGTGAAATGTGGCGTCATACGAAATGCAGGTACTCGTAAGTTTGTTAGGCGGTGCCCTTTGCGGTTTCCGAGCCTCAACGCGCAGGGCAGTGCTGCGACCTTGACCACATCCGGCGGATTTCCCTTTCAAGACACGCTCCAGCAAAGCCCTAGTGCAGGCACGTCAAACCACGCCCGCTCGAGCTACATGCCCGCCTGGGGAGCCGGCGGATTTCCCTTTCAAGACACGCTCCAGCAAAGCCCTAGTGCAGGCACGTCAAACCACGCCCGCTCGAGCTACATGCCCGCCTGGGGAGCCGGCGGATTTCCCTTTCAAGACACGCTCCAGCAAAGCCCTAGTGCAGGCACGTCAAACCACGCCCGCTCGAGCTACATGCCCGCCTGGGGAGCCGGCGGATTTCCCTTTCAAGACACGCTCCAGCAAAGCCCTAGTGCAGGCACGTCAAACCACGCCCGCTCGAGCTACATGCCCGCCTGGGGAGCCGGCGGATTTCCCTTTCAAGACACGCTCCAGCAAAGCCCTAGTGCAGGCACGTCAAACCACGCCCGCTCGAGCTACATGCCCGCCTGGGGAGCCGGCGGATTTCCCTTTCAAGACACGCTCCAGCAAAGCCCTAAACGTAGTGCGGAGGCACGTCAAACCACGCCCGCTCGAGCTACATGCCCGCCTGGGGAGCCGGCGGATTTCCCTTTCAAGACACGCTCCAGCAAAGCCCTAGTGCAGGCACGTCAAACCACGCCCGCTCGAGCTACATGCCCGCCTGGGGAGCCGGCGGATTTCCCTTTCAAGACACGCTCCAGCAAAGCCCTAGTGCAGGCACGTCAAACCACGCCCGCTCGAGCTACATGCCCGCCTGGGGAGCCGGCGGATTTCCCTTTCAAGACACGCTCCAGCAAAGCCCTAGTGCAGGCACGTCAAACCACGCCCGCTCGAGCTACATGCCCGCCTGGGGAGCCGGCGGATTTCCCTTTCAAGACACGCTCCAGCAAAGCCCTAGTGCAGGCACGTCAAACCACGCCCGCTCGAGCTACATGCCCGCCTGGGGAGCCGGCGGATTTCCCTTTCAAGACACGCTCCAGCAAAGCCCTAGTGCAGGCACGTCAAACCACGCCCGCTCGAGCTACATGCCCGCCTGGGGAGCCGGCGGATTTCCCTTTCAAGACACGCTCCAGCAAAGCCCTAGTGCAGGCACGTCAAACCACGCCCGCTCGAGCTACATGCCCGCCTGGGGAGCCGGCAGATTTCCCTTTGAAGACACGCTCCAGCAAAGCCCTAGTGCAGGCACGTCAAACCACGCCCGCTCGAGCTACTTGCCCGCCTGCGGAGCCCGGCACTCCTACGGGCACGGGCAACTTCCCCTCACTCCCAACTCATATCCCCTCCAAATCCATAGAGGGGGGGTCATGCACAAGCTGGAGCGGCGAGGCGGTGAATAGGGGCTTCATACGAAAATACGTTTGCCAGATTTTTTTCTATCAATAACCGAGAATTGTACTATGTTTATATTATTCACAACTTATTACTATTTGATGTTTATTTTCTGACTAAATCCTTCCTTCTAAAAACATATTTGCTAAGTGACGGAAATGTGTTTGACTGGGAAATTCCCTCAATGTTTCGTTTTGTGTTATGTTATTAAATCATTTAGTTATTCATTGTATTTAGCAATAATGTGAAATAAATTAACAATAAGTTAACAATTCTCGTTTACGGCCTTCTAACTTGAACGCAGAAAGTTCATGCATTTATATCGATCTTAAGTAAACAGGTTTACAGAATCAAGATATTTTTCTTCGTGTTTTTAAAAAAAAGTGTACTGTCAATTGAGAATTTGAAGTCTCACTGATGTATTATTTCATTTTAATGAATCATTTCTTTGCTTTAAAGAGAAAATGGAAGTTAATATAGCTAAATTAATTAAATTACTGCCAAGCAACTTCTCCAAAAGACTGTAATGGTCCAGGTATCCAGTGACGTACTACTACTCCAGACCGGGAGCGGTAGCTCAGTGCATCAACTGATGTCACCGCAGCGCCTCTGACCGGGAGGTCCTAGGTTCCCACTCCCCACGGCGGCAGGATTTTACACACTAGCTCTTCAGCTAGGTCGAATTCAGTCGCTGCCTGCAGGAGAATTCTAGCGGCCGGTTGCTCTGATCGGTAGTCTTCCGTGCTTTCTCCGATCAACACCAGGCGAATGCCGGAGCAGTACCCTATCAAACGGGCCACGGCCCGCGCGCGATCTGTCCTTCCCATTCCTTGTCCTATCCTCTCCTCCCGTACACACACACACACACACACACTATCATGCACTACACTACCACATATTCCGGGAGACCGGTCGGGAGCTTAGAGCTTGTCCCGGCTGGGGCGGTGCCCCGCTGGTGGGAGAGTCCTGGTTAGGGGGAAACCCCACTAGCCGACGGTAGGTCGGCGCCGGATCTCGCCATCCAGTGGGGCAAGATCACCGCTATCTCTCGAAGAAAAAACATGCGCCACACTAATGACCTAATGACTAAATGGAACTAATGACCAAAGCAGTTGTCGCGCCCGGAAACACGAAAAAATCAATCAATCAAATCAACCACTCCAGAGATGTTTGTACAATCCGTACATTTAAATCTCGCGCCAATTTCTCGGGACACACTGCCGCGTGTTCTAGTACGCTTGTTACCTTGCCCGCGACCTTGGCATTTCTGCCGGAGAATATTACAACCATTTGAAGAACCAACCATCTAAAAGAAATTATCGATGTGGCGAGGAAATTCCCGAAGTACTCTCATCACTCGTATCGTTCGTTAAAAAGATGAAAATATATTTGATTTCTAAACGGGGTGTACTTGTGTCATGTGCAGTAGCATAAATATTGCGAAATACTCTCCAGATCGTTCATTTTATTAAATCGTGCGTTGATTCGCACGGCAGGTCTGTTGTCTCTCTCTTGAATGGTTTCGGTAGGTTTCCAAAAGGCAGAAAATTAAGAAATGTTTTCTTTGCTTCACTATAAAAATAGCCTTATTCCTGAGCGAGGGTTACTCAATTAAGATGTTACTTCTTTATAAAGAGATACATTGACATAAAATATTTTTTCTAAATGTAATTCTCATATTTTCTCCAGTTATTAAAATAAAAATCTTTTATTGAGATAAAATCAATTGGTCAGAACTTTCTAAAGTTTTTGTACGTCAACTGCCCCAAGTCTCTCCTCTGTATTCTTTATCTCATTCACTCTCTGCATGCGACAATTTATAATAATAATAATAATAATAATAATAATAATAATAATAATAATAATAATAATAATAAAATTGTCTTTATTTGTGGCGAGGCTCAGGCCTTAAGGCCTGCTCTTCCGCCTAACCACTTTAATTAATTTACAATTTTAAAAATTACAGTTGAGGCGTTCGGATGTAATTAATATTAACTGACTTTTAATGATTTGGATGTAATTAATATTACCTGACGTGTCGCAGAAGAAGAAAAAAAATCAATTTGTGATTACCAACTACATTAATTTATCAGTATGAGCCAAATTAATTTATTGTCATTTTTTGTTTATTCTTGAAATTTTGCAAAATGGAAAGGCATGATGTAAGGAACATTCTTAAAAATGTATAATAAGATAGCTCCCACTTATTCCACTGAAAATCAATAATTTAAAATTCACCAGAAATGTCAGTTGTCATTACCCGACAGCCTCAACTGTGAACAATAAACAAAAACAAAAAAGGGGGGTTATTTTACATTTACGTCTGGGATGCAATACAAGGGACCATCCCGCCATACGCCTTAAGCGATTGAGTAAACCCAGAAAAAACCTCAATCAGGATGGCGGCTTAAGGCCGAAATATTGAGAGGAAGAAATATCAGGGCTGAGAGTGAAAAACAAAAGAAAAGGGGAAGAGAATAAAATGGAGGTGGACAAGAGGAGATAATAAAGAAATGATAATGAAAAGGATGCGGGGAGATCAGAAGAGAAAATACAGTACATATAATTTTACAATTACATAACAACAGGTAGTTCTTGATGACATATACAATGCATAATCTCAATCAACAATAAGGGAAATTACCACATTAATCATTAAGTAAAGGCACTTACAGAAGGATATCTTACAGTATTAAATACAGAAAATGTCAATAAAATAATAGTGTGTTTACTGATTTTCTTTGTAACAATAATAGTAATAAAATATATAAATAATAATAAAAGTGACAAACATCATAATTTTATAAACATTTGTAAGCTGTAGTTTTACATAATATTTTCTTATTTTACATTTAGAAATCTATTACATTATAGTAACAAAGTTGTATTTTAGATATAGCTATATAATTTCTCTAATTTTAAACATTGTATCAGCAGTAATAGGATTAGCTTTTACTGTATCCTGAAGTAGGAAAGGAGGAAGATGGCCAGGAGGAAGGGAGTGGAAAGAAATACTTTCAAAAATATGACTTAAAAAAACAGAAAAAACGATCTAGCATGGAGGATGATATGTAATAAAGGGATCATGGTCATTGTTTCAGAAAGTAATTAAAATAAAATTGCGGATAGAACAGAGAGCGTGTGTAAACTACATTTCACTGTTTTTTATCCAGACACCAAGTTGAGTTTTGAATTTTCTAAAGTTGCTAATTCTCTTAAGATATGTAGGTAGTGAGTTCCAGTTTCGAATTACTGTGACAGTGTAAGATTTACTGTATGACACAGTGTTGTGTCGAGGTACGCACAGCAATAATGCCGAACGCGATCGCTCTAGTGTTAGCATTTTGAAGTTCTTAGACATGTGTGTTTGAAGGCCGTTGTACAAGATTTTATGGAAAAGCAAGAGGCTATGCAATGTTCTTCTTTTTTCAATGGAGCTAATTTTTGTCTGTCTGTAGTACGCAGATACATGATCGTACTTACGAAGATCGAATATGAAACGAATGCATGCGTTTTGTGCTGTTTGCAACTTCCGTTGTTGCTTGGTTTTTAGGTCAGTGAGCAAGAAATCACAGTAATCGAAATGGGGCATAATTAGTGAAGTAATCAGGTTCATACGTGTGTTTATAAGAAGTAGTTCTCGTACGCGTTTTAGGGAGTGGAGGTCTTTGAAGGCTTTTTGACAAATCTTAGTAGTAGTAGTAGTCCAGCTGAGAGTGCTGTCTAAATGCATTCCTAGGTTTTTTACGTGGTTACACCAGGGTAGAGGGGAGCCATTTATACTAATGGACGGAAGGGTTTTCTCTAATTTGTTGATGGCGTTGCGGGAGCCTATCAGTTAGCTTTGGGACTTATTTGGGTTTAATAAAAGTCCTAGGGCTGCTGTCCATTTATTGAGAGCATTTAGGTCCTCATTTATTTTCTGAACTAAAGAGTTAAGCTCCGACGGATGTCCGCTGACATAGTTGAAGGTCATCTGCGTACATTTTATAGTGACAGTATTTAAGACATTGTCCTACGTCGTTTACGTAAATTAAGAATGCTAAGGGTCCTAGAACTGTTCCCTGTGCAATACCCCGGGCGGTTCTAATGGCACTGGATCGGTTTTCACCTGATACTACGACTTGTTGACGACCTGAAAGATATTGTGAGAACCACCGTATCGTGGGTTTAGCGAAGCCCAATGCTTTCATTTTCTCTAGCAGGATATCATGATCAACCGAGTCAAATGCTTTACTGAAATCTAAGAGAATAAGTATTGTTAATTTACCGTTGTCAATGGCGATTCTGGCCTCTTCAATTAAGCTTAAAAGCACAGTTCCTGTACTTCTGCCTGATCGGAAACCATGTTGATGTTCACTTAAGAGATTTTTGCTGTCTAAATAGTTCGTTATTTGATGTCGTGCAATTTTTTCTAATACTTTAGAAATTGTGGGTAGAATACTAATAGGTCTGTACTCAGGAGGATTTGTTGATTTAGGAAGAGGATGGACAAGTGCAGTTTTCCAAGAGGTCGGATAAGTTCCACTTATGAGAGAAAAATTTATTATATTTGTTACAATGGGATATATTATTTCGGCACAAAGTTTCAGTAATTTGGCATTAATATTGTCTACTCCAGAGGCGTTTGATTTTAGACTCTGAATAGTTTTAAGGACGTCAATATGACTTGTACACGCGAAGAAAAATTCTTCTGGAGTATTTCTAGAATGGAACTGTAAGTTTGATAGAGTCATGCTTTTTAATGAATTTTTGAAATGGGGAGCCATATCAGCGAAACTTTGGTTTAGGGAGTCTAGAGGTATATCAATTTGAAGCAGTACTCGTGATCTGCCTATGCCAAGAGTGCGTAGAGATTTCCATACTTGTTTCGAGTCGCCATTTGTGCCCAAAACTTTGTGGTAATATTTACATTTCGCGTTTCTCAATTTTTGTGTAACAACATTTCTTAATTTTTTGTATTTAATTCTGTCGCTTTCGCATTTTGAATTTCGAAAAATTTTGAAGGCAGCGTCCCTTTGTTTCATTAAGCCACGAATTTCCTCTGTTATCCAAGGTGCCGGCGGACGTGTTGCACGAGCTTTTCTTACGGGTATGTGTCGATTAATCAGTTCCGTCAATTGATGAGTAAAAGTATTTACTTTTCTATCTAACGAACTTTCTTGAGAGACAAGATGCTAGGGCATAGACATACCGTCAGAGAGAAATAACTCAAGATTGAATCTTTTGAAGTCGCGGTATTTGAAAACTGTTGGCGTATATCTAGGGCGTTTCATATTGTATGAGACGTATATGAGATCGTGTTTAGATATTCCAGGAACTGGTGATTGGCCATGAAATTTCACTTTGTCAAGATTCGATACAACTATATGATCTATCCAAGTATCTGTACTGATTGTATGGTGAGTTGCATTTAGTGGTAAGATAGAAAGATTCATTTCGCCAAAAATACGTTTGAATTTGTCGGCATTCGACAAATTGTCGTTGAATTTGTCGGCATGCGACGTAGATTTCAGAAGATTACAATTGAAATCGCCCATCAGTATTATGTTATCGTATTTACTTGAGCAAAGCGCAATTTCTTTGTCGATAGCTTCGATATTCCCTGTTTTCGGAGGACTCAGGACTTCGGAGGAATAGGATTTACCTCTTACGACTTCTAGACTGACCCATTTATACTTGTGTATTGCGTTGTCGATGTCGTTTATAGGACTCCAAATGTACTAGACATATTAATCAATGGCATTTTGAGTCAGCAAACTAGAGAGGCCGTAGAAATGTTTAGAAATTCAGCCGCACAGCGAATTTTCGAATCTGCTACAATGCCGATTTTAAAACGCATTAATATTCATGATTTAGAAGCGTTCATGCAAATTAACAACATGCTCATCAAATCAGATTTTTCAGAAACAGCAAAAAACTGGTTCTTGACAAGTTTTCGCTTTTAAATAATGTATAATAACCTACAGCTTACCAGTGTTATTAGAATAGTCTACGTACACTGCTATATAAAATCAGTTATTTATAATTATGGAGATATTTCTGGTTAAAAGTTGAACATGTTTGCGTTTCCTTGGAAAATGTGTACATGTCGCTTTTGTCCGTAACACCTGCAAGCATATTTGCTCTTGCATAAAATTGAGGTACCATTATCATCCACATTTGATTGGGATAAATTAATTATCATACTGTACCTTGAATGCAAATATTTTATTTTTCCAAACAGACAAACCTACAACAATTTCTGTAGGTAATGTAACCATTTTTTGTCTGTAGAGAAATTATAAAAAACTAGAAGGAAATTAAAATGTGTATGTGTCAGCCATGATCACCTTTTGAACAATCATAATTATCTTTTAGTTCTCGGCTATCCATTACAGTTGGATTTTCATCTATTAGTCATGTTTATTCTTAAAAAAGTTATTCATCTGAATTCCTTTCGTGACGTCAAAAGTAAAATTTCTTACGTTGCATGTTTGGTTTTCTACGAAACGTAAAGATACATTTCAAGCTCTTGGCTTAGAATCCTTATAGATGTTATAGTTTTTTGTAAATGTCCCTCAGTTTTAGGTTATTTTGTGAACTGCCCCTTTTCTTGAGGCTGTTTCTGTGCAGTGCCTGAATTTTACAGATGTGAGGGTGCCAACCTAAATTTTTAGGTTATTTTGTGACATGTTCCTTATTCCTTAGTGTTTTATGAAATGTTCCTCATTTTTAGGTTATTTTGTGAACGGTTCCTTATTTTTAGTTTTTGTGTAAAATGTCTCACACTTCCAGGTTACTGATGTGAAATGTCCCTTATCTTTAGATTATTTTGTGAAATGTTCCTTATTCTTAGCTTTTTGTGAAATGTCCCACATTTAAGGGTTATTATGTGAAATGTCCCTTATTTGTAGTTTTTTGTGAAATGTCCCTCATTTAGGTTATTTTATGAAACGTACCTTCTTTGTTTACTTTTTGTGAACTTCCCTCGGTTTAGGTTATATTTTTAAACGTTCCTTATTCTTACTTTTTGGGGAAATGTTCCTCATTTTTAGATTATTTTGTGAAACGTTTCTTATTCTTAGTTTTTTGTGAAATGTCTCTCACTTTAAAGTTGTTTTGTGGAAAGTTCCTTATTTGTTGTATATTGTGAAGCGTCCGTCATTTTATGTTATTTTGTGAAAATTTCCTTCTTTGTAGTGTTTTGTTAAGTGCCCCTCCTTGTATGTTATTTTGTGAAATGTCCCTCACGTTTAGGTTGTTTTGTGAAATGGCACTTGCTTGTAGTGATTCGCGAAGTGTGGCTCATTGTTGGGTTGCTGCGGTGCCCACCTGAGGCGCGTCTGGTTCCTTGGGCGCGCCGTGGGCGTCGGGGGCGTCGGGGGCGTCGGGGGCGTCGGGGGCGCGGGGCGGCGGGCGCCGGCGGGCGGCGAAGCGAGCGGGGCAGCCGATGCGCGCCGTGCGGAAGCGCTCCTCCTCCTCCGAATCCTACCACACACACACACACCTCACTCACTCCACACACCACACACACACACCGCACACACACACCACACACACACACACACCACTCACACACACCATACACACCACACACACACATCACACACCACACACACCTCACACACCACACACACCTCACACACACACCGCACACACACCACACACACACTACACACACACACCTCACACACACACCGCACACACACACACACCTCACACACACACCGCACACACACCACACACTACACACACACACACCTCCCACACACACACCAAACACCACACACACATCCCGCACACACACACACACACACACACCTCACACACACACACACACACTCACTCACTCCACACACCACACACACACACACACACACACACACCACACACACACACACCCACACACACACACCACACACACACACACCACACACACACACACACACACACACACACACACCACACACACACCACACACACACCACACACACACACACACACACACACACACACACACCACACACACCACACACACACACCACACACACACCACACACACACACCACACACACACACACCACACACACACCACACACACACACACCTCACACACCATACACACACACACACCTCCCACACACACCACCACACACCTCACACACACACCACACACACCACACACACACACACACACACACCACACACACACACACCACACACACCACACACACACACACACCACACACACCACATACACACTACACACACCAAACACCACACACACACACCGCACACACACACACACCACACCACACACACACCACACACACACCTCACACACACCACATACACCACACACACACACCACACACACACACACCTCACACACACCACATACACCACACACACACACCACATACACCACACACACACGTCACACACACACACCACACACACACACACACACACCACACACACACACACACCACACACACACACCACACACACACACCACACACACACACACCACACCACACACACACACACACACACACACACCAAACAAACACACACACGTAACCGCACACAACACAAACAATTTTAATGTATTATATTATGTATTTCCTTGTATGATGTAGTTATTCATTTTTTAATTTGTTAATTTAATTTTAATATTGTGGCGCAACTGATAATGGGGAAAATCCCCGAAACTCGTGTATGACTGAATTTTCTACACGGTAAAATTATATAGCCTACTATTGTTCCTAGCCTGGCCTAGCCTAATAGCCTACCTCTTATATCCCGGAGAATTTTACAGGTTATCTCAATGATAATACTATGTTGACGAAGATGACCTCTTATTTTTTTCATATAAGAACGTCACAACACCGAATCGGAATTCCCACATCGTATGTGGTGTTGAAGTTTTTATTAGCTGTAAGTAAATATTGGTGAATCAAGTAATTATAAAGAAAATTGAGGAATTTACAATTTAATTTGTAGATTTTGTCAATATCTTTTTAGATGAGTTTTGTAATGTGCCTAGAATACTATATTACTATGTGTAGTCTGTATTGTACTGCTCTGTAGTCATGTATGATTATTTTCAGAATATATTTTGTGATTACTGTAGAGAAAAACGCTTTTTTTTTATAATTCCCAATGGATTATTAACCAACTGAAAGTATTTCTTTCTTAATTTTTCGCGAAAATAACGGAAAGCGTGATATTATGGAGGTTATTATTTGCATTCGAGGTGGAAACATTTTCATTTCAATGAATCCCGCGGTTGGGGTCTCCTGAAGGGGGAAACCAACATTTAGTTCGGCGTCGTATTTCTGGTGGGTAAGGAACTGCGCCACCACCCGAGATACAACATCCACTACACTTGTGCCGTAGAGTCGTATTTTACGCGGCGAGACTAAGGCCATCAGGACCGCTCTTCAATCTGAAGGTGCAAATTTTGGTACGGTCCTTTCACCATCTTGCGGAGAAAAAAAGGTTTCACTCGACGAAGCTGGCAATTTGAATTCAGCTCAGGGGCTTTTTATAGACTTGAAGATCTTTGTAATCCATGTAAATCTACAACATGAGACATCCGGCTTTACTTCCTTTCTAAAGAAAGACGAAAGAACGATTTTTTCTTCCTTAAAAATCCAGAGCTTCGATCGGGTTTCAACACTTTAACTAGGTGAAAACAGCGCAACACGCTAACCGTTATACCATGGAAGCCGCTTTCAAAGAACACGGAGGATAATTAACGTCAATTATCGCAGAACAGTCGATTTTCCCATGTTCCTTATTGTAGATGCTGCTAGGCGAGTTTCCCATTATCTACTACATTTCTCCATGACGAGGCCATCTGTGTCCCCACAGAAAGGCCCGCAAGTACAGACAATGTTCAAAATATATACACCCTTGCCATTGCTCAAAAACTGAAAACATTTCAACGCAAACTAGTTGAAAGTTATTGTAATCAATTACTAAATACCTGTATCATTAGTTCTTATATACACAACATTTTCCTTGCTACTGGGGGGTCGATTGTTAACCACTCACCAATTCGGTGTTCTCGGGGACCGAAATATAGAAGAATTTTCCTAAGAGTGAGCCAAAGTGACGAGAATTCGCTAAACAAGTGAACAATGTAATTCAGAGAAGTATCCCTCCGCCGCGACAGCTGTTCAGCCACGCCTCTTCGTAAAGTGTTTATGGCTCCTGTAAAAACATCAGTATATAGAAATCCAAGAGTTTCGCAGAGGTATATGCATGTACGCGAGTCCGGGAAATATTTAAATTTAATTATGTATGTGTAAAATCTCTTAACATGCTCTCACAATCACTAAAAGAAAACTACCGTGCTCTCAATCACAGCTCGCCACACAACAGCACAATAGCCGGTAACACGTGCACCAGAGCGCATTCACATTCAAGTCTCGGTTTTAAAATAAACATAATATTTATCAGACAAAAAGTAAATTCAATGTAATGTTTATACAAAAAAATAGAATTTTTACAGACGAGCACATAACACTGCACTTCCTTATTTCAATTATTTCTCGTAGCGCACTACATTTTCGTCGGATGAGGACATCACAAAAAGAAGCGTCGAAGCATTTACAAGTTAGCCAACCCTAAACGAACGAATGCAGGAAGGGAGTCTAATGCGCTCAATGGCACAACGACCACAAAACCTTCAGTTATGTTGCCAGCACTAGCTGTCATTCATTTAGGTCAAAAACAGTTAAAAATTGTTTATGACGTGCTATGGGGAAAAGTGAATACTGCGCACGTTTTCAAAATTCTGTGATCCCTACACTAAGCCATATACCACGAGAATTTTGAATTTAAAAAACGCTCCAATGTAATAAAATCTATTTCCAAGGATAAATCAGCATTATCCAACATGGCAGGATTATCCAGCATGTCCTTCGTCAAGGAATAATACTTCCTGCCGCAACAACATGGAACGATAATTTGAATAACTATATTTCCCACTGAATTCTAGAAGAATGCACAGATAACGAAGTTACATTTATGTCCAGAAGCAAAACAAGGGGTCATCTCAGCATTTGATCAACGGATCAGGGAAACTGGACGAAAAACCTGATCGATATGGGGGTCATTGACCCGGAGGCTGCAGTACAATAGAAGGCTGCAGAACACTTTGGCTCATTCTTAGAAAAATCCTTCTATACCGTTGGTGTGCGACTGTAAATCAATCTCCAGATGCCCTGAAGAAGGCTTGAGAATCATCTTACAAAGGAGTCCTTCGTCTCCTCCTCTTCCTCCTCGTCGTCATCCTCGTCCTTCTTGCGGCGTCCTTTGTCCACCTCTCGCTCCTTCTCCTCCTTCTCCTCCTCCTCCTCTTCTTCCTCCTCCTCCTCCTCCTCCTCCTCTGACTGCTCTGTCTCGCTCTGCGGCTCCTGCCAACATGACGTCACCACATTGTGCATTCGTAGTTTTACTTTGCATGCTTACGAATGCAAATTCGATTCGTAGGCTACCGCGGCCGCAGTCATTGTATTCTTGGCTATTCGGGATGAGTCGCGTCTCAGTCGATGGTCCTGGCGTTTCGGCCATCTTGTTGTGGCCTTCTTCAGAGATTTACTTCTGCAGTATAGCTCCGAAGAAGGCCACAACATGGCCGAAACGTCAGCTCCATCGACTGAGACGCGGCTCGTCCGGAACAGCCAAGAATACTATCCTTACGAATGTACTTCGTAAGAAGAGAAAATTAGGTAATATAGCGCGGGAAAACAGCGAACTCTTTTTGCCAGGCCCGGTAACGAGAAAGTGGATAATTCATGTTACTAAATTTGGAAAAAATCCTCTAACACGTGGTGAAGTCAGTTTTTCTGTTTTGTGGGTCCTTGATACCAAAAAACCTACTGGCAAAACGTCTGTCCTTCAGTGGTCAATACAAGCGCCTAAAATGGTAAGTCGATTTTCTTCAAAATTGATATTCCCCGATCGATCTGAATTAACTCCAGGATTTGGAAGTTTCAAATGGATATTTTGATTTTTTAGATTAATTCACATGCAGTCTCAAAACCATTTTCAAAATTTTCTCGAAATTGGCTCCCAATATTTTGATTGTGTAAAAACATTTCAGAGAATGGTGCAAGTCTCTTCGTCCTTGGAACCCTTCATTTTTCCAAAATTGCAAAAGTACAATTTTATTTGGACGTTTTTTATGAAATCTGTTGCTTGCAGATAGATCTTGAAATAAGATCATGTAGAATTTCTCGAAAATATGAGTAGTTATCGTATAATTTTGCGCGAAATATAGGCAATTGTTTAAACAATTTTTTTCTTTAGCAAGGCACCATTTTTTGTTTAAATTTTCGTATTATCGTAATTTTCGTATGTTTTGTAAGGTCTTTAAAATACGATTCTAACCCCATTTTCAGCGAACTCTCCGTATTTCGAAAATTGAAAAGAGTTAGCCTTTTTGAAAACTACAAACATCAACACAGCTTTTTGGCTAACGCCAATTCTGTTCCAAAATATTAGCTCTTTAAAAAGGATCAAGTACAGCTTTTTTAAGAAAAGCTTTTATTTTTCGCGTAATTTGTGCTATAAAATAATACAAAGAGCACGTTTCGCCTAATGTGCAAAGTTTGCTGTTGTTTATACAAATCAGCGCAATATTGAAAATGTTGGCCTGGGACATCCTGTCTACTCCTTGGAGAGACTATAATCGCGCAGCAGAACGGTGGCTCAGGGCACGAGAAAGGAGCGGTACGTGGCATTGTGGCAGTGTTGGACAACAAACAGAAATTTTCAGCCAATGTCCCTTGACACGTCAACAAGAGAAGGAAACCACTTTAATAACGTGCGAGTGATCTATCTTCGAATGAGCTTCTTATCTACAACTGCTAACAGACGAAGAGAGACCCCACGGAGCGTCCAAGAGCTGACGTCATCGAGGGAGTTGGATTTTAGCTACCACAACCGGGTACCCTAGCGTAGGGTACGAGCCAAACTTCTTCTAGTATTATCCCATACGCTCTCTAATGCGTTGCAAATGGCTTCCAAAACCGAGAGGTGGAGCAGCACCTCTCAAGCCCGTGATGGATTTCAGCCACCGAGATTTATGAAATTAAGAAAACCGATGGCACAGTTACGTATGCTGGTGTGCCTCGCAAACGGGTCCTGTATGAGCTGTCTTGAGTGTGCAGTGAATTACGGTGATTAGAAGTAGTCAAACGTCATTTATTACGTGTTTGCACAAAGTATTAAACGTGAAAATACTCGAAATATTAATTTATCAATACAAAATTGTCCGAAATATGTAATATCATTTGTTTGGACAACAATATTTTTATGCAATTTTATCTAAATATTTATAGTTGATGTACAATTTGGTATACATTATATATAATTTGGTATACAGAATCATGAATTCATCATCCAGTACGAGAAATTACTCATTATCCAGTAACGAGAAATTAGGGATCTGGAATCTACAGAAGCAGAGATATATCTAACTTTGGCTCTCCCCACTTCCATTACTAGAATAGTCGCTCACATCAGGATGTCCAGTGAAGAGATCAAAATCAACAGTAGAAATATATGTGGCACAAAATGCATTCAAATTCAATTTGCTCAATACGTAATATGAATTATATAGAAAATCTTAATCGTATTTTATGTGAGTGCCTAATCTATAAAGAGCATACAGAACCACATCACAATGATTCACTATCATTTTCCAATTTTTTGGTTAATCTAAACTATAAAAGATATAAAACTATGTGTTATTTTATTTCATCAATTCTGAAATTACGGGCATTCATTATAAATTCAAGTTTCAAATATTCAAATATAAGTTCAAGCTAAATTCCACAAGCACAGATATTATTATATCTGTAACGCGTCAAGCCTCACTTGATACAGCTTGTTTTGTATATATTTGTGTGTTATGTTATCTCAATTATTTTTTGTCTTATGTTATTGTATTATTTTGTATTGTGTTACTGTATTATTTGTTGTTTTATATTGTATCTTCTGCTAACTATCTGTTCTATCAGAATTTATTTGTAAGCTCTTTATAAGGTTTTTCCGCCGTGAATATACTCTGCAATTTGTAATAGGTAAATCCTGTAAACAAATTACATAAAACTGAATTGAACTGAATTTGATCTAGGAAAACCATTCGGTGCTTCTTGAATTGCCATCGAACTTTAACTGCTCAAGATTCAAGAGGGGGGAAATATGTTTTTATCTGAAAGACCGAGCTCTAGGAATGACGTTTGTCTGCAACAACCCGGTTCGTGCGGCACCAGCCGCAACTGTCACGACAGCCGCTGATGTCTCCACGTGGCAATTGAAACAAGTGCAGAACATTATTCTCAGACGACATAGACTCAGATTGTTCTTGGGGTATTTGATATTTGCAACAAGGTTTTAAAGCTTGTAAGTGCAGACAACGTAATAATTATGTCCCATGAGCCGAATCGTCATGGTTATGTTGGTTACGTTGCTTCCACAGGCGACTGCGCACATTTTATTCTAATGTTCTCGGCACAGGCAAAACTTCTAAAAATTACGTATTTCATAGACTTAACACACGGGATAGAACTTTTTTAACAAACAGTTAAATCAAGTGAGTAAATGAAACGTGTCTGGTTGATTGACTGATTTTCTCGTGTTTCTGAGCTAGTCAACTGCTTTGGTCATTAGTCCCGTTAGTGTAGTGCATGTTTTTCTCGGGAGATGGTGGTGATCTATCCTCGCTGGTTGGCGAAATCCGGCGCCGACCTACCGTCGGCTAGCGGGGTTTCCCCCTAACCAGGACTCTCCCACCAGCGGGGCATCGCCCTAGCTGTAAGCTCCCGACCGGTCTCCCGAAATATGTGGCAGTGTAGTACATGTTAGTGTGTGTGTAAGGGGAGAGGATAGGACAAGGAAGAGGAAGGACAGATCGCGCGCGGTCCGTGGCCTGTTTGGTAGGGTACTGCTCCGGCATTCGCGTGGTGTTGATCGGAGAAACCACGGAAAACTACAGATCAGAGCAGCTGGCCGCTAGAGTTCTCTTCCAGGCAGCGACTGAATTCGACCTAGCTGAAAAGCTAGTGTCGAAAATCCTGTCGCCGTGGGGAGTGTAACCTAGGACCTCCCGGTCAGAGGCGCTGCAGTGACATCAGTTGATGCACTGAGCTACCGCTCCCGGTGAATAGAGCATTGAATTGTGCAATTTTTTATCTGACAAAACATTAGCCAAGCATGTTGCTATTTTAAATTTACTCACCCCATCAAGTGTCTTCTTAATATGCTCCGTGTCCTTTTCAGCTGCAGTAAACTCGTTTTCTAGTCCCTTCAAACGCGCTTCCAGATGTTCAGGAATTCTGCAAGACTGGAAAAGGAAACAAGCAGAAGCTAGTTCAGGATATCCTTAAACATATACTAGCTTCACACATTGAGCAGAATGATGTACTTTTCCTATTATTTCGTCACGTGTAAGTAAGAAAACCTTCAGGGTCGAGAAAACATTTTAAAACACTAAAAATATAACAATTAATATAATGTAAATATTTTACAATATGGTATAAATATAGGAGGATAATATAAATATGTAATAAGATATTAGTCAACTTACGAATAGTTAATGTATGTTTCACATAATTATATTTCATTTTACAATAAACATAAAATATCACAGAAAAGCTCTCTGCAAAAGAGGAAACTACAATTAACGCACAACTTGACATAATATACAAATATTTTTTGGTCAATGAAAGCTCTTAATAACATTTACCATGGAGTGTGATTACCAGACCTCGGATTCTGATGATCTAAAAATGATTTAAAAATTACTTACAAAATGACTTAAAAATATGAGGAAAATTATCTTTAAATTTTCTTTAAATGCGGGGAAAATGACTTAACTTTTTAATGAATACTAAACAAATTTTATGAAAATGTAAAATTATAATTAATATTAATACTTTTTTAAATTGATGACTTTATAAAATTATATTTAATATAACTTTTATTTTAGGAGGAAATGTCATTTTTAGCTCCGATCTTACAACAATCAGTTTCCAAAGGTCGAGGAAGTTACCGAAAATCCGTGTAATTTTGAGAGTTCGAAAACCAGTTCACTGCAGTAGTAAATTGTGTCGTGAACTAATGATTCAATAAAAACTTAGTTTTAGTTTGTCATTGTAAATTCATGAAATATTCATTAACAAAAAACAAGAAAAGGAAACAATGAGCGTAAAAATGACAAAAAATGACGGAAATGTCCAAAAAATGACCTAAAAATTGAAAATGTCAAAAAATGACCCAATAAGTATACATTTCTATCATCTATATGTCGTGATCAACATTGATTTACAAATTAAAAATTAATTAATTAATTAATTAATGAAAGTACTTACGTCTGCTTGTGAGTCTGACTTTCCAGAACCATCTGCTGCTCCACTTTCAGGATTTCGCAGCTGCTGCTGCTGCTTTGTCTTGTTGTGCCAATTCTCGCGGAACTCCTGGATCATGTCTTTTAAACAGCGCACGCTCTCTTCCAGTTTGCGAGCTCGTTGTCGCATGTGCTCGTATTTATCCTCCTGAATGAACAAAGTTATCAATCAAAACAGACAATTGAAAAGACAGCTGGGCTTCAGAACTCTGAACTAATCGGAGTCGTAGTTAGCTCAGATTTTCAAAAATTTCAGATCATTGAACGCGTATGTTTTTGTTGTGTGAGCCAGAAAGTAAATTCTTGAAAGGGTTGAAACTGATGGCCTTTCTATTCACTGTATTGCCCCACGCCCTACTTGCACGACAGGAGCTGTTCTACAATGATAGCTGCAGAACGTATTCTATTTCTCTAAAATATTTTTTTGTAGAGGCTTGGCTCTGGGAAGACAGCGTCTATATTTTTTGCATGACACATGGTCTATGTTTACTTTCCTCGCGATTAATTCGTGCAGCACACTCCGTGGCTTCCGCGAGCTACAATTCGAAGCGCTTAAAGATTTAGCATTGCTCAATCTCAGTTATAGAACGATAAGGATGAGTCAAAGTGACAGCTAGTGCTGGCAACAAAACTGAAGATTCTGTGGTCGTTGTGTCCTCAAGCTCATTACACTCCCTTCCTGCATTCGTTCGTTTGCAGTTGGCTAACTTGTAAATGGCTTCGACGCTTCCTTTTGTGATGTCCTCGTCCGACGAAAATATAGTGCGCTACGAGAAATAATTGATATTAGGAAGTGCAGTGTAATGTGCTCTCCTGTAAAAATTATTTTTTTGTATAAACATTACATTAAATTTACTTTTTGTGGGATAAATATTATGTTTATTTTAAAGCCGAGACTTAGATGCGAGATGCGTACCGGTGCACGTGTTTCGAGCTTAAAGTCATTTTTCTTTCTATTTACATTCGTGGCAGTTTTCTTTTACTGATTGTGAGAGCATGTTAAGAGATTTTCCACATTCGTAATTAAATGTAAATATTTCCCAAACTCGCGTACGTGCATATACTTCAGCGAAACTCTTAGACTTCATAGGGGTGTTTTCAGAGAAGCCATTAGCACTTTACGAAGAGGCGTGGCTGAACAGCTGTCGCGGCGGAGGGATACTTCTCTGAATTACATGTGATGTTCACTTTGGCTCATCCTTAGGAAAATGCTTCTATAATAGGCGGGGCTTCGCTCGCCCATAGGAGACCACGCGAACTGCACTCGAGGCAGCTCCAGGGTTCCAAGGAGCCCCCATTGCTTCATGGTTGGTTCGTGATTCCGAGCGCGTCAAGAGCTTTGGTCATTAGTCCCGTAAGGGTAGTGCATTTTTTTCCTCGGAAGATGGCGATGTTCTTCCCCTGCCGGATAGTGAGATCCGGCGGCGACCTACGGTCGGCTAGCGGGGTTTCCCCCTAACCAGGACTCTCCCACCAGCGGAGCACCGCCCCACCCGGGACAAGCTCTAAGCTCCCGACCGGTCTCCCGGAATATGTGGTAGTGTAGTGCATGTTAGTGTAAGTGTGTGTGTAGGAGGAGAGGATAGAACAAGGAAGAGGTAGGAAAGATCGCGCGCGGTCCGTGGCCCGTTTGTGAGGGTACTGCTCCGACATTCACCTGGTGTTGATCGGAGAAACTACGGAACACTAGACCCCGATCAGAGCAGCCGACCGCTAGAATTCGCCTTCATACAGCGATTGAATTCGACCTAACTGGAAAGCTAGTGTGTAAAATCCTGCCGCCGTGGAGAGTGCGAACCTAGGACCTCCCGCTCAGAGGCGCTGCAGTGACATCAGTTGATGCACTGAGCAACGGCTCCCGGTCCCGATTGCTTCACGAATCATGCCACATCGCATGACTCAGCTGCCTTTCCACCGTGCGATCGCAGAGGCGAGAACACATGCACTTGGCTTAGGTTCCTTAACAGTTTCTTCACTTCTTGTTTTTCGATGCTTTTTCATCTTTTGTGTAGTTCATCGTGCTTTGATAAGACATAGTGATCGGCGTGTGCGAAGATGCTTTATTAACATCTCGAATTGTGGTGATAATATTCGGTCGAAAATGAATTCTGTCAGTTTCCTTATTGAACAGCCATTTACTCCATTGATTTATGAGGATAAGGAACGAGTAAAAGAACAAGGTAGGCCCTTTCGGTAATTAAATTTCAAACTTTTAGGAAGCAGCCGAAGTAACCGTTTAAAAGACATTTCGGTAAGTACATGAAAAAAACAAGTGGATATGCAGATGTGATCAATTGAATGCTCTTTTCTGTTTTCCATGAAATCTTATAGGTGGGAAAAGTGCGTGGTCGAAGGATATTCTACATCTCTCCGCGAAAATGAAAAACAAAAAACACAATAATTTCAAGTCACATTTGAATCATCAAATTTATTGATCACTTCCTGGGACAGTAAACGTACAATCACAACTGTATTCTGCTTATTGGCCAAATATTCAGAAACACAATGAAAATGCCATCAAGAATATGTATGCTCTTTCAAAAATAAATTGTGTTAACTTTGTGGAGCACTTGAATTCGCAGAACAAAATTTAATTGAAGTAATACGAGGACCCAACTTCTAATTTCGCGCGGTGCAGAATCAGCATGTTATTTACTCACGAGCCGCCTCTGTTCAGAATCGTTTTTATACATTTACAAAGTGAAACTACGGGTTGGGAAACTGGACATGATTTTGTGTAGTGGTACTGGCAAAGGTGGCTCAAAGCATCAATTGATGTCACTGCAGCGCCTTTGACCGGGAGGTCCTAGGTTCGAGTCCTGACGGCGGTAGGATTTTCGACACTAGCTTTTCAGCTAGGTCGAATTCAGTCGCTGTATGGAGAAGAATTCTAGCGGCCGGCTGCTCTGATCGGTAGTTTTCCGTGGTTTCTTCGATCAACACCAGGCGAATGCCGGAACAGTACCGTAACAAATGGGTCACGGACCGCGCGCGTTCTGTCCTTCCTCTTCCTTGGCCTATCCTCTCCCCTTACACACACACTTACACTAACATGCACTACACTACCACATATTCCGAGAGACCGGTCGGGAGCTTAGAGCTTGTCCCGGCTGGGGCGGTATCCAGTTGGTGGGAGAGTCCTGGTTAGGGGGAAACCCCACTAGCCGACGGTAGGTCGGCGCCGGATCTCGCCATCCACCGGAGGAAGATCACCGCCATCTCCAGAGAAAACACACGCACTACACTAGCGGGACTAATGACCAAAGCAGTTGACGCGTCCGGAAACACGAAAAAATCAGTCAATCAATCCAAGCCATCGTACAAGAAAGGTTGCGCGATTAATACCAAAGACCTTGGAATAGAATTAAACTAGAGAGCGCTGCTGTTGCGGAATAATTTGAAGGCCACGATTGTAGTGGACACGTGTGAACCTCTTAGACATCATTGCGAGTTCATAGGAGCGAGTTAGTTGTTGAAAATAACGATATTTTCTTTTCGGTGCGTGTATTTTTACCGTATTAAAATATATGATGTAATAAGGTCAACAGTTGTCCGGCATATTAAGTACACAAACACATCGTTCCAAGTTGTAATTCAGTACACAAATTCGCTCAGTTTGTCTCTTCAGAATAAAATATTACGATGAGAAAATTTGTGTGGCTCAACTAATCAGTAATTATTTGTAAATGGTGAAGACCTTTCGTGTGAAAACTTACGTATCTGCATTATTAATGAAAAATGGCAGCTGACGTAGAAAACATGTATCTAAACATTAGCAATGTAGATTTACTGATTTTATTTTTTTATTTTATATTTTTATTTCTGTTCCACTCACCCAAAAACAAAGATAATGATGAAAACGAGTGCAATTACAGAGTGGGATTTGAAACCCGCGAGAAAATCATCTACTACAATAGTGACCTCGGGCCCTTTCAATTTATCTTATGTCCTGAACTGTCCGTCCACGAAATTGTGGGGGGCTCTGTTAATACCCAGGCAGCTGGGTCAGAGGCGGCAAAGGCAAATACAGAAGGACATGTATTCATTAGAGAAAACTGCAACTACCAGCAGCAACACAAAGCGCTTATAAAAAAGGAAATAAATGAAAGCGAATGGACAATTTGTCAAAAATAGAAGTATATGGTTAATTTTATTCTTCTTCCACCACTGCATAATTCTCTGATTAAATGGCTGCAGATCGTTTGACAGTAATAGTCATTAAGATACAGTCTCCTTTTAATACTGTTTTTCACCAATCACAGAGAAGTTTACAATTGTGGAGTAATCAATCATTGGACGTCGATGGTTTAAATTATTTGTTTGACTGTGTATATTACTGAACGGAGAGAGCCCTTGGGATGATATTGGAAAGTCGCCCCTGTTTCCAAAATTCAGAAGAAAATCAGAAGACTGAATCCATCTAAGAGGCCTGTATCACTTGAGCTGATAAGAAAATAATAATCCTTTATGACATTTCTTTAATAAAATAAATCGTAACTTGACTGTTGTACTTCTCGTTTCAAGACAGTCTGTGTTTGTTCTTAACCAATGCCGCCTGGAAGATCTACATTACTGTCCGCTAGGTGGCTATAGTTGAACACTGCATTCCAGTTGCCACAAAACCGTTCGATGTAAAATTCTAACTTATAATAGTAACGATTGATCGTAGAAAATTTACTGCACGAAACTCGATATAATGCGTATTAATACACTCATATCAAGTTTACGATACTCGCTCGTATCATATCGATTCACACTCGGATATTAATACTCAATTTTTTTAAATGACAATGAAACTAAAACAGTCGCGGCATGTGGTTTTGTAAATGGGGCAGGCTGTAAATGCATTGCATCACATGGCATGCATTGCATTTCTAAACAAATTCTTTTCCGATACACGCATAATAGAGTAGCGCTCCTACCGCATATTGGGAAAACTAGTTGATGCTCAATACCACTCGCTGAGCTGCACAGTAATGCTATCTGGTGAGCACGCGCTTCTTCGGACCCTACGCCCCACCCTTGAAGACTGCTTGTCCATAGCCTTCGCCCGGCCGTAAGCCTGTGCAGTGAATGCATGACGTCACGCCTCATTTTACACGGGCCTTATCGCGGAATGAAGTGGGAGCCTAACGCTTTTGTCTTCCCTGTCACAGCTTCAAAAATGTTACGGACGACGGATATCGAACTTATAAACAAAGGTTTTGATATAATTGTTATATAGCACAACTCAGAAATCCATTAATAACACATACATATCTACATTTATAAATATATTTTTAAATTTCTTTTGGGGGCGATTTCTATACGAGAGGCTCCGCTTTACAGCCTTGAATGACGAGTCACGTCTGAACTAAAAACGCTTATATCTCAAACAGTGATTTCGGAGTTACCATGTTCTGATCAAGCATAACAAATATATTTCTCATTACATATTCATTGGTAAAAGGTTATAATTTTCGATATCTACACATACCCTAAAAGTAGGTAACATTTTTATTCTAAGTTATGCTGTATGAACGGCGTGCTGCGGAGGGGGTTTCGAATTTCTCATTGAAGCACCCTGTCGATAGTACTGTACATACTCGAATAATCCGCGCATATTTTTTTTCAAATATTGGGAGCAGAAACTTAAGGTGCAGGTATATTCACGTCAAGGTTGGTATAATACGCACACGTTTTCTTGAGTCCCGAAATATCTGTCCCCACTCCTTTACTAACATTTTTTAATTCAGAATGAATATTAGCAATGAGCGTTGTTGACAAAATCTGGTCACCAGGAATGTTCACTTCCGTGTAACAGAAACTATTTTTCGACGAAAACCGAATTACAGATTTGATACAAAAGTCCTGTCAAAAGTATTGTCCGATACAATAGTCCCCTCTCTCATCCCTCATGTTTCTAGAAAAATGAGAGCTCGAGAAAACGGGCGCGAATAATATCACAACCTTGAAGCGTGACCTCTCACCGCGAAAAATTATCGTGAGAGAGGAAGCAGAACAAATTGGCAGAAAGCAAATAAGTATGCTGTGGATGAAAATTGCATTCATTTTGTCGTGAGAACAAAACACGGCCTGAAGAAACTAGTCTTAATTGATCGGCAAAAACACAAACTAAAATCATTTCTCTTTTATTGTAGGTGCAAGATTATGTTTCAACATTAACCCTCTGGTGGGAAAATAATTTTGGCCCTTTCAGTGGCAA
Source organism: Teleogryllus occipitalis (assembly GCA_011170035.1). NCBI lineage: Eukaryota > Metazoa > Arthropoda > Insecta > Orthoptera > Gryllidae > Teleogryllus > Teleogryllus occipitalis. The sequence goes on along the minus strand of BLKR01001078.1, from coordinate 146,173 downwards.
CAACTGCCACCGACGCAGACAGTACCAAAACGATGTAATGACTCACCTAATCATGGATTTCAGAAAATTTCATGTTTTTCCCCACATGTACGTATTAAAAACTATTCTAAAATTTTATTGTGAATTTTACTAACTTTGATCAAAAACAATGATTTTCTTATCTTTTGTCATAATATGGATAACCCCAGTCAATATCTTTGACGTAATTAACATGGAAATACGCGAATCTCTTGTCAGAAAATAATTTTAATAGTAAGTATAAAGTAATTGAAGAAATAAATTTGCTTGAGAAGCAGATTTTAAATCATTCATCAATAGAAACATGTGCATGAAAAGCATATATTATAACCCACAACAGGGGGAACAACTGTCTATGAGGCATCATGGTTTGAAAAATAATAGTTTGCGTGAAATGATAACACGCAACAGATGCAATCTATCCTTCAAGATTACAAGCTTACTGAAGAATATGAGGGTGAAGGCGCTTTGCATACTTATACCGCTCCCAGTGATAACCATAGAAACTGCGCCTTCCTGCCAGGCAGAGGTTCCCACCATAGTATTAACCAACTAATAAATGAATTAATTCGAAACTGTGTCTGCCTGTCAGGAAGACGTTCCCACCAACTAATAAATAAATGAATGGTGATAGTTTCGCAATAAAAGCGAAAAACTGTTGTGTTTTCAGATGTCTCTCCGTAAAATATTATGCAGGTGTTATTCGAAGGTGGGGATTTTCGAAGTCTAGCGCCTCGCACAGCGCTTGCATGGCACTCGCCTCCAGAGCCTTCAGGCAGTCCTTCCTGTAGGCCAGCTCGTCCTTGGTGCAGGCCGCGATGTACTCCAGGTACCGCATGCTGATGGACATGCTCACCGCCAGCGGGAGATCCTGCGGGACAAGGCACCCACGTCACCCTTGGGACAATATTGATGACTAGGGGGCGGATTTTGATGGTCTAAAACATCGCCCCAAATGATTCATAAAATGCTCTTAAAATGCCTTAAGTAATGCTATAAAACCAAAGAAAAATTATCAACACCACGCGAATGCTGGAGCAGTACCCTAACAAACGGGACACGGAGCGCGTGCGATCTTTCCTTCCTCTTCCTTTTCCTATCCTCACCTACTACACTCATATAACATGCACTACACTACCACACATGCCAGGAGACCGGTCGAGGAATTAGAACTTGTCCCGGCTGGGGCACTGCCCCGCTGGTGGGAGATAGTTATCTCGAAATCAGCCGAACCGGTAATGACACTGATATACGTCACAAGAATTACATCACAACGGCTGCCAAAACAATTTCAGAGAAAAACAAATCAAAGAGCTGAGTAATTCTGTGAAGAACATTTGTTGTATCTCGTAAATATTATTTGAAGAAAGTACCATTAAAAATGACGTTAAAATCGATGAAATCGACAAAAAATGCATAAAAAATTACGTAAACAAGAAAAAATGACTTATTAGTCGAAATCTACAAAACAAATGCTAAATAATTACTTATGAAAATGGGTTAATTGCTTTTGTCACAAGGAATTGGAGAGGCAAAAAACAAAATTACTGAAAACATACTTATCTAACATATGACAATATGTATATCAGTGGGTTCGTCTTCTTACACTCGTCCTGATAGTCTAAAAAATGTGTATAGTTTCATTTGAAAAAACACAGTTACCCCAATATCTCTTAAAATAAACTCATAAAATGAAAACGAATACATGCATCAATTATCCTCATTCCCTCATGCGCTTTCGTGAAAACTGCAATAACTTCAACCGTTCAAAAATGACAGGAGGTGCTAAATTTACGAGACTCACCTTGTAGATATAGAGAAGATATAATGAGCATATGCCTCTACTGCATGCTCCTCAGGTAAACACAGTTACAGGGAAATAAGCTCAGAGGTAAACGAACATTTTTACACGCGTCTCGAATCCGCTACCAGGCAAACCGAGTTCGATACTGCACTCGTGTTACTAAGTGCCCTCAACCATCGGCAGGTGGCTGATCCAACTTCTTTAAATTACCACTAATCCATTGAGCAAATGCTGAGATGGCCCCTTGTTTTGCTTCTGGACATAAATGTAACTTCATTTTCTGTGCACGTCTTCTAGAATTCAATACAATTATTCAAATTATCGTTTCCACGTTGTCGCGGCAGGAAGTAATAAGAGCCAAAATTTATTGCTTATTTATCCTTGAAAATAGATTTTATTACATGGGAGTTTTTTTTGTTTTTTTTCTCCCTTTCAAAATTCAAAATTTATTGCTTATTTATCCTTGAAAATCGATTTTATTACATGGGAGTTTTTTTGTTTTTTTTTTTTCTCCCTTTCAAAATTCAAAATTTATTGCTTATTTATCCTTGAAAATCGATTTTATTACATGGGAGTTTTTTTGTTTTTTTTTCTCCCTTTCAAAATTCAAAACTTAAGTAGTATATGATTTAGTGTAGGGATCACAGAATTTTGAAAATGTGCACACAATTCACTTTTCCCCATAGCCCGTCATACGCAGTTTTTAACTGTTTTTTGACGTAAATAAATAAATAAATAAATAACCCACAAGAGAGGTTATTTTAGGTACCTTTTCTGAAGACTTTTCCAATATGTTCATGATCAACAGCGTTCGTTTTCGACCCGCGTTTCGTGAATGTTTCGGGTTACTTGCGTACATTTGTGTATTGAGTGCGACTTGATAACAAGATGTACTATTTGAACAGCAAATCTGCCTGTTTTTATAAAAACATGATATGAGTTTCATGTTCGTTAAAGTTTATTTAATTTTAACTGAGTCAATGTTCGAAGTACAGGTACCGCTTCGCTGCTGTTCTCTCCAATGGCTTTATTGCAGCTATCAAGTTTGTGTTTGAGTGAATGGCGGAATGACAATTCAACGTCAAGAGCGCGATGGCGCAGATTCTCGTCCTCGTAACACACGTTGTCTCACACGTACACAACCATTTCTACTATGGACTCAAACACGCTACCAGGCAAACCCAGTTCACTACTGCACTCGTGCTGTAAACTCATCATTCATCGAACCGGCTGGGCTTCTTTAAACTATCTTTCACATATTTTATTTTAATTCATTCACTTTTCTCAGCATTCCTTGGAGCAAGTGACGCCAGAAAGCATTCAGTGCAAAACTTCCCCATGGTTGCAAGTCCAGGGAAGAGGCTGCATCCGTGTGTGTGTGTGTGTGTGTGTGTGTACCTGGATCTCCAGATTGCCCGTGAGGTCCATGCCGCCCAGCGCGCTCTCCGCCCGTGCCCAGTGCCTCGCGCCCAGTGCCTCGTGCCCAATGCCCAGAACAGCGCCGAAGGTCCGCTCCGCCTTAACTTCGCCTCTCAGCCGTCCCCACTGGTTGCCTCGGAGCACACACACATTGTCGCGCATATTTTCGTAGCACGGGAGACCGCAACACTTCCTTCTGCTCCATCTTGTGATACTTTGCATCTTGGACGAACAGCTCACCCTACTTATCGAATAAAACTACCCTACTTCTCGAAATTAATTTTTAAATTATTTTCTGCTTGCGTTTACTTTAATGTTTTAAAATTTCAGTAAACATAAATGTTATAAATAACTCAGGCACACTAAATAAAAAAGTTGTTGACCCAAAGACTTGGCACATGGTTGCCTACGTATGTCGATGGGCTGAATCCAAATCTGAAGCCAGAATTGCGCCGCCACCATCTTAAATCGTGAAAAACACATGCGAATACATTTTGTTGTAGCATTATACTCTACAGAGTCCAAAAGGTGTCAGACCCAAGACTTGACACGTGTTTCTCTATGTTAACACGCTAAATCCGAATCTGAAGCCAGAATTTGCGCCACTACACTCCAGTGTTTTATCGCAAAAAACTACCGTGAAATTTACAATTTACAATTTCATGGTGCTTTCGCGATTTAAAAGAATTGGAGGGTGATGATGTAGTTCTGGCTTCAAATTCTCATTCAGTGTGTCAACATACGTAGAGAAACATGTGTCAAGTCTTTGGGTCCGACAATTGTGTGTGTGTGTGTGTGTGTGTGTGTGTGTGTGTGTGTGTGTGTGTGTATGCCTGTGTAGTTATATTTTTTTTAAAAATTTCATTGAGATGTGTGAAACACACCTCAATATGCTTTCATATGTTCAGAATATAAAATAATTTATTTGAATAAATGTACAACTCCGAGAAATGTTGTACAGACATACGAGAAAGAATGAAATTTTAAATAGAAATGTAATCAAAAATTACAAAACGTGGTCCAATTGTTACATGGGTCGTGTGGTACAATTTTTTTGGAGGGCGGAGAGGGGCGAGTGGAGAAGTTCCAGTAGAAATGAGCATGAGAAATATGACTAAATTTGTTTGATCCTATAAATCTATGCTCGTAAAAAATTCATTTTCAGCTTTCAAAATGATTTTAATAGATAAGACACTGTAGAAAATGTGAAGAAAATATTGATTATATAATATTCTGCTAATTATGAAAGTGAATAAAAATATGCTTGTAGTCTCTTTCACAAATTTAAAAATACCTGACTTTCCTGCATAATAAACACTGCCTAATTCAATGCTTTTGTGATCATTTCTAGATACCAGAAATATAACTTTTATAGGTATCATTTTTATTTTATTTTTTATTACATTTTTTGCTTGGCATAGTCATTTTCTAATCTATTTTAAGTGCCTTAAACGTCAATTTTCAGTTTATAGTGTAAAAATATGTAAAAATGTTAACTATGTAAAAATCGGAGTGTAGAGGAAGTATTGTTCTACATAAGGGAAAGAGATTTATCCACTTTTTCAATATCTGGGGCTAACAATACGAGCTTTTATGATGGAAAATTGCCACTTACAGTTGGAGTATTACAATGCTTTCTCTTAACCATATAAGTACGTAAGTGGCGATAAAGTAATCATCTGTATCAGAGAACTCCAAAACGTGTATTTCCGTCAAAATCTCCATATCGATATTTTTCAGTATTACCAGGTGCCTGCATAAGCTTTTGTCTGTCTGTGTGGTAAAGAACAATGTAATTTTCAAGGGAAATTCATTTTTTTACTTATTCAAAATATTCGTCATCGGCTTATACATACTTCGCCCATCTTTCAGGTATGTTATGAATACCATGCCAGAAAAACTGCTTGTCTTTTGCGGCAAACCATTCGTCGAGCCAGTTTTCAACTTCCGCAAAATTGCTCAAGTGCTGCTCTGCAACCGCGTTGCCCATTGATATAGAACGATTTTCCTAAGGATGAGCCAAAGTGATAGTTCGTGGAAACAAGTGAACATCCCATGTATTTCAGACAAGTATCCCTTCGCCGCGACAGCCCCGTCGTAAAGTGCTAATGGCTCCTGTGAAAGCATCCCTACGAAGAAGTCTAAGAGTTTCGCTGAGGTATATGCACGTACATGAGTCCGGGAAATATTTAAATTTAATTACGTATGTAGAAAATCTCTTAACATGCTCTCACAATCAGTAAAAGAAAACTGCCACGAATGTAAATAGAAAGAAAAATGATTTTAAGCCGGAAACACGTGCACCGGTACGCGTCTTGCATTCAAGTCTCGGTTTTAAAATAAACATAATATTTATCACGCACAAAGTAAATTCAATGTAATATATAAAGAAAAAAAGAATTTTTACAGAAGAGCACATAACACTGCACTTCCTAATTTCAATTATTTCTCGAGGCGTACTATATTTTTGTAGGACGAGGACACCACAAAAGGAAGTATCGAAGCTATTTACAAGTTAGCCAACTGCAAACGAACGAATGCGTGAAGGGAGTCTATTGGGCTCAAGGGCACAACGACCACAGAAGCTTCAGTTATGTTGCCGGCACGAGCTGTCACTTATTTATTTATTTAGTCAAAAACAGTCAAAAACTGTATTAACGTATGGGGGAGAATATCATCTGCGCACGCTTTCTTGAGTTTCAGAATCCCTTCCCAAAAATTTAACTATTAAGAGTTGAAAGATTAATAATAATAATAATAATAATAATAATAATAATAATAATAATAATAACAAATTTAAAAAAGCGAGAGATTAACATTTCAAAAACTAGATATTTTCGTTGCCAAATTATAGAAAACTTATTTTTAACGGTAAAGAAACAAACAGACTTGATTTTTCTGTATTGTTAACAAAATAGAAACTCACCCTAAGCTCTACTACCACTACAAGCAAAGGAAAGTTCAACAAAATGTGCGCATAGTGAAGCTACATTTACGTCCAGAAGCAAATCAAGGGGCCATCTCAGCATTTGCTCAATGGATCAGGGAAACTGGACAAAAACCTGATCGAGATGGGGGTCATTGACCCGGAAGTACATTATTTGTTACAGGCATATTGAGTCTTTTTTTAAAATTATAGAACGCAAATGTAAACTAATTCATTATACTATATCTTGTTTTTGTTAAAGTAAACATTATGTTTCTTTTTGGCGATCAGTATAGTCTCTAATTGTATAGAAACAGTTTTGCAGCAGAAAAGATTTTACTTTTAATTTAAATTTGTGTACCAATTTTAATTTGGTTCATCCTTAGGAAAATCGCTCTTTAGAGGTGATACTCTGATGGCGCCAGGTCGGGAGAGTTCTGCGGGTGAGGAAGGGCGTCCCAGTTATTTCAAGGTGCCATTCAAGGTCGGTGCCATTCAAGGTGCCATTCAAGGTCGGTGCCATTCAAGGTGCCATTCAAGGTCGGTGCCATTCAAGGTGCCATTCAAGGTCGGTGCCATTCAAGGTGCCATTCAAGGTGCCATTCACTGGTTTTGCTGTGCGAGACGACGCATTGTCGTGCATTTGCCGTTCATTCAAATCGTATGGGAGACCTTTACCGAATTTATTGCTCTCCCCCATTGCTCGTCAACGTCTGCTGGTGGTTTCTTGTGACACATTGAATGCTTTTGCCAATTGCTGTTGAGTTTGATTTGGGTCTTCATCCAGTAATGCCTCTAATTTCTTGTACTTTTTAGCGCTCAGCGCTTTCTTGGTCTACCAGAGCGCCCACTGTCTTTTACATTCAAATCACCACGTTTAAATTGTAGAAACCATGCTTAACATTTTCTAATCGATGGAGCGTGTTCACCATATGTTTCTATCAGCAAACCATGACTTTCCACAGCATTTTACTTTTGATGAAATAAGAAAAGCAATGCATGTTGCAAATGTTCTTTTTCGACGTGATCACTAAACGATACAACAGAGACGCTAGTGTTTTGCAGACTCAACTTGTGTGTGTTGGTAAGTTATTGTCGACGAACAAACTGACGTAGTATCAAATTCATACGCTGTGCAATGTTTGCTGGCGTCATATCTTAGTAAAACCGGAAAAGACTTATGCATACATCTGGTACATAACTTTGAACTTCGTATTATCCTCCGTCTATAATACGTCCGTCTATAGTACGAGCAAGTAAAGTTTGCTACAAATCAAAACACCAGTCATATTTCCATTTTCACTAGTGAGCTGTTATATGGCAAGAATTATCCCACAATACCACCTAGAAGCAAACGGAGATTTGATAGAGACATGAACATTTTTACTTTTTTGTTTAGTGTGTCCTTGCGTAGTAAAGAGAAAGTGTTGTGTAATGTTTCAGCGGAAAATGGTTTGTTCGAAAACCTCGTATTATGGGACCCTGAAACCCGATTAGTGGATAATTGCTCCTATATCTAATAAATTACTTTCTCTAAAACGCTGTGGCGGAACAAAAACGAAGGTAAGAGGGATGACAGGCGAAACCGGGTGGTTGAGAGAACGAAGTCATCCGCCAACACATGAGAACACGTACGCCCGAGGCAGGACTCGAAGTGGCAACCCTTCGCACCGAGAATGATTATGTGCATTCGCCTCAGGCATTGCGGCTGACCAGGCAGGCTGGTGCAATGAGCGCTTGATTGATTGATTGATTTTTTCGTGTTTCCGGGCGCGTCAACTGCTTCGGTCATTAGTCCCGTTAGTGTAATGCATGTTTTTTCTCGGGAGATGGCGGTGATCTTCCCCCGCTCGATGGCGAGATCCGGCGCCGACCTACCGTCGGCTAGTGGGGTTTCCCCTAACCAGGACTCTCCCACCAACGGGGCACCGCCCCAGCCGGGACAAGCTCTAAGCTCCCGACCGGTCTCCCGGAATATGTGGTAGTGTAGTGCATGTTAGTGTAAGTGTGTGTGTAAGGGGAGAGGATAGGACCAGGAAGAGGAAGGACAGATCGCGTGCGGTTCGTGGCCCGTTTGGTAGGGTACTGCTCCGGCATTCGCCTGGTGTTGATCGGAGAAACCACGGAAAACTACTGATCAGAGCAGCCGGTCGCTAGAATTCTCCTCCAGACAGCATCTGAATTCGACCTAGCTGAAAAGCTAGTGTCGAAAACCCCGCCGCCAACAGGACTCGAACCTAGGACCTCCCGGTTAGAGGCGCTGCAGTGACATCAGTTGATGCACTGAGCTCCCGCTACCGGTAGCAATGAGCGCCTTCCCCACGGCATTAAACTTGGCGATACCGAGAAGTTAGCGTAAGAAGAGACCAGTTTGACAGGTCGGAAAACAAAAAGTCATGCTGGACGATGGCATCGGAAGAGGTTGTATAGAAGACATCTACAAGCGAGCCAACTGTAAACTGACGCATTAACTAATTGAGAACACGCACATAACCTGCAGTTACGTTGCCAGCAATAGTCAAGCAGGAGCTGTCAAATCGATCTCTTCTTAGAGTAATCTCTCTATAACTAGCTGACAATGGTTCCATGTACGAGCATTGCCAGGGAACAGAGAAGTCCAACTCTTAAATTTTTAATTTGTTGAAAGATTTTGACGATTTTTATTTATTTGTTAGTGTTTCCGGGCACGTCAACTGCTAAAGTCATTAGTTCCGTAAGTGTAGGGCATGATTTTATTGCGGGAGGTGGCTGTGATCTTCCCCCGTTCAGGACGGAGAGATCCAGCGTCAACCTTCAAATCAGCTTGCGGGGTTTTTCCCCAAAGTCAGTCTATCTCTCACCAACGAGGAACCGCCCAAATCAAGACAAGCTCTAGGCTACCGACTGGTCTCTCCATATCCGTGGTAGTGTGCAGCACGTACGTGTTTGTGTAAAAGGTGAGGATAGGAGGCAAGAAAAGGGAAGAAAAGATCGCGCGCGGTCCGTGACTCGTTTGTGAGGGCACCGCTTCAGCATTCGCCTGGGATTGATTGTAGAAACCATGGAAAACTCCCGATCAGAGCAGCCGACTGAATTCGATCTAGCTAGTTTCGAAAATACTTATATTATTCTGACTGTTTTCAATACATTTTATACATAGTATTGTTTTCTTTTAAACAGTCATTCATGTTCAATAAATAATCAGCACATCACATTTAAAATTTTATTATTAAAATTTTGTTACCTTTTTTTACAACGTTTCAGGTGACGTTTTCGACCCATCATGAGAATCCATATCATCAGTGATGTACGTTTATTAGGGTGCCCCAAGTCATAAGGGAGATTTTTTCAGAAATAAGATATGCATACCCTCTATATTTTTTTCTATTTGACCTCGAAAACTCAAATAATAAATATTATTGCGATTGGACAAGGATAATCCGTGCCGACTTGATGCCAGACATTAAACAAGAACGTGTATACCGATTTAATAAGGAAAGGTTCTAGAACTGGATGTTTATTTGGTAAATAATGCAAGAATATGTCTAAACCATATTTTGTTAATATTTAGAAAATATTATTTTGTAAATTTACTTCTCAAGTTTTTTTTAAGACAGAATAAACTTTCTGATGATCTTATAGGCAACGTTATAAAAATTGCTTCTGTTTCTCTTTAATCGTAATTAAACCATGAAAGTCTTGCATCAACTTGATCGCTTTTTCAGCTGAATCATCCACTTATCTAAGCGTTGAAATTTTTCTAACTTCTTCAAACAAAGCATTATTTGTCCAGAAAGTAGAACCATTGTAGAGAAAACTGTCACTAATGTTAAGACGTTCAAACAAGAAATCATTTTTGGTCGAAATAAATTCATGCTTTTCTCGCAAAGGACCACAAATTTCTTCCTACGTAGGGATATAACGTGATACATTTTCATTTGTTAAATTTACGACCATTTTTACTTTGGTGTTGTTTTGTTGTTTTTTGTTGTTGTTCTTTTGGTCCACATCATCGTTAGATATTGACAAGACAGATACTTCATTTGCCAAATACCATAAGGGATGGCTTTACTTATGCTGCCTACAAAATGCAAATGCAAGATGCAAGATGAAGCTGCCTTCAAAATGCTTTTATCAACGTTTGTCTCCATCGAAGTCTCTATTGTCTTCACAAAGCACACTTCGTAATGTTTTTTACTATTAAAGTGCATTGAATTCATGGCTTGACTTTGGATGTCACGATGAACAGGCAGACATTTACAGTGTTGCCGTATCCTTGCTCATGATTTCCTACTGGGGACTAAACAATGGCATTATCAAGGAATAATTTGCTCTCACCTCCATTGAGTAAGATGCATTTCACCTTGAGGTCGAATTTTAAATTTTATCTCTCTCTTCGCCTAAAAGTGTAATTATTAAGCATTACCAACTTTCGATAATCATCTGTCTATTTCTTTTCTCAGTTCAGGTTGGTAAAACGTAAGCCTGTTGCCAATTTTCGAAAGTCAGGCACGATGTAAGCTTTGTTCTACAGCATTTGTATTGCAATGAGGCCATTGCTTGTCGCCGGACCCAAACTTCCCTCTCTGTCACGCCAATTAGGACAGCCCCTGATTCGACACGGCTCAGCGCAAGACGCGCGAACACGCGCCTGTCGTCCTATTCCCAGATTTACGACTAGGGTAGGATTGTCCCCCCGGGAAAACCCCTTAGGCAAAGAGCGGGTGGCTGCCCACCATTGTTCACACGAGGCGCCGGAACTGTTGAATTACAAAGATCCCGGCTACTGTTTACGTATAGGACACATACAACCATCGCGGAGACAGCAGAAAGGACTGCTTTGTCCATCTCTGGTGTACTGGCCAAAACACACGCACAACAAAGACCACCAATCAGGCGCCCAGAAAATGACGTTAGTTAGGAAATGCCCTATCGGCTTCCGACTCGCGTCAAATATTCTAGAAATTGAGATTTTGACCAATAGCATTTGAAATTCTGATCACGTGAAGGAGCGATGTGCGAAGTTAGAAAAGAGAGGGGGGATGCAAAGCAGGAAGCTCAAGAGAGTAGGATTTTTATCAGATGACAGATAGAAGGCGAGAGAACGGCATAGCAAACAGGCTGATGTGTTGAGGAGAGGTAGTTGGAGCCAGCGATTAGTGTTGGCCGACCAACGGAGTGCAGACCGCCCGTTTGAAATCACAAACTGGAATTTATTCCGTTTCAACGGGCCGGCGTAGATCCGTAAGGATCGATAGTACAGCCGAGTTATCGAGGCTGACCTGATACGGATAGGGGTGGCGTTTGACGGCCCCCTCCGGTACCCACCGATCGGGGCTCATTTCAACCATTGCCTGACTACCAGCGTCGGATCTGCGAAGTACTGGAACGGGAAGGAACGGTGGCGCCGAATGAACTGCTGCTTCTGGCTGGCTACGCCTTGCTGCAACGTGGTTCGCGACAGCGTTTGATTTGAGGGCAACCACAGGTGTGCAATCATCGAAAGAGGTAGAATCAACGACCATTATTTGGGTATTAATTTTAAAGACATTCAAAAAAGTCATCTATTGTAAAAGTAAGATTGGAATGTAATTTAAGGAACCTTCAGATCAAAATGTATTTTAACAAGCAATAAATGTGTTCTCGCCATTCAGGCGATTAACACTTAAAAAGGAACATGACTTTGTAGTTATTATAACTTAGCAGCAGTAGTGGACCCAGTGCATGCCCTCATTCACAGAGTACTCACCCCTGAGGTGCTCATATGCCGGTGCCAGGTGTCAGGTAAGTGCCCGTTTGGCGCCCTTTATTTAGAAATTTAACGCGCACACCTGTCATCTGATTACTGACACACTTCGGTGTGACGGTGTTTCCCCCCCCCCCCCTTTGCGTGGTATCTAGACCATGTGCTACGTGCATTGCTCACATGCGTGGGTTGACGTATGTGGCAGGTCGGGTTCATCACAGTATTTTATCAAATCGGCACTTTTCCAATTATCTCGGAAGTTTTTGAGGCCATCGCTGTGGACTATCAGGGCTTTTAGTCACTCGAGTGACTTTCATTTCCACACTTTTTAACGCCAATTCATACACATAATAGCGACAAACAAGAATTAACATTTCTATATTACGTTTTTGTCCTAGAAGAACGCAGGCACCATTTATACGACCTGTATTTGAAGATGTAGTATCACAACAAAGAATTTGCACTTTATTTTCAACATCTGCGTTCTACAATGAGCGTTCCAAACAGCTCGCTCGTGTTCGGTTCCTGAAGAGCTTTCCAGCTTTGGTACAGTAATAAGCTGTTCTTTATTTCCATGTGAAATGACTTGGAGCTATGAATACATGGAGGTACCATTTCCAACATCTTCCGTGTTCAGCAAGTGAAGCCAGTCCGCCATATTGGTAGGTCCAAAACACGTCTGTCAAAGCAATACCTACTACAGGCCTAACAATACGTCGTTAGCTGCTTGTGACGTAGGAGAAAGTAGATGTGGTGGAAAAGCTGGAAAATTTGATGGAACTGCGAATTCCCGTAAACGTACACACAATAAAGAGTATCAAAATCATGTTCTTGGAAATGAGCCGAACATAACTTGCTGTAATTGCTAGGATATCAATTCTCTTCGTACAGCTCTAATCCACAATGCTCTCCAATTAGGATTTGCAAGAAACCTTTAAGAAAAATTTCTCGAAAATTAACGAATAACTTACAAAGTAACTAAATGTTCCAAATTACATGGAGCTACGTACTTGTGGAAAGTAATTTTCGGTGTTCCTGTACGGTTTGTACAGCCGTTAGCCACACAAGTAACCATAATGAATTGTTACAAAAAAGTTACCTATTCTGAACAAAGCTTTTAAATATTAAAAACGATGCCAAACAATAGAACCGAACACGAGCTCAGCTACAAGCCACAGAGCACTCACGCAGTTTGTGCTACAAGCTTTCGGAACTCACGAATATGGCGGAAGTGGCTTCACGTTCGTGACGTCATAATATCTTCCTATAGTTCCATGGAATAACGATTGGAAGACGTTCTTCTTTTAATTTCCGAGCATCTAAAGGAGGCAACAATTTTCTATGACAGTGAACAGTCAACGTCTGTTACCTCGTTTTGAAAATCAACCTATTCGGCTCTTCCGTTTATTCAAACGAATTCTTTGAATTGAATGCTTATTTATTGAAAATGCATCAGTATTATGTCCAAGTACCTCAATGGTAGCTTCAAGAATGTGCACGAAATCTCTCATACTTAGCTGACTCCTATCAAGCACTGCTACTAATTTTGGAGTAATGAAATCTTTCCACTCGATTATTTTACTTGTTCCAGGTCGTATGTTCTCGATCAGTGATGGCAAATCTGCTTGCAAATGTATATTTGCATTAGAATCAGTAGATGAATCGTTTTTAACGGTTCATAAGATGGTGCCAAAGCAATTGGCACGGGAAAATATTTAGCACGCTACTTTCCTTCCTCAATAGTTCCCAGGCGTGTTCTTTCCTCTTTATCAGTCAGTTTTTAAGGAAAGTTTCTTACCCATTATTTGATGTTTCACGTCCCCTACTAAAAATATACATTTTTTTAGAACTGTGTTATGCCACCGACATGTTGACTATTTCAAAACGATTCGTTTACTAACAAAAGAGCAATTATAACCCGACCAAGCGAAGTGTAGGACTGAAGAGAAACAAGCGTATCTGAGAACTAACAATGACGACAGTTTGTTCTGTTGCATTCGCGTTCTTGTTCCAAAGTAATGAAGCATTTTTGCATTGTTAATCACATTCAAAACACTTCATAATTTGATCACTCGTTATCGATCTGAAACTCCTCTCCGTTGTATTTTATAGAAATCTGGATGTTAAAAAAATTCTGGATGTTTTTGATTATATTGAATTAATGTATTCATATTGCAGAATTTCTTGACAAGCACGTATAGAAAAAGTGGTTACTTTTAGGGACTCAAAATACTTCAATTCCAAAATTCTGCATGTCGCGATGTCTATCTAAATTCTATGACCGACCTAGCAAGTCCACGCCAAAATCTGTGCAGTTACTGGGAGTTCTACGATAATATTTGCCGTATATGTTGTAAATGTCTGTGATCCACTTGTAGTTCACGGACGTAGGAAAATCATCATGTTGTGTTTTGTGTACCACATGTGAATCACAGGACGGTGAACGTGTTATGAACTGTCAAGGGTATTGTTCAACATAAAATGGCATTAGGCAAGAGGGCCATATAGTACAAGTCTTCGGAGATTGGTCTAAATCAGTGCTTCAGTTTTCAGTTGCCCTGAGAATACCAATACCTTTGTCTCTTTCTCTCCACCGGGAGCGGTAGCTTAGTGCATCAACTGATGTCACTGCAGCGCGTGTGATCGGGAGGTCCTAGGTTCGAGTCCTGATGGCGGCAAGATTTTCGACACTAGGTCGAATTCATTTGCTGTCTAGAGTAGTATTCTAGCGGCCGGCTCCTCTGATCAGTAGTTTTCCGTGGTTTCTCCGATCAACACCAGATTGCCGAAGCAGTACCTAACAAACGGGCCACGAACCGCGCGTGATCTTTCTTTCCTCTTCCTTGTCCTATCCTCTTACACACATGCACTTACATGCACTACACTACCACATATTCGACCGGTTGGGAGCTGAAAGCTTGTCCCGACTGGGGCGGTGCCCCGCTGGTGGGAGAGTCCTGGTTAGGGGGAAACCCCACTAGCCGACGGTAGGTCGGCGCCGCATCTCGCCATCCAGCGGGGGAAGATCAGCGCCATCTCCCGATAAAAACATGCAATTCACTTACGGAACTATTGATCAAACCAGTTGACGCGCCAGGAAACACGAAAAATCAATCAATCCTTTCTCTCCGGAGCAAAGAAAACGCAGGGCTGCCCTCATCGCCAGACCTACACTCCGCTAGCACGTCGATGCGCCAGCTCGCGTTGGGCCGAGTCTGCAAATACTGACAATTTTCGACGGAAGTCGGCACAGGTTACCGTGGTCTTTCGTCCACAAAATTTCATTTACAGTTGTTTTGACACCAAACAAAAAATTGAGAGAAATACGTTAGAAAAAAAAAGCTTTGATTTTTTGGGACATCCTTATGCTTATATTTTACATCCGAAAGGGATCTAGGTCAATCGTCCATGCAATACGTGTCGCGAACTATTATCTTCCGAGGCTTCATGGTCAGATCCCTTAACACAAAACACCTCCTCCGGCCCTCAGACCTAAAAAGGTCCGACAGGTCAACGTTCAAGGTACCCCTTCGCTGCTATTCCCTCCAAAGAATGGTAAATCCTGAGTTTAGGGTGGCACGGTTCCTTTGATTTACTGATTCAGTTCATTAGAGAGGAATCGACTCCACGAACTGAATCCTTGTTTTCACATATTAGTCGCGTGTAATAAAGTTCATGATGTTAACGCAATAAATATAATTATTGAAAATAAATTATATTTCACAAATACATGCTACTTAAACTTTTATTATTGGAGGCTATCGCCCCTCAAATCCTTCATTTTTATACTAAAAAAAATTGATGCCGTTTTTGAGAAAAAATTGAAAATGTTTTTAGGCTTCATTTAAAGTACCCTCAAAAATCAAAATATCCGTTTGAAATTACCATAGCCACGAGATCATTCCGATGAAGAGGGGAATATAAATTTTGAAGAAAATCGGCTGAACGGTTTAGGCGCTAGCGTTGACCACAAACGGACAGACAGACGGGCGGACATTTTGCCATCAATTGATTTTTCTTCACTAAGAACCAACAAAGCATGGATTCCGGCTACACTACTAGTTAGAGGATTTTATTTTCTAAATTTAGCAACAGAATTTATCCACCCTTTCGTTACCAAAAACCGGCAAAAACAGTTTTTCGGCCAAAAATTCGCCGTTTTACGGCGCACGATCACATAACTTTCTCTTTTTAGTAAGAACTTCGTAAGGCGAGAAAGTAAAAACAATCAATTTATCGCGGCTATCAAGTACCTTGAGTTTGAGTGTAAGAATACCGATTCAACGATGGGAACGCGTTGGGGATAGGATTCTCTTTCCCGTAAAATACGTCCCGTCTCACACGCAAACAACCAGCTACCGGAATAGACTACGTCAAACTAGAACTAGTGGGACTTCTACGTTGGACAAGAATCAGCTACTAGGTAAACCCAGTTCACTACTGCACTCGTGCTGTAAACTCATCATTCCTCGAACCGGCTGGGCTTCTTTAAACTATCTTTCACATATTTTATTTTAATTCATCCACTTTTCTCGGCATTCCTTGGAGCAAGTGACGCCAGAAAGCATTCAGTGCAAAACTTCCCCATGGTTGCAAGTCCAGGGAAGAGGCTGCATCCGTGTGTGTGTGTGTGTGTGTGTGTGTACCTGGATCTCCAGATTGCCCGTGAGGTCCATGCCGCCCAGCGCGCTCTCCGCCCGTGCCCAGTGCCTCGCGCCCAGTGCCTCGTGCCCAATGCCCAGAACAGCGCCGAAGGTCCGCTCCGCCTTAACTTCGCCTCTCAGCCGTCCCCACTGGTTGCCTCGGAGCACACACACATTGTCACGAACCATAGGCAGGGTTGCCACATGTGTCACGAGCTCTTTCCCCACCACGAAATTTCCCCAAATAATCTCTCCAATGAAACAAAATTTCCCAACTTTAAAAATAAAAATATTCTCCAAATTAAGGACCAACGACATGAGCTGTTCCTGACGATCCCATTGGCTGTCCCCTTTAATTTAGATAATTCAAATCAACCAATCGTCGTCCTCAAAGTTGCTCGAAACCGTATACTATCTTCGATTTTCTCATGCTTTTCTTTCTCTTTGCCTGTCATTTATTTTTCCCTTTTTGATACATAAAAATGAGAATGACTTCTATTGTTTGTATTTTAGTCATAATTGAGAGAACAATATTTCTATCTCGACTCCGGATGACAATAATTTCCCCCAAAGTCCCAAATTTCCCCGTTCATTTATGTTCCCCCATAGTTTCCCTGCAACGAAAGAAAATCCCTATTTTGGAGATAAAATTCACGAATCTGACAACCCGGCCATAGGAACCCGCGACATTCGAAGTCTCTCGCCGGGAATGGTGGTTCAGATGATGCCACTGCAGTCCTTCTGACCACCAGGTCCTAGGCTCGAGTCCCGACGGCGGTAGGATTTTCGAAACTCCAGCTAGGTCAAATTCAGTCGCTGTTTGGAGGAGAATTCTAGCGGCCACCTGATGTGATCTGTAGTTTTCCGTGGTTTCTCCGATCAACACCAGGCGATTGCCGGAGCAGTACCCTAACAAACGGGCTACGTACCGCGCTCGATCTGTCCTTTCTCTTCCTTGTCACACCTACACCATGCACTACTATAGTACCACACATGCCGGAAGACCAGTCGGAGACTTAGAACTTGTGCCGCATGTGGCGTTTCCTCGTTGGTGGGAGATACCTGATTGGGGAAAACAACTATAGTCGACGGTAGATGGGCGCTGGATCTCGCCATCCAGCGGGGAAGATCACCGCCACCTCCTGATGAAAAACGTACACTACACTTACGGGACTAATGACCTCTGAGGCTCGCCCGACGAGCCCGGTATCACTAACAATGAATCAATCATCAATCGAAGTCTGACTTCCTCACAGTACTCCATTCAGGAATCGATAATCTAATTTTGCTATTTTGGATAGACGTACACATCGAGTCATTTACGTTTTGTGGCGGCGGCGAGCCGCTATGACAACATCCGACCGTGCTCAGACGAGGCGAGCGGCATACGACGACGCAAACATTCCGGCAGCGACCTCTAAAAAGCGCTGCCGAATGCAAGCGAGGGCGCGAAGCGGCGGGGGCAGATGAGAAGTGGGGCAGAGATGGAGGCAGGAGAGATGAGAGGCAGACTCGAGGTAGCCGAAGCAAGTGGAGTACGTCAAGGACCCCTGGATGACTGGCTCACACTCAGTCTCTCACGCTCACTCTCTCTCACTCACTCTCACACTCACTCTCTTACTCTCACGTTTTCTCTCTCGCTCTCTCACTCACACTCACTCACTCACTCACTCCCAATCTTTTACTCACACTTTCTCACTCACACTAACTCACGCTCATTCTCTCACTCTCACTCTCTCACGCTCACTCTTTCACACTCACTCTCACTCATTCTCTCACTCACTCTTATACTCACTCTCTCACTCTCCCTCACTTTTTCTCACACTCGCTCTCTCACTCACTCTCTCATTCACTCTCTCATTCTCTCACTCACTGTCTCGCCCATTCACTCACTGTCCCACTCTCTCACTTTTTCTCTCTCACTCTCACTCTCGCCCTGTTTCTCTCTCACTCTCTCACTCTCTTTCTCACTCTCTCCCTCCTTCCACTTTTAACTAGTAATAAAAGTTGCATTAAATCCGAACATGATCTTTCTTAAGCACACACACCCCCATTCCCTTCAATCTCTTAACGCACATATCACCACAGTACTTCAAGTGACTCGCCGCCTCAAGATCACGCGAAGTTAGCTTCGTAGGTGGCACATCACAGTAGAATAAAGAAAGTTATGAAAAGCCGCGAAAAATCAATTTCGAGATTTCAACAAATATGGGGTCAGGTTTTCGGTTTCCCAGATACCGAAAAAGTGGTGTTTTTAATGTCCGTCTGCCTGATCGTTTCTGGGACTGCCTGGTCGTCTGTTAAAAAACACTACTGCTTAAAGTATTCGTAGGACTTTTTTCCAAAATGAATATATTCTCGGACAATGTGGCCCTATTCGAAGCTCTGCGATTTTGAAAAGAAATTCTTTAAATTTTGGATGTACTTAACATTAAGCTCTGGGAACATTTTCAAAATTTTCTCAAAAATAGCACCATTTTTCTCTTTGAATTTTCTTGTTAGAATAGAATGGAATACGCATATAAAGAAGACTAGATCCAATTTTAATTGTTTACTCTGAATTTTTGAAAATTACAATAGTTCGAATTTTTTCGACGTCTTCCTAAAACTATAATATTGAAGACAGCAATTGTTTCTTACGTCGAAGTTTGTTCTCCCCTATTAATTCTTTAATTAATATCAAGTACATTTTTTAATTTTTTGCATTTTCGCGTATTTTTCAGTGAAGTATGAGTATCATTAAAATATAAACAAGAATTTCTTAAAAACGGCTCCAAATTTTTCTTTTTAGGGATGCATTTTTCAATATATAAAAAATATTTTTGGAGTTTTCCACGTGGTTAAAGAAAGTCAAACACAAGGTGAAGAGCGAATATGTGTGGTAGTGTAATACATGTAAGTGTGCGAGTGCGTAAAAATGGTGAAGATAGGACAAGAAAAAGAAGATCGGGCACGGTCCGTGGTCCGTATGTGAGAGTACTGCTCCGGCTTTCTCTGGTGTTGATAGGGTATCAATATATAGTGGGTTTATAAATAAGGGATGAGGATATGACAAGGAAGAGGAAGGAAAGATCGCGCACGGTCCGTGGTCCTAGAGCCTCCAATTAGTCTTACATTATGGGTAAGGTTCCAAATATTTTTCTAAGGTATTTTAATTTTGATGTTTATTCGCCCGTAAGAATCAATATTAATTGTTTCTCTTTGTACAGCCCTGAATTTTGGAATATAAATGCGGGAGTAATTTTTTTTCCCAGAGCCCAAAATTAGCCTTAAATTTTGGATGTGGTTTCATATTTTTTAAATTATTTTGATAGGGATTATCTGGGTGGGCGCCCCTGGTTTTAGTCTAAAGCTAGCA
Source organism: Teleogryllus occipitalis (assembly GCA_011170035.1). Lineage (NCBI taxonomy): Eukaryota > Metazoa > Arthropoda > Insecta > Orthoptera > Gryllidae > Teleogryllus > Teleogryllus occipitalis. The sequence continues at coordinate 126,280 of BLKR01001078.1, read as the reverse complement.
GCGCCCACGATTTTAGAAAATCCAAAAGAGCGTAAAATTCGGGAATAGAGCACTTTTAGCCCACAACTAGCCTAATATTCTGGATATAATTTGGTTGAGGTTGGTCTTTGGGCGCTGCTAGAGCCATTCCATAGGAAAGAAGACATTTCTCTTAAAACTGATTTTTTTTTTTTTTTTTGAAAGACAAAACTACAATAAATGCTTTGTTTGATATTCACAGTAACCACATTTAGTGGTAATGTTGGCAGATTATTAGTTTTAGTGTGTCAGCACTGCTATGAAACGATTAGCTCCAAACGGTAGTGTCGACACAGTTTGTAAACAGTGTATTTCGTTATTTGTTTTGCAAAAAGGAAGTGTTCGTGACATATTGCTGCTGTATAATTGTGAAAAGTAAGTTCTTTTGTGTACTTCAACAGTGTTATTGCTTTTAATTTTATTCGGAATACCACACAAATGAAGAAGTACATAAATACCGATTTCATTGTCCCGCACGTGACAGAAATAGGTTAAATTTTGAAAAAAAAAGCTAATATGTTCATTTCTTCTAATTTCCTGGGGAATTGTATAAATTAGCATAAAGGTTTTTGATCAATACATACTTGATTAGATCTGCACCATCCCAAATAGTCTGTGTGGAACAAGTTTATTTTAGGTCCCGCACGTGACAGAATTTGTACGTGCTTCACATCACTCTACCTGATATGCAGTACTGTGCCTTTTATCATTGTTTAGTAACAATGCAGTATGTTTGAATATAACCTAAAAGATGGTAATTGAGTCCATTTTGACTCCTACAATACGAAAAGCTTCTCTACATCACTACAAATTATTTGATTATTTTCACTTAAATGCTTTCTCTTGTAGCTTTCATTTGTTTGTTACATCAGTTTTATTTCAATGAACTGCATTGTTGGGAAATACAGATGGTTGTAACACTTCTTTTTTTCTCTCTCACTTAGTTGTGATAATGTCGGCTACGAAAAGTACAAGTGCTACTAGAATGAAGAAAATGAAAGAGCGTCTACAGCAAGAAGATCCAGACTTTCAAAGGAAAGAAAACAATCAGATCAAAGAACTATAGAGAAAGAAGCGACAAGGTATGAGTAAGAAACAGTTAGAAGAGTTAAAGCGATATGAAAGAGACAGGAAAAGACTCCAGAGAGCTAAGAAGCGTGCTGAAACATCGGTACAGTCAGATCCCTCTTCCACACCAGAATCATCAGAGACTGGGTTGATCCCGGGTTTAGGGTGGCACGGTTCCTTTGGTTCCTTTTATGATACATTATTTCTCGCGATTCCTATGTTTATAGTTGCGCGGTTCACTATAACAACTGAATTATTTATGTTCAATGTTAAAAGAGAAGTCACCTGATAATTTGTTGGCGTGGAATTGTGTGTACTTTCGCATTTCAAGTCTTCTTCAAATAGGTTTGTGTGTTTACTGAGATGGAAGGTATTAATTTTCTTAAAAGTGAGTGTTCCCTTTAAAATAAATTCTCTTAAAAGTGAGGGAGGTATATAATACAGCGTGAGCGCCGGAGCGACAGCGGAGGCGCGAACCAGGTCTCGAGAGCGAGGGCCGGAAGGCCCTCGCGAACGTAGCACGTTGGATCCGTCGGGTAGCGACGTACGGTAGCACGTCGCGGACCACTTGGTGAAAAAAATGCGTTGGTTAAAGAATTGTGTAGGTTATAAACTTAAATTTGTAGCGTGAAAAATACGATATTACTGTGTATACATGTGTATTTTCGCATTTCAAATCTTCTTCAAATAGGTATGTGTGTCTACTGAGATGGAAGGTATTAATTTTCTTAAAAGTGAGTGTTCCCTTTAAAATAAATTCTCTTAAAAGTGAGGGAGGTATATAATACAGCGTGAGCGCCGGAGCGACAGCGGAGGCGCGAACCAGGTCTCGAGAGCGAGGGCCGGAAGGCCCTCGCGAACGTAGCACGTTGGATCCGTCGGGTAGCGACGTACGGTAGCACGTCGCGGACCCCTTGGTGAAAAAAATACGTTGGTTAAAGAATTGTGTAGGTTATAAAATTAAATTTGTAGCGTGAAAAATACGAATAATCAGTTCACTTAATGAGAGTTGGTTGCTACGGAGATTTATACGTACAGGGGACTTTGGAGCAGGGACCGAATACCGAAATAATAGCGGTAAAGGTATTTATACCGGTATACAAATACCTTTACCTCTATTATACCTTTATTCAAAATACCTTTAAAAATACCGGTATAACACGTCAAATATCGGTATTTTTATAGGTATTTTACCTTTATCCGACGTCTATACCGGTAAAATACCTCTATTTAAAGGTATTATACCGGTATTCTCTCATCAAAATACCGGTATTTTCGAAAATACCGGTATTTCAGTAGAATCATACAGGTATTTGGGAGAAATTCATTGTGATTTTTTCCGCTGAGATGGCTCAGAGGAAATAACTATTTACACGGCAGAGTTTCTGACCTAGGTCCTAGGGTTCGAGTCCCGAGGGTGGCGGATTTTCGACACATATTCTAGCTAGGTCGAGTTCTGCCGTTGACTGGGAAGTCGAGTTGTCGTCAGACGGAGGGACCAGCCAACGGTCTTTCGCAGACATCAGCACGAGCTCGTTCGCTGACCTTGGACCTCACGTCCGGGCGCAGAGCTTGGTGACATGTGATAGTGTTGAAAATGCATCGAATTTCTCCGTATAAATCTTGTCCTTTCTAGTAGCGATAAAAATGGAGAAACGTGTCTTCTTATCCATAAATGAGTCATCCCACGCATACCAAACTTCCTTCTTGCACGACTGTGTTTATCACTAAATACGATTATTTGCTTAAATTTGATCGTATCACTAACATTCCCGAAAATAATTTTTTCAGTTGGCCCAGTTTCCTTATTCTGCACCATAATTAATAATTATATATATATATATATATATATATATATATATATATATATAATTATTAATTATAACTAAAACAATATTAAAAATTGACATTGAACGCTAATAGACATTAACTATTCTTACGCGAGGAAACATTATGTTTAATTCCAAATTAATGATTGAAGCATGTTTAATTTTATCCATGTATTATTTAAATTTTAAATGTTTGCATTAAACTTGTGTAAATTAGTTTATTATGTTGTTTGTTAATTTATACATTTATTTAAATTAAATGTTAATTTTAATTAAAAAGTAAAAATGTAAATATTAATAAACTCTTCTTTATTAATTAATAATGTTAGTATATATTTCTTATTATTAAGGAAGAAACACTCTTCTCGAAGTGGGCTTCTCCAGATGCATTTTACAATGTAAACAACCCACGTAGTAGGGAACCCTTGCCCACATGCAATGTTAATAGCTAATAATAATAGTAATAATAATAATAATAATAATAATAATAGTAATAATAACATAATAATTTACTATTATTACAAATTTTCTCAATATTTGCAGTTAATGACAAAATATATTAAACCAGGAAAATAGCATTTTATTTTAGCCCTATTTATTAATGTATAATTAAGATTTAATTGTGAAATGAAGTAAAAGGAAATCATTTTTTAACAATAACAAAACTGGGCCTGAAAACCTGAGCGTTCGTGATTATCTCAAGGTGTCAACGCTTCCTCAGTTCGCCGAAGGAGGGGTCGGGGAGGGAAACGGTCCTACGCCAACGGCCGGCGCATACGTTGACAGCCTCTCCATGTGCGAAATATAAAGACAGGCTTAGGTCATCTCTCAGGTCAGATGGGAGATAGCTCGATGAAGGACACTAAGAAAAGGTTCTCTTCAATGTAATCAATAATTATTATTTCATATTTCAACTTTTCCGAAGTTTAAATTAAGTGAGGTTTTCAATACATACAACGTATGCAAAACGTAAACGCCCGAACACGAAACATTTACAATAATAAGAATAGAATTTAATACAGTTGTTTAATATTATATACACAAAATAATAATTTAAACAATAAATAACAATTATGAAAAGATATTTGATTAATAAACATTTTGTGAGATATTATTAACTACAGTAACCTATTTTTTCAACATGCATGGATGGTAAGCTGTATTTCTTCATTGAAAATACCGGTATAATACCGGTATAACCTTTATGGACGTCCATACCGGTATAGACGTCCTATACAGGTGTTTTACCGGTATAAAAGAATAAAGGTATTTGAAAAAGGTATAGAAAAATACCGGTATTATACCGGTATTTTTACCGGTATTCAATCCCTTTTCGGTCCCGGCTTTAAACAAAGAATCAAAGAACACGTACAAGCTCATACACACAAAAGAACACAATCACACTTTGCCAGCCACCTCTTGGAACAAGAACACTCATTTAATGCAGACAGTGAAGTCAAAATTTTGAAAATTGAAAACAGGTACACTGACAGACTTCCATTAGAAGCCATACACATCATAATTTATTAAACAATCCCCAGCATACTATTTTTAATGAACAAATTCCTTCTCTCTCACCCCTCCGGAAGCTGGCATCCCAGGCACATTAACCCCTCTGCCCGCCTCTTTTCCACTACCTGGCCGCGCCTTCCTTAATGGCCGTTTCTTAGAAAAACCCCCGTTCTCCCCTCTCCATTGTGAGCTTTCTTTTAAATAGCGCGCAATGCCCTTGACCTTCGATGTGTTGCCTGATCCGAGGCTCCTAGCCGCATCAGAATCCATATGTCAGTTTGCTCATCTGAATTTATTTATTTTCTACATTGTTTCATTTTCACTGTACTTTAGAATAATATTGATGTCATTCCAAAAATCTTTCTTCTTTTAAGAGTTATCGCACTTTATAGCTTCTTTAACAATTATGTTATATTGTACATTTGTTATTTCATGTATTCTTTATTCAAAATTGTTTCTATTTTCACGTTTTATATTCCAATTTTTCTATTTTGCTTAAATTCTAATTGTATTGAATGCATAATAATATTCTGTAGTAGATAAACTTTTATTTTTCAATTTAGATATACTGTTATTATTTTTGTAGCACTGAAGATGGCCGCAATGCAACCGAAAAAGCTTTCTGCCAAAATAAAGAGCTTTGGCCTCAACTGTACGAGTATTTCTAGAATTATGAGCTATAATCGAATCCATTCTTTCTCCTATCTAATAGATGAATCTGCTTAATAAATGCTTGAGCAACGCTGAACTCTTCACCACTATATGATAAATAAATTTGTATTTACAAACTTGCAATGAATGAATAAGAGAAGTGCTCGCATGATTATAATAAATATGGTCACAGGATCACGTCATTTTGGAATGCAGTTAATTGGTTCAGTGAAGGGGTATGTCTCGCGTGCTTATGCGTAGGGCTACACCCCATCATGTGTTCCCTAGCTGTAAATGCCGTAGAAAGATCTTGCGGATATTTCCTATAGAGGTATTTTACCGGTATAAAAGAATAAAGGTATTTTAAAAAGGTATGGAAAAATACCGGTATTATACCGGTATTTTTTACCGGTATTCAATACCTTTTCGGTCCCTGCTTTGGAGCAGTGGGGTAGCTATTCTCCCGATCTACCTTTATTTTAAATAATTATATTTATTGCTGTAACATCATAAACTTAACTACACGCGACTACTACGTATAAACAAGGATTAAGTTCATGGAGTCGATTCTCTTCTAATGAACCGAATCAGTGAATCAAAGGAACCGTGCCACCCTAAACTCCGGATTTACCCTTCTTTGTGAACTTTCTTTACGAACATATCTTCCATACTGATAGAGAGAAAAATAATATGAAACCAAATGAGGTAATTTGGAGTGATGGCCCAGGGTCAGAATTTAAGAACAAGTACATGGTGCAACTTCTGAACATCCTGTCTGAGAAGCACGGTACAACTTTCGCATGGAAATACTTCGCCACCTCTCACGATAAAGGAGTTGTAGATGGTGTGGGAGGAAATGTAAAGCGACTTGTTCGCCAGAAAATGATGAGCCAAAGTGGAACTCCAGAGTTAATTGTTCAGAACGCGAAGGATTTTGCAAACCTTGCAACCCAATTGGTTGAAAAAACACGGGTTTTTTACGTCGAAGAAAGTAAAATTGTAGAAACCATAAATCGTATGCGACCATGGACAGATGTTCCAGCTATTCCTGGAATATCTAAATTCCATGTGATAAAATCAGTTGCTGCAGTACCTCACTGCCAAAACCTCTCTTTGTCTTCAGAAGTTGTCAAGTTCAAACAGTTGCCGGCGTTTGTGCGGATGACCTTCAAGTCAAGCAGTGGGTCGTGGTCAAATATGAAGGAACTGAGTACATTGGAGAAATAACAAAAGTGCATCCTGATGGGGCCATGGTAAATGTAATGCATCCATCTAAAATGAAAGGTTGCTTCAAATGGCCAAAATATCGAGACGAAATAAAATACGCTCGCGAAGAAATTCTGAGAAAAAGCTCTTCTCCTGTACTTATAAACAAAAGAGGGCTTTACAAACTTTTAGACCGATAATTGCATTATTGAACATTTAAAATGTTCACTAGTAAATAGCTATGTTTCATTTAATTATTTCAAACCTCTTGTACGGAAGTGGAATATTTTTTGTTCAGTTAACTTTCGGTTTCATTAAAAAACACTCTAATATAGTTTTATAATTACATTAGCAACATTTTATTGTGATCAGGAATATTTTCAAGCAAAATAAATTATTTAAAACTGCAATAGAAAGTATGTTCTTTACACACCGTCCCTCACGTGACAACGACGTTCCGCACGTGACAAAGGAAAAAAAATTTTTTTTCACAGGTTAATACATATTTTTACATTGTTTTTATATTGAACGCAGAGATACAATGTTAAAGAATTCAGAAAAAAATATTTCGAGTATTAGAATGCTCCACATTCACAGAGTTTCCAAGCCAAAGTGAAGTGTCTTCGCAGCATGTCCTACATGCATGTCCCGCACGTAACAGATCATAAATAGGCTTTATTTTCGTCTTTTAAATAAAAAAAAAACATAATCATTACATTCCTATATATTCAATTCAGATCAAAATATTTAGCTTACAGCGGAAATAAGACGAAACAATTCACACAAAAAATTAGTGTGAATGTCCCATACGTGACGGTGGAATGGCCGTGCTAGCGCCGGGCTCTCCAGGCCACTCCAGACGGTGAAGAAGCTCGAGCGGGCGCGGATTGGCGTGCCTGCTCTATGCTCTTTGCTCTAGCGTAACTTGATTTTGCGACACTTCTCTTCCTCCCCTTCCCCCCCCCCCCCGACCACCCTGAAAGATCCGGTCAGCGGAAATTCAGCGCTGATCGCGCCAAAATACCAGCATCGCCATTCGCCACTGTTCTCTTTGGATGTGATTAGCTCGCGGTATTCCAGCAGGTGCTTCCCACGTGTTCCATTATGTCGTAGGATCTTGTATCTTTTGAGTAAATGTATGGTGATAACATGTTAGGTACTTGCTTTGAACGTGAATGCCAATGTCAAATAGCGTAAGAGCACGAGCGCAATTTTAATTGTGGTTGCCAAAACGTTCTTGTTTACTAATCTTGAAACCAAAATCGGAGAGCCCCACCTGACTTGGTAAGGTCTAAAAAAGTGTGTATAAGCCGCGAAGAAAAGCACTCGTTTATTGCATACATCATTAAAAATATTTGGTATAAATTTCGAAGTAACCAATTTCTTGGGAAGATTGGAACTGGAAGTACTTACATAAACATTTCTGGAAAATTTACAATTATTTATATAGATCAGTATTTCGCATCAGAAAATTTTATCACACTTTAAGGTAAGTTATTTCATTGTGCATTTAAGAATTTTAATTCAATTAGCCACTTGAATTTTAGCCAAATTATTTAGAAATTGAGAGCAAATATTGAAGTTTGGGATGATTCTTTTATTATCTTGATTTTAACACCACCATTAATACTATTGAAAGAGTGTAATAATAAGTTTTTGCACACAATTTAATACATTCTGTCTGCCATATGTTGCAATTCATCATTGTCATGCACAGTTTGAATTGTGATTAACGTGCAAGCAGTGTGTCTACTTTCGATTGATGCTATGAACTGTTTTCTATTCATTCGATAACCTATGGATATTTTCATATTTTGCTGTGTTTTGTAGCCTTTTTCTTAATCTCCAAACAATGTCGGTAAATTCAAAAATATTCTCAACAAATAATTGCTTAAAACCATTGAATTGAAAGTGAAATAAAAGAAATGAAAGTAAACATGAAATTTGCAAAATTAATGGAGTATAATTTCAATATCTTAACTTTCTTTAATTTGAAGATTTCTATGAAAGTTCACCAGTTCTAAGATGCTGCTCTGTACAAGTGTCTTCGAAGTAATAAAATCATTGAATAAAGGTGCAATAGTTTTCAAATGTGTTTTTTATACACAATACTCTTCTGTGAGGTTTCAATTGTTTTGTGATTTAAGCATTTCCAATTATAATTTTAGAAAGTTTGACAAATCTTGAATTAAAAATTGAGCGTGGAGGAGATTTCTGGCACTGTTGTTGTTACAAAGGAATTTGTGAAACATCATTCAATTCATAAATTGTTTTATATTTTGTAATGAGATTTTTATTTTCATCATTGTTCATTGCACAATATGAATATTTAGGGAAACTTCACAATTGTCATAATCAGGTGTCTCAATATGCTTTTGTCAGCACGTCCTAGTAGAGCATTTGTGTTGGGATATTATATGAACAATTGGTTTAAAGAATGAGAACATGGAATGAGAGATTGAGGGAATGGGAGCTCATAGAGGAAATCTTCCATGAAACTGGTGTGTGCAGTAGATATTGCCCTTGGATCAGGGCTGTTTTAACCGAATTCCGGGCCCTTGGCCCTAGGTTAATTTGGGGGCCCCCTATTCTTACTTGAATCGATCTCTTTAGATGCTGTTTGTAAAGAAAATTCTATCACTATTTGTTTCATATTGTAATTTTTTTTAATATTTGAGAGTATTTCTTAGTTTCAATTTCACATAATTTAATGTTGAAAACTTCATGCTCGTGAATGAATTTAATTTATTCCAAATATTTAAATACTCGAATTTAATCAAAATATTTAAAGACAAGTTTGGTCAAAAATATGAAACTTCTCATTACTGAGTGACATTCTTCCATCAACCAGCAACATTACGTATTAAAAACATTATCCAATGATGCATGACATCACTCCATTATGCCAATTTTTTGCTTTTAAATTAATCATACATCCCTTTCTATAGTTTTTTTTAATTTTATTTTTTGAAAAATTTAGTATTAAATAATGTTTTTTAAACTATGGGGCCCCTTGAACACTGGGATCCCAGGGCCCAGGCTCCTCGGCCCTGTGCATTAACACTACACTGGCTTGGATTGAATATGTACTAAATCCCTGACCGAATGGAAGGCAAGCATTCAGATCTTTAGACCTTGGTGCAGCAATATCATACCGCACCCCCCTCCCCAGTTTAAAGCTGAGAAGTTTATGCAAGCATTGAGACCAGAAATATGCCACAAAAATTATGGAAGATGTTGAAAAGTGATGAAAATGAGTAGTACTTTTTTACAGAAACATGTACTTTGCAATGTTCAACTTTTTTATTTAAATTTTATTGCAGATTTCTCTACACTTTATACACAAATTATTTGCTTCTACAACTTTTATATTGCATTCAGAACGCAGTATCTTAAAAAATTTTTTAAGATTTTTTGTCCTTAGGAAGTCTTTCCTATCAGATAAGATCTTGTATTTCTTGAAAACATCTTTAGATATCTCATGATGTGATGGAGGTATATTTGTGTGTTGTTAAGTTTGTGAACATCTCTGAAAGATGAGTAGGACACAGGGGACATATTTTATAAGTTAATAATTTTCCCCATTTTATTAAGGACTCCTTCCATATTTACTCAATATTACTTGAACAAATTTTATTTCAACTGCCCTGGCCATCAGTCGTCTACAGTGTTTGTAGACTGATTCATCAGCAAACATACTTTGCATTAATATTAAGTTTTTACTTGAAAATCAATGTGTTCTTTTAGGCAAAAAATTGAAAAAATCTGCAAATAAATTTTTAAACCTTCAAATTATGCAAAATATGCATCATACAAAGTTTTGTATCTCTAATTCATTATTTTACCATGAAACAAAGATTAAAAGTTTCGTATAGATATGACCATTAGCAAAAAGTAGTGGCATAAACTTTGCTGCTCTGTTTATTCTTAGAATGTAAGGGAGATAGGAACTGAACATTGAAAATGGTGTTTTAAGCAGTTTAGAGAAAAGAGCTTTGTGAGGATAAGTTGTAAAATTAGGAGAACATAGGTTCAGTTTTGTGATTTTAATTTAAAGAAACTGAGAATTCTGTGCAATGTTGTGCCACTTTTTAAAGCTCATGTGTATTTGCAGAGACATATGACCTTAATGTCCCCTCCACCCACACTTAGTCACTTAGGAAGGATAATGCATTTGTACCTCGATTACAAACAAAATATTAAATGGGAAATACAGATAAAAGATTACAATTAACTATGTAAATATCCTCTTTTTATAAATTTTCTCCTCGATAGAATACATTTTGATTTAATCTTTGAACCAAATAACATGACTGCAGAGTTTTTCTCTTCCTTTTTTTCTGAAAAGAGTGCCTGAGGTCATTCTCCAAATGAGGATTTCCTGGTACCATGTAATTAATCCCTGAGTAAAAAGGTACAAGGGTTAGAGCAGGTATACTTCATCCTGTAACCCACAACTTCATAATATTTGATTATCACTGCTCGAAAATTCATGAATTGCAGAATTAAAATGAATGAATATCCCATAAAGAAAGATTCTCTGCTTTAAAAAAAAAAAATCAAAATAACCAGCTTAGGTGTCCTGGAGAATCAATTAATATTGCTGGAGTATCTTTGACCGGGAGGTTCTAGGGTTCGAGTCCTCACGGTGGTAGGATTTTGGACACTAAACTTGGGTTTTTCTAACGTGGCCGCTGAGGGTAGTATCTCAAAGATGGAATTCGGAACGACTTTTTGAGTCATTTTCAGTCTTGCCGCAAGATGTCGCATGATCCTTACCGCATCAATCAGTGCTGCAGATCGAGCGACTCTAGCTGCAGGACTGAGAATGACTCAAAAAGTCGGGCCGAATTCCATCTTTGAGATACTACCCTCAGCCGCCTCGATAGAAAAACCCGAAGTAACTTATAGCTAGATCGAATTCTTTTCAGTCGCTGTCTGGAGGAAAATTCGAGCTGCCGACTGCTCTAATAGGTAGATTTTCTGTTGTTTCTCTGATCTACACTGGGTGAATTCCGGAGCAGTAGTCTAACAAAAGGGCAACGGGCCCCACGCGATTATTCCTTCCTTTTCCTTGTCCTTTCCTCACCACTTTCACACACATTAACATGCAGTATACTACCATATATGGCGGGAGACCAGTCGGGTGCTTAGAGCTTGTCCCAGCTGGGGCGGCGCCCCGCCTGTGGGAGATACCTGGCTGAAGGAAACCTCACAAACAGATGCAGGCGCTGCTCGTCATTAAAGGCTGTAAGGCGGAGACTCTCCTATAAAAATCGCCCCCAAAAGAAATCTAAAAATATATTCATAAGTATTTATGTATTAACAATAGATTTGAGTTGTATTATATAACAATCATATCAAAACTTTTGTTTGAGTTCGATAACCGTCGTCCGCAACGCTTTTGAAGCTGTGACAGGGAAGAGAAAAGCGTTAGGCTCCCACTTCATTCCGCCATAAGGCCCATGTAAAATGAGGCGTGACGTCATGCATTCACTGCACAGGCTTACGGCCGGGCGAAGGCTACGGACAAGCAGTCTTCAAGGGTGGGGCGTAGGGTCTGAAGATGGGCGTATTTACCAGATAGCATTACTGTGCAGCTCAGCGAGTAGCGTTGAGCTTCATAGTTTTCCCAACATGCGGTAGGAGCGCTACTCTGGTATGCGTGTATCAGAAAAGATTTTGTTTAGAAATACAATGCATGCCATGTGAGGTAATGCATTTGCGGCCTTCCCCATTTACAAATCACGAGCCGCGACTGAGCAGATGGGTAGGTCGGCGCAGGATCTCGCCATCCAGCGGGGGAAGATCACCGCCGTTTCCCGTTGATTGATTGATTGATTGATTGATTTATTCATGTTTCCGGGCGCGACAACTGCTCTGGTCATTAGTACCGTTAGTGTAGTGCATGTTTTTTTCTCGGGAGATGGCGGTGATCTTCCCCCGCTGGATGGCGAGATCCGGCGCCGACCTCCCGTCGGCGAGTGGGGTTTCCCCCACCAGCGGGGCACCGCCCCAGCCGGGACAATCTCTAAGATCCCGACAGGTCTCCCGGGATGTGTTAGTGTAGTGCATGTTAGTGTAAGTGTGTGTGTAAGGGGAGAGGATAGGACAAGGAAGAGGAAGGAAAGATCGCGCGCGGTCCGTGGCCCGTTTGGTAGGGTACTGCTCCGGCATTCGCCTGGTGTTGATCAGAGAAACCACGGAAAACTACCGATCAGAGCAGCCGGCCGCTAGAACTCTCCTCCAGACAATGACTGAATTCGACCTAGCTGAAAAGCTAGTGTCGAAAATCCTGCCGCCGTCAGGACTCGAACCTAGGACCTTCCGGTCAGAGGCGCTGCAGTGACCGCAGTTGATGCACTGAGCTACCGCTTCCCGTGATAAATCATGCAATACACTTATGGGTTTAATGGCGTTAGCAGTTAACGCGCCCAGAATCATCAATCGGTTCAAAAACGTATTATGCGTGTACTGTTTGAAGTGTGGGTGGCTAGTCCACGAACGATTAAGATTATCCTCTTCGAGGCGATCGCTTCATCTACGTCCATAGATCTAATCCGCCCTGTCTAAAATTCATTGCAGTAACTTCCTTGTGTCATTCTGTTCTAGAAATCCCCGAAGCACCATGGCTGGCCACTTGCGTGACGATCGTCTCAGTGTGACCGGCGTGTTCAATGGCGTCCTCGAGCAAATGGTCCAGCAGGCCGTGCGCGAGCGGGTCGACCAGTTGAGTGGCGCCGTGTGGCGGGAGCCAACCGCCGGAGGCCTCCGCCGCTCCGTGGACGAGCGGGTGCAGCGCCTGGAGGCGCGGATGGGCTCCGTGGAAGAGCGCGTGGCCTCGCTGCACACGCTAGCGGCCTTGAAACGGCTGGAGGCCAGGATGCGCGGTTTGGAGGAGGGCCTGGGGTGGGTGCTCCCGCGCGTCGAGACACGCGTCGAGACACGCGTCGTGGCCCTGCCCTCTCCCGACGCGACGGCAGCGCCCCTTGCGGGCGAGGGCGAACGGCGCGCGAGGGAGCAAGTGCTCCGCCAGATGCAGGGGGTCAAGATGCAGATGTCTAAAGCAGAAGTAGCTCCTTCCTCTGCGGGAGAGAAATTGTGTAAGGCCGCCAGTGAAGGGAACATGGCCGACGTGCAGCGGCTGTTAGCCTCAGGAGCGAACGTCAACTACACCAACTGTCGTGGGCAAACTCCGCTGCTGTCGGCGTTCTCCTCGATGGTCGTTCCAGACCTCGTGTTGCTGCTCCTACGCAGCGGGGCGGACGTGAAAGCGGTGGACCCGGACGGGCTGTCGGCGTTGCACTACGCCGCCGTCCGCGGTCGTTGCGTGTCGTTCTTGATCCAGGCTGGCGCCGTTGTCGACGCCAGGGACAGGTTCGGGAAAACGCCGCTGCACTTGGCTGCGCGCCACGGCAGGGCAGCGGTCGTGCGAGCGCTGCTGTCGGCCGGCGCCGACGCGCGTTGCAGAGTGTGGAGTAGGCAGGAGAAGAAAAAGACTGCTTTGGATTTCGCGACGTCCCGCACCGTCCAACGGCTCCTTCGTCGTGACCACTAAGTGGACGCTGTCATCCAATCGAGAGCTTCGTTTCCAAAAAAATGAAGTCGTAACGAAGCTCCCGACAGGACGTCGGTCTTTTCTCCTTGCAGTTCCTGACTGTTGAAAGGACCGTACGTTTAAAACGGAGTATACTTGTGCAGTGTCAGGTTCAATTGTCTACATCTTACGATATTTTTTTCCCCTAAATTATTCTCGTACTCAAAGGGGCAAATCCCTTATTATTGCTTTTCATTCCATCTTGGTAAAGTCTGAACGTTGTATGACAACTACTTAAACAAATACATTTTTTTAAAGTTTTTAATAGTAAATTATTTTTAAAAATGAAACTATTTTGCAATGTATCTCATATCTTGGGGAATAATTGGTCTATTTCAATATTCTTTTTTATACAGAAGACATCTTAAAGGTTTTTTTATTAGATAATCCTAACAAATTTGCATTGTGTAAAACATTTTTTGGTTATATTGGCCCCTATTTTATATTATTTTTTCTTCGATGTTCCATAAAAGATTTGTAATTTTCACAAGCAATTATTAAAAAAAAATATAATAAAATTTAAAAAAAAATTATTTTATTTTTTAAAGTTCACACTTTTATGCAGTTTTAAGTATATGAGTATGAAGATTTAACATAAATGTACTCCAACAATATGCTTTTGAAGAAACAGAGTAATCTACAAACATATCGTTACAATAATGTGATTGTTTTTTTGTATTGCATGGAATAATGTCTATGTAGTAAGAGATGGTTTTGTATTGCAATCATTTATTTCAATAAATGTTTCAGAATTTCATTGAATAATTATGCAATTCCATCCCTGGACTCTCGTTCTCCTTACCTTATAATTAATGTGTCTATAAAAGGAAATATGGGGCTTTAAACCCCTAAGTCACATTGTCCCATACATAGGCCTACTACAATCTTTCTTTTGCATTTAGTGTATTTGGAAGTTACTTTGTCCAAGAATTATTATTATTATGATTATTATTTCTATTAAGCAAATATTTTACAGTTTTAATGACCGTTTCTCACACTCTACACGCCAGTGTTTTTCGTTCTACCAAGCTCTATTCATTTTCTCTTCATTGTCGAGTCGATGATGAACTTCCAAGTTTTCCTTGGCCTTCCTTGTTTTCTTCTTTCGAAAGGGAGCCACTCAAAGACAATTTTCAGTATTTTGTCAGCATGCATTCTCATTTGAAGGCCATTCCATTGGAGTTGTTGGATTCTATATTTTCGATCACTTGTCTATCTTCATTATCTGTCTAATTTCTTCATTTGGTATTCTATCAAACACCTGATACTGACAACATAATCTCCAAAAATTCATTTCCAGAGCATTTAATAGAGAGTTTATTGCATCTTCTTTAACCCAAATATCAGATCCGTATGTCACACAACTCTCCACCATTGTCTTGTATATTTCTCTTAGTTTGCTTTCTAATATTCTTGTTTCATAATATATTATGAAGTCTGCTAGTAATTGCCCTTCCTCTGCTTATTTTTTTTATAATGTTATTATCATCAAATCCATCTGAACTAAGAGTAACTCCAAGATATTTAAATTCTTGTATTACTCGAAGTATATTTCTGTTTCTAGATCATTCCCAGATTTCCCTACAACCATGTATCTTGATTTTTCATTATTTATCTGAAGTACCCATTTTTTATGTTTCTATTAATTTCTTTAACATATATTCAATATCGTCCTGATCATCAGCCAAAATCACTTGGTCATCAGCAAAAAAGGAGAATATAAATCTTCTCCTTTCCAACAGTCACTCCCATATTTCTACATTTTCTGGACCATTCCCTTAGAGTTTCACCAATAAAAATCTTGAACAGAGTTGGTGAAAGAGGACATCCTTGTCTGAGACCCTTATTTACTATAAATCCTTCTGATTTTTTATAGTATTTTTTATCTTAACATGACTCATACTGTTTTCATAGAGATTCTTTATTACATTTATCAAGGCATGGTTTACCTTACTTTTGTTAGAACTTCTCACATTTTATTTATAGGAACACTACATGAGCTTTCTTTAAATCAATAAATATTAAGTGTAGTTCTCTGTTCGTTGAGATTTTCTTTTCGATAAGTTATGTAATAGAAAATAAACCACCACTTTGTTCCTCAATTTCATTGACCTCCATTTCAAGTCTTAGTCAAAATCTGTCGTTTATGTATTATATTACTTTAATTATTTGTGTTTTATTTAAATTCATTTTGGGTTCTGTATCATACAATATCTATAACGAACTGTCAGAGCCAAGCAGACGAAATTAATCGAAACTGAAAAAAAATTCATTTGAAGATGTATATGATTTCAGTTTATTTATTTTGGCTCTCAATTTCTTTTGGTCAAAATGAAATGCTTTCGTAAACTATGTAGGTGTATCATAGATGCTCAGAAGTAGATTTTGAGGACTTTGAATGATTGTACTTAGTGTGGTACATCATGACTGAAAATTGAGTGCATAAGAATCGATGAGTAAGAAAATCTTTCCATACCACAGACAAATTTGATAATCATTCACAAAGAGTTGATCATAGTCAAATTTATCGATGCTAAAGAACCAGAGACAGTCTTCCGAAATCCTAAGTCTAATTTTTGTTAATGCTCTTGAGATTTAGTCATTGTCAAATTGGTTGATGTGAAGAGTCACATCTGTGATAAATATTAAAGTTGCAATGCAAAAGCATTTATAAAAAGTATAAAATGTGATTTACATTTTGGTGAAGCAGCAATAGAAATTATTTCAGTTTCACCATTCATGGGAACTGAGTTCCAAGAAAATAAATTTTTTTATAAAAATTATGGGCATGTATCAACAGATATGTAATTTATCAACTGAGCCTTAAAAATGATTAAATTTACCAAATTCATTTTGATTACAGCCCTCTTATGAAAAACAACCACAAACTCGCCTAATGTGTCAATGTTCTGTTCATGGAAAATCCTGGGGATTTTGTTTTATGTATCGTACCTGAAAGGATTAAACAAGTTAACATCTCCAGTTAAGTGAAAATACATTAAAACCATTATGGAATAAAAAATACTTCCACTACATTTCCATGTAAATGGAGCAATATGTCTACTCCGTTGTGCTTTACTGTCTTAATTATCTCGTAAACTGAAGTAAAAGATGTAGATCTTTACTCAGCCAAATTTCATGATTCATGCTTTAAATGAAAGGTAGTGGGCTTCAGATGTTTTATCACTTGTGGTTATGAAAAGGTTTTACAGTTTAAATACTAAATTTAGTATCTTAAAATTAATAGAATGAACACTTATCTGCTGTCATTTGGTTGTTGAAAGTTGCAATTGATCGATCAGCACCAGTTGATGTTTTGTCATCCAGAGCAATCAATATGCGAGTCTGAGATAATAATTAGTGAAGCAAAGATAGCGAGTTTCAAATATGGTGTTTTTAAATGCAAAGGCCAGCACTCATATAACATAATACTCATATGATATAATTCATTATATGTTATTCATTAAGATAGATTGGCTTTTCTGCTACAGACTATGACAATATTCATGTTCTTGGTAAACATAGATCATCTCAAATACATTTTCAGAAACTTGTTGAACTCTGTTTACAATGATGCATTGTTTCAGAATTTGTAAACTTCCCACTTTTTGTTTCTCTTGGGGAACAAATATTGAAATACCTGAAACAATGTTTTTGTGGTTTTTGGATTTTATATATAGTGCAATGTTATAGTACAATTGGAGAGTTTGTTTTTGGACTCTAGGGAGAGTGCTAGAAAAGTAAAGGTTTGGGCCTCATCTAATTTGGAATAAAGATGAGACAGGAGAGGACTATTTCACCATAGTACAATTCAAAAGGTCTGACTGAAAAAGGCACAAAAAAATGGGGAGCATGACATTTGTTAAAAGGGGACCTCCTGTGACAATGATCGAAACAATAAATGCAGTTGAGAATAAATTTCCATATTCATTAGTTTTCCATGAGTTAATTTAAAGGAGTTTATAATTAAAAATGCTCTGTTTGGTTCTGATGGAAGTGCTAATCCAACTGGCTGAACAAACAAGATAATAGTTGTTAAATATTTATTACAATTTATAAAATATGCAAAATCACAAACCTCAAAATGAACTCCTAGTGATACTTGACAACCACAAAACCATGTATCTGTAGAGGTTATTGACACAGCAAAGAAATTAGAAATTGTTGTGTTAACAATGCCCCTCATATTAGCCATAAGGAGTAAATTGCAACCTCCAGATAGTACAGTGTATGGACCATTTAAATCTCTCAATAATTTGGCAGTGAATGTATGAATGCGTTCACCAGAAACTTCTGGAAAACTAGTTGTTGTATTTACGTAGAACAACCTAGTAGATTTAAGTATAGATTGTAAGTATAGTATATAAAGTTAGTAAGCACCCCCAGTTCCCCTTTATAAGAGTGTAACCCCCCCCAATATTAAATTTATATCTACACCACTTTTGCTGTTTGCCTCAAAAGCCTAAGAAGTAGCTTTCTGTCAGGAAAACATTACAAGTGCCTTGAAATTCGCATGCATTGTACCTTTGAATTTCAAATTTTTCAACGATTCTGAGTTTCTTCTTTGCAATGTGTCTGTCAAAATGATTTCTTGGATTCAGAGAAAGCCCATTTGTAATAAACATAGTTTATCTTCACTCTTATGTAATGATGTGTCTGAATTTACAACTACCCCACGGATTATCTGATCTTTCCCAAAGGCTGGTGGGCAGAAAACCAATGAATGGTAAGATGTATATTAATAGACACCCCCCCTCCAATAAAATCAACCCTGAAAAGAGCAAGTAGTAGTGAAGCCAAAAAAATTACAGGCTTGAAGTGTCATGAAAAGATTGAATTAAGAAGAATCAATAAGAAACAATATGTGCTTCTTCAATTGAAAATTTACATTAAGAAGATTTTGAGCCCATTGTGAACATGGGAGATTATGGTATGTTTTAATTGTGGGAAGAGGGAAAAACAATTGAAAGACATTTTATTGCTTGGGTAAATTCATGAAATCTTAAAGTTATGTACTACCTTAAAAAACTACGAAGGAACACACTTTTGTTAAAGAAGAAAGGAGCAAAATCTATTTTTTATTAGGAAGATACAATATTAAAATTTGCCACTCACATTATAGTTGGTGCCACAAAGAGAAGCAAGAATTTATTAAGTTCTCAATTTCATTAAATAATTTTAACTTTGGCTAAGGTGAAATTTGTAATTAGATAACCAAGAGTATTTGTAGGACATGATTTGGTATTAGAAAACTTGTGTACTTTCTTTCATTTCATCAGTTGGTATATTGTCTCCTGGTGCATCTTGAGTATGTACTAGGTAGCAGTTTGCACTTCCCAATATATTTCATGTGTATTATACAAAAACTACTATTGCTAAACATCTCTAATTTAATTATTTTGTAGTCTGTACAATGATTATTATGGACCATCAATTTTCAAAATGATTGCCTTTGAAATTAATAGGTAAAAAATTGTGTCCTTGTGTTTTGTAGCTTTAGTACTTGCTCAAACTTGAAACATAACTTTTTTTTCTTTCAATATTTGCTTTTATGTATCATTTTACTCTTGTAAGGGCTACAACCCATTTAAAAATAATAAATATCTACAAATGTTCCTTGGTTGAGCTCCTTTTCTGTTGTAACTTTTCTACAGCAAAAACTTTGGCAATTTTGAAGAATGCTGCATTTTGCATTGTATGGTTTCTGTACATTCTGACGAAGCCACTTCCAGAAAATTCATACCCTATACTAAAGTGATATACTACAGTTCAGGGAGGAAAAGTAAAAATATCTTTTTTTGTTCCCTAACTAATGATTTTTTTCATCGCACATTGGAAGAAAACACTTCTGTCTCTAGAAAAATATTACCAATAAATTTGATATACTTATAATTAGGGAACAGAATTTATTGTAATGAGAAAACAAAATATGTACATACATTATTTATTTTTTTCCAAAATATGTAAGAAAAAATATAAAATTTGTAAAATAAAAATTCATTATAGTTCCAAAAATTGCTCTACATAAGCAGTTTTTGAACACAGAATGTTCTCAATCAGATCTTAACATGGATTTAGAACTGCTGAAAGATAGTTTTAACCCTACAGTAGTAACAGTACACTAGTTTTCACCACATATAAAAGTTTTATTTGAAATTTAAAATTTGTTCATTGTATATACATGTTACTTATGAGTAGCCAGTGCTCAAGTGAAAAGTAGTACCATGTAGCCAGTGATAGATTCTGAAGGGGAGGAGGTTAAAAGGTAAACCCCACGCCCACCCCCACCTCCCAATTCAAACAACGCAATAACGTAATGATCTGTAAAAAATATTTGATAGTTTCTGACCAGTAGTCTTAGAAGCATAGTACTATTACATTGCTTTGGAAGAAAGATGATGCCAGTAATATATATTTCATCTGAAATGTTCCGCTTCAAAGTATAAATGTATTAAAATATAATCAAATATGTAAGAAATGTATAGTTTTAGGTAAATTCATGTAAAAATATGTAATAATATCAAAATATGTAGAAAAAATAGTTCTAATTCATTTAAAATGGCTTGTAAACTCTAGAAAGTATGCAGCTGCAGCTTAGGCAAATAACTTCTGATACTTCCTGCCTGTACAGAAGGCGTTGATTTCCAGTCACATTAGTACAATGACATTTTATGCTGTGTAAACAAGCAGGGAAAGTTATTGTTTCTAAGATGTTTATTATTTTATTTTTAAATGCAAGCATGTGTGTTGCTTAAAATTTTTAGATTCAAATTCGTGTTTACATAATATTATGATTGATAAAGTGGTAGAACTACTTTTTATTCTACTTGCAGATTAATGATATTTTTAAACTATGTAGATAAATGAGAAATTTTGTACAATTCCACCCTGCTGCTACATTGAGTGTACTTGTGCATTGTGCTGGTGGTAAAAAGGTAAAAAATAAAATAAAAAACAAATTCAGAAAGTATTTCAGAATTATACTTCCCTCTCTCAAATTTCTTAAAGAAAATTTACAGTATTCTTTTAGAATATTAATTTCTTCTTGAAATGGTGTCTACTAGGCTTTAATGGGAATACTTCTTTGGAATGTAATGCACTCAGTATGTGTTAATCGTTTTAAATAGATAGAGACAAATTACAAACAAATAATGGAACTGGGAGCGCATAGCTCCCATGCCCCCCCTTCCCATGGGCCTGCCACTGTTTAATCTCTGTTTTACCTCCCTTGCATGTTTGCTTACTGGTTTAGAAAGACCACAATGGAAGTAAACTATGTAGCAAGAGACAATCACAGAAGAGGACCCTGGGTAACTTGACACCTCATCAAGTTGTTCCCTTGGCAAAGAATTTTCTTAAAAAGGACAAGAAGCCATGGAATGATAAGGCCAAATATTTTTTTTCAAAAGGGAGGTAGAGAGAGGATCTAAATTTAATCAGTAGGGTATGGAATAAACATTAAATACATAGTTTTACAGATGCCTACATTCAATAACGTTTTATGAAGCTTGCATGCCATTCCAAATTAATTAAAATCTCTTTTATTTTAAATATTTTGTTGTAATTACATTTTTTTACACAAATTAATACTACATATTCCCTTTTTTTTTTTTTTAATATTTATATGTCCTAATGAATTATCTTGCTTGTGAGTTTCCAATATACTAGCTGTTAAATGCTAAAGAGGATCAGGTCCAAAAATAATAATATATTATTAGTATTAATATATATTAAGTAAGAGTCAGATTTAATCAAAACTGACTCCTCCTTAACAGTTGGAATATATTTTCTTGAAATTTCATCCCTTAGTACTTCAATCCAATTCTTGAAGGAATCAAATCATTACTATGTACGTGACTACAAGATGTTGCAACTCACTCTGTCACTCAGTTTTCAGTAACTGAGAAGACAATTTTTTCCATATCTCTATATAAATAGTCAGTTACTTCATGGAATTGAGCTGGCACATTGGGCAATCCAGTGTAAGTCGAATCTGCATATTCAGGGCTGGATTAGGAACATAATATAGATCATTTTGGTAAGCCATTGTTATTTCACTTCTTGAATTCCACAGAGCAAATTGTAATAAATGTGTGTCTTCATTAGGATAATTTTCATATCTCAAATATTGATTTGTTCTGAAAGAAATCATGAAATTACACAAAAATGTTACACATATGAAAACACATAGACCTAATTACATAGAAATCATTCATCCATTCTAGAGGGGAAAAAATACCAATAATACTTAACAGGACCCATTTTCCATTGCATACATGGTGTACCAGTTTAAAAGAACACTTTTTTTAATAGTACCTATGTGGGGGTAATCAAGAAATACTCTTTTCAAATTACAGTAAGATAAATGACAAAGAATCAGATTGATTATTGAAGTACCATAACTGATTTCTGATATTAATAATTTCATACTGTGCAACTGCAAGTTGCCATGGAAGCTGCAATACAATACGATATATTGTGACTACCTATACAAACAATGTGTGTATTATAAATTCATATTGAAATGTGTTTCATACCTTTGTTCTGTTGTGCATTGCCAAAAGAAAATGTTTACTATGTGACATAGAATATTCAACATCACTATTGAAAGTTGGTATCTAGAGAAATGAAAAAGATAGAATTAGTTCTTTAGCTTTATTTTACTTTATAAAATGTGCTTGATTGCAAAAATTACGTTACAATGTTTAAGATAATATCGGAGAACGAATAATGTGAAGTGCGCTCTGTACTATGGTCCTTGAACGCAAAAAATGTTAA
Source organism: Teleogryllus occipitalis (assembly GCA_011170035.1). Lineage (NCBI taxonomy): Eukaryota > Metazoa > Arthropoda > Insecta > Orthoptera > Gryllidae > Teleogryllus > Teleogryllus occipitalis. The sequence continues at coordinate 103,621 of BLKR01001078.1, read as the reverse complement.
CTCAGCTGAAATTCTTCAAGAACTTGTAGAGATATATGGTGAAAATGTAATGAGTTGTAATGTAATGAGACGTTTCACAATAAAGTTCAGCAGAAGTAGCTGTCTGCACTGGCAGCACCTTTCCATTAAGAGAGCTTAGAAAAGATGGTTTCCCGCTTTCTCAAATGTCTGAACAATGATGGCAACTATGTACAAAAATACTTTAAGAAATGCTCTCTCATGCAAAGATATATTTTGTTTTGAAAAAAATTATGAGTTTTTTTCCCAAAACGGTACTTAACTTTCCACTTCGTATTTTGAAATGCCTAAGATGTAGTATTTTTTTTTTAAATTCAGCGTTAATGATTTTGATATCTAGGGTCTTGAAAGATTCACACATGGACAGTGGTATTGGAATTCCTGTTTGTGCTACAATCAAAAAGTTTTGTGGACTTAATATATTTAGTTATATATAATTAGCAAAAATGTTTCATTTAATTACAATTTTCTAGTATTATCTGTTTGTGTAACTTCATTATTTGTGCACTTCTTCTAGAATTCAGTGGGAAATATAGTTATTCAAATTATCGTTTTCCATCATGTTGCAGGGAGTATTATTCCTTGACGAAGGACATGATGAGGGATGAGAGCCCAAATTTATTGCTGATTTACCCTTATACCAATAAAGAAAGACACATTATATGATTGCAAAAGATACAGAACATATAGCAGATAAAATTGCAAAAAATGAAATGTGACGGGCAGGGGGGGATTGATACAGATAATAGCAGTTCAAATTTCACATTATAAATATAAATGAAGAAATATACATTCTGATATTGCAAAAGGTAACAATAATAAAAAATAAAAATATAAATGAATATAAAAAATAAAAAGGGGTGATAGTAATAATAATTAATAGCAAATGATTTTACACAGATGGGAAAATAATTGAATAATAAGTTGAGCCGCTTCGCTTACCTGCTGCTTTCGGCAAAAGTCGGTAGACTGTGCCCAGAGGAAACGTGACACGGGGTTTTTATTGCTTTCCGGAGATCCGGCGAGGGGTCGGAGGAGGTCTGTTTAGTGTTCTCTTGGAAATGTCTTAGGCGGGGGCAGTTTGTGAGGTCGGGGTATGTAAAATTATTAGTAGAGGGGACAGAGGGAAATTAGTTTTTTCGTTTAGAAGGGCCTCCGATTTCTGCTTGGCTTGAAATATGTGAAAGATTTCTAAAGCGCTTTTATTCCAAAATTTATTTTATATTTCAAGAATTTTAATATCTGAGTCGGGTTGGAAAGTGTGGCCTGCGTTTATGTGTAGGAAAGTGCGATTTGTTTGTATTGTGCTTCCATGCATGTAAATGTTCTTTAACTCTGGCATTAAAGCTTCTACCTGTTTGGCCGATGTATTTAGCCTCGCAATTGTGGCAGTGGAGTTCATAAACTCCTGCTTTCGCCATGAGCGGGGTGGTGTTGCGAGGTGAGAGTAGGTGTTTGAGGGATTTGTGTGTGGTAAAGGTAAAGTGAAAATTGTATTGGTGAAGAATATGGGCTACATTCTGTGATATTTTTCCAAAGAACGGAATAGAAATACATTTTGATAGTTTCTGGGTGAATGGAGTGAGGCTTGTATACGTTTTCGGTTTTTTCTTATTTAATTTGCGGCGTAGTATGTTGTCAACGAGAGTGGTACTGTATCCATTGGCGGTAGCTATGTTGCATGTATATTAATGGTGTGTGTTTCTTTTTGAAAATTGTCTTGTGATAAGGGAAGGCTGACAAGTCTGTGAATCATGACATGGAAAGCTGCGTGTTTGTGGGCAGATGGATGTGGGGATGTGTTGTGGATGACAGTGTCTGTGTGTGTGTGGATTTTCTAAAAACATTGAAGATGTGTTTGTTGTCTAACCTAGAGATGGTTAGGTCTAAGAAATTAATTGATTGATTTTCACTTTCTAGTTCTTTAGTGAATTTTATGGATGGGTGTCTGGAGAAGAAACTCGACTAAGATGTCGAGTTGTCTTGTACCTGTCCATAGAGCTAAGATGTCATCGACGCACAGAGGAGTATTTCACCGTAAACGTTGGCCAAAAATATTTTGTCGTTAATATCGATGGGAACTGATTTCCCATACAATTTAAATACATTTAGATGATAAATTTACAAATATAATATGATATAAACATATTTCCACGTGAGAAGTTAACTTTGTACTACGAGTACATTTTATTTCATTTTTAGTACAAAACTTTCCGGACAATGGCAATCTTCATTGGCATAAGAAAATGCTCCCAACTTAATTGTTATTATAAATAATAATTATAATAAAAATCTCAGTAATTATAATTTATTTTATAAATTTTAGTTTTAATACGCATTTGAAATTAAAGATACAAAATAATAAAAGAAATAACCATTAATGAATAAATATAAAATTGTAAAAGTAAAAAAAAATTAAATTCAATGAGCAATCAGGGTCTACATTTCTGTGGTGACAGACTAATCCGAAAGCAGGAAGGTCATCGACGCCGGAGGTGCAAGGAGTCCTTTCACTTGACGTCAAAACTAAGACGGACGAGACGGATTAAAATGCCTCACTTCAGGCACGTGCCACAGAAAACAAAGGTCGGAATATTTCTTCTACAATAATATTTGAACACACAGACACTTGGTGGGAAGTTTGTGAATTATGTTTGCGGATTTACGCGTTTAATTTTTAAACATGAAAACGCGACAGAATATATGTTTCCAGTTTTGGTACCTTTCTTTATTGAATTGGAACTTTCTAAAAATTGAAAGTACTGTATTTTCTGAAGGTAAAGTGTTAAAATAACGTTTATATACTTTCAGAGTCTTAATATTGTGTGGTCTAACAAATTCTGCATATTTATTTCAGTCCCTGTCTCAGTTACCATATAAGAATTTGGCTTGGAATAACGCTGGACTTTCGCTTTTCTGCAACAATGAATATCACGGGTACATCTTTTTGCTTGCAGAACTAATTAAATCGTAGTGTATTCGTGTTAAATTAGCTTCTACAAATACGTAGAGCTCTTCAACCGTACATAGTTGTTTTTGTTGTTCTTGCTTGGGACTGGTTAGAATTTTATAAACCTTCGATACTCAGTTCGGAGATTTATTTATTTCAAAACTGCTACCGCATTGTTTTTCGATATTAAGCAGTTTCGAGATTCATTTTTGCAGCGTACATCAATGCGTTAATTGTTATTTGCTGCCCCAGTTCTTCGGTCCAACGCCACTGACTGTGATTATCTTTCGATGGCGGCCCCTGCTTACGTTTTGACATAGTTAATTTTACAGTTTCATTTAACCAACTTTCATTATTTATTATAAATCTATCTTCGAAGTAATTTGATGCTCTCCCCTTTTGTTTAAACTCGCTTTTAAAGTGTCGCAATTCTTCAAAACACTGACTTTGACTAACACAAAAAACTGTCTGCTGCATAACTGTTTCTATACAATTAGAGACTATACTGAGCATCACAAGAAAAGTAACAATTTAACAATGATACATAATGCAGTATTTGGACTGTATAAATGTGTATAAACAACCTGTAACAAGTATTGTACTACAGCCTCCGGGTCAATGACCCCATCTCGATCAGGTTTTTCGTCCAGTTTCCCTGATCCATTGAGCAAATGCTGAGATGGCCCCTTGTTTTGCTTCTGGACATAAATGTAACTTCATTTTCTGTGCACGTCTTCTAGAATTCAGTGGGAAATACAATTATTCAAATTATGGTTTCCTTGTTGTCGCGGCAGGAAGTATTATTCCGAAGAACAACATGGATAAGAAACAAAATTTATTGCTTATCCTTGAAAATAGATTTTATTACATGGGAGTTTTTTTTCCTGTTTTCAAAATTTAAGTAGTATATGACTTAGTGTAGGGATCACAGAATTTTGAAAATGTGCACACAGTTCACTTTTCCTCATAGCACGTCATACACAGTTTTAACTGTTTTTTTGACGTAAAATAAATAAATAAATAAATAAACCTATAAACAATGTTGCATATGATCTATCTCTTCACCAAAATATTTATAACTATCTGTAATTACATTAATTAGTTCTTTCGTAGTCAAATTCTTGATATTTTGTTCTGATTATGCAAAAGAAAACATTACTTTGCGCAATTTCTTAATCAATCTGGTGCCACCGACTTTACAATAAAAATTTATAACAAATGTTAGTGGATTGATGTGGATTACTTGACTCATGTTCCAAATAGCTTCTAAAATTGTCTATCAATTGGTATAAACGTTATAGCTCGACACCGTCCGGCAGTTCAACTGAAATGCTAATGTTCGGTAAAAAATATTTGAAATTACTTTACAGATAAATGTGAAATATTCAATAACATTAGTAATTATCAATATCTGAGAAAAATCTTATCCTAAAGTAATAGTGCATACATTTTACATCAATATCCATTATCAACGTAATAGTTCAGAAAACACAAAAATCGTACAAACGCGTTTTTGAAACCACTCACTGAGACGCGCGCTGGGCAAGCTACACTAGCACGCACCATGGCTGGAAGCAGACCGATGATAACAGTCGTTAGCCTTTCCCAAGAGGCAAAATATTGCACAACACGATGCAACAAACCTTTCACTTCATGCTGGAAATGCCAAATATTTCCTCAGTTCAAATTTGGTCTTTCGACTTATGGCCAGGTTTTGGCACCAAATACTCCACTGTGCGACGTAGCGGTACCAGTATTTTAATTTTGGAGGAGGGGAAGTTGTGTCTCAAACAAGAGTGTTTCAAAATTGTCCATGAACATGTCTGCAAGAAGTGGTAACAGTGGTGAAGGTCAGAGTTTTGTTTGTAGAAAGAGTTATAAAACATAAAATAGTGTCCATGCAGAGTGAGATGAGATTGTACAGTTCTGTTTGTATTAGTACGGGGCATGTAGCTTGTCCAGGATATTTTGTAAAATTAATTTACAGTCTTAAGTTGGGGTGCTAGGGAATAAATTTGTGACGTCAAAGGATATCAGTTGAGCTTTGGCCGGTATGTGTATGTCTTGAAGTTTGGTCACAAGTTCCAAACTGTTCTTGATGGTATGGACGGGTTTAAACCGTACGTGTTCATGAAAGAGGTTGTTGAGTCTGTGGGTAATAGTGTCCGACCGGTCTCCCGGAATATGTGGTACACTACAGTGCACTTTAGTGTAATTGTGTGAGTAAGGGGAGAGGATAGGATATGGAAGAGGAAGGACAGATCGCGCGCGGTCCGTGGCCCGTTTGGTAGGGTACTGCTCCGGCATTCGCCTGGTGTTGATCGGAGAAAGATGGCTTCGAGAAAAGCGTGTGGAGAGGAGTTCCGACATAGGCCACTAGGTTTTATGAAGCAATACCAATCTCGTGAATATTAGTCATGCCTTCGCAACTTTCTCATTAAAGTGAGTTCTAATTTCTCCAGGAGTTCGAGGTACCTCCTGCGATGGATCTGGAACTGCTTAGGCCATTTCCTTAGATATTGTTTAGAAATATACGATCAGGAGTTCTCTGTTTCAAGAGTAAATTATGTTATCTTACGCGCCAATGAAGATGTGTTTGGAATGTCGTCATCAGTGCTCGCTGCGAGCATCGGTCTTCAACTGTTTATTGCTCTAGGGAGGGGGAAGCAAGGTCATCGTTCAAGAAAAGTTGCGCGGGTAATATTAATCTACCCCTGTCCTCCACTGGCTCGGCCTTCATAAAACAGTACCCCACCCCTTCCTCGCTCGGCAACAATGCCGGACACAAAATGTACTGCGGTGTGCATCTCTTCGGACTATACACTTTTTTGAAGATTAATCGAATTTGGGGTAACATTGTGGAAGTAATCATTTCAGTGATTCAAACGTGTTTGTGGGACACACACGTAACCAAATGATATAATGATAAGAAATATCGGATTAGATGATGTCCCTGAAGTGTTTCTGTACCGTCGGCTAGTGGGGTTTCCCCTTTACCAGGACTCTCCCACCAGCGGGGCACTGCCCGAGCCGGGACAAGCTCTAAGCTTCCGACCGGTATCCCGCAGTATGTTGTAGTTCATGTTAGTGTGTGTGTGTAAGGGGATAGGATGGGACAAGGAAGAGGAAGGAAAGATCGCGCGCGGTCCGTGGTCCGTTTGTTAGGGTACTGCTCCGGCATTCGCCTGGTGTTGATCGAAGAAATCACGGAAAACTACCGATCAGAGCAGCCGGCCGCTAGAACTCTCCTCCACACAGCGACTGAATTCGACCTAGCTGAAAAGCTAGTGTCGAAAATGCTGCCGCAATCAGGACTCGAACCTAGGACCTCCCGATCAAAGGCGCTGCAGTGGCATCAGTTGATCACTGAGCTACCGCTCCCGGTAATAGGAATAGAGCCAACGATATGTTAGTACAGTAAAATCTGCCTAAGCAGGAATCGATAGGGACAAAAAAAATCCGGTTTAGGGAAGTTTCCGTTTTACGCAAGGTTGTCCATTTTACGACCTAATATTGACGTTTCAGTCCTAAAAACAGTAAATTGCATGACTTCATTATATTTCTTCAAATACATTATCATGTAACGCATTTAACGAAGGAATCTTAAATAAATGAATATTGAACACTCTTCCTTTAACAACTTATTTTAGTTGCAAAACACAGACCTTATTGGCTGTATTCGAACTAGTTGCAAAATCTTTCAACGCACAATGCGCCACAACCCAGTTCTGTGACTTTCTAACATACTCGCATGGCCTTGTGCAATGCGTATCTGTTCAAGAGGTTATGTTTTTCAATGCGGAGCAGGGAGACACGTGAACAGAAGTCCTGCCCGTACACCTTCCCACGCTCAGAGAGTCGGGAGAGGGGGACTTCCCTACGGCCTACGCCTTGAGCGACAAGCGACCCCCGACAGCTGTCAGGTTGAAATTTACGCTGACAGCTGAAGCCTCTCACCTTCAATGACCAGCGGCCACGACTAAATCACACGTCACAGGGATAGAGAATTTTAAACAAGCTTGCAGATCATTAAGCATTCAGTTTATTAAGAACATCTCGCGTGTCTGTGCCAATTGCATTCAATTCACAGGAATTCCGTTTTATACACATTTTTTACCTGCAAGACATGAAAAACCGTTCCGTTTCCGCGTTGGACTTGTTATGCTGTGTAAAATGCCTTTTAACTTCACGAGCCATAGAAATTTTCCGGTTTATGCAGGTTTTCAGATTGTACAGGTTCCGGTTTAGACAGATTTTGCTGTATTTTGTTAGCAATACAAAAACGTTACAATATTTAGTTATTTTACCGATGCGTATACGTTTTTATAACTCAGGAACGAAAATGTCTGGATTTCAAAACTTGCTAACTTTGCTTTGTTAAAACCTTTTATTCATCATCCAGCAACTTCTAGTTAAGCCGACCTGGATGGCTGAGGTGGGCAGAGCGTGTGCCGACGCGGCGCCTCGGTCTGTAGGGTCGTGAGCACGAAGTGTACAGGTCGAAGTTTACAACATTCTGTACACCTCGTGGTCACGAGTTACAGGCCTGTAGGGTCGCGAGCACGAAGTGTACTGGTGGAAGTTTACAACATTCTGTACACCTCGTGGTCACGAGTTACAGGCCTGTAGGGTCGCGAGCACGCAGTGTACAGGTGGAAGTTTACAACATTCTGTACACCTCGTGGTCACGAGTTACAGGCATGTAGGGTCGCGAGCACGAAGTGTACAGGTCGAAGTTTACAACATTCTGTACACCTCGTGGTCACGAGTTACAGGCCTGTAGGGTCGCGAGCACGAAGTGTACAGGTGGAAGTTTACAACATTATGTACACCTCGTGGTCACGAGTTACAGGCCTGTAGGGTCGCGAGCACGCAGTGTACAGGTCGAAGTTTACAACATTCTGTACACCTCGTTGTCACGAGTTACAGGCTCGTCGTGGGCATGGGTGTTTCTCCCTTGTCTTTCACGAATATGTGTTGTGGCGGAAGGCCTTGTGAGTCTCAGATAGTCGGCCCAGTTACCCGGCACGGATAGTCGAAAAGCGGCATCCTCTGAAGCTGGAGAAGACTCCCAGAAGAGAAAAATCTTACATTTAAAATGTTGGGAAGAGATTCTGAAGCTCAAGAAAACGTGCGCAAATGATACTTCTCCTCCATAGAGTTTTTAGTTTTTTTTGACTAAATAAATCAAATCGAATTAATAAGAGAATCTTAGAAAATAAGTATCACGGGGTGTATTAACTTGAAATAGAGATTATATAGTTTTTTAAAAATGCATTAAGTAAATATTATAAATTTAAATTTCAAGATACCATGGCAGAAGAATTCAAAAGATCTTGAATGATTTAAATATCGTGTAGGTATTGTAATTACGAGATCGTTTCGATTAACAAACAATAACACTGGACAATGACCAAAAAACCGTTTGGATATGTTTACCTAATTCTTATCGTTTAAGTGTGCTAATTCCAAAAATAACATTACAAATGCCGTACCATCCACCATTTGTTCACATTTTAACATTTTCTCTTTATAGCTAGGCAAATGCCACTCTGAGTCTCTACAATCGTATGAGATGCAGGAAGTTAAAATGAGAAAGTATTACAACAAGGAGGGTAATATGCTCTTTGGTAAAATACTTCTTCACTATGATCCCTGGCACTATCGCGTATCGATAGGCGTGGAGGTTTCACAGAGTTGCATTAGACAAGCAGTTCTGTGTTTGTTTTATTCGAGGCGCATGTATTTGCATTGTCGCTATACTAGTTTATCACTTAGTGTTCACTTTTGATTAGTCGTGGTTGTAAGATCAGTCCTGACAGTTTTTGTTATATTTGTGGCGAATATAAAAACATCAACGTAATATTACAGACTTTGTTAGAAATGTGTATTTTTCATATTTCGGAATTGAACGTGGTGTACAGAACAAACCTTGGGCGCCATAAAAAATTGTCAAGAAGGAGAAAGTATCCTTGTCATTTCTATGGTATGGAGGGAACCAAGGAATCATTCGGATAATTTCTACTATTGTTACATTTATGCTATTCATTACAACTCAAAAAACAAAAAAGTGCTCTATCCTAGCATCTGGAATTCGGACAATAGGCCACAGTAAGGATGTGCCTGTACCTGAAATATCAGTGTCTATTGCAACTGTTAATTTCGATAATATGACGAGTGACGATGAGTTTCAGTGTTCCGCAATCAGTGTGGGACCTCAATTGTTTTCTAACAGCACGTGTCAGAGGATTTTTACTTTCTCGTATACATACGTATATACGGAGTAATATACGTAGTATAGAGAAAGTTATGTAATGCTGCGGAAAATATATTTCGCGATTTCAACGGAAATACGCGTTTTAGAGACTCCTGATACCTAAAAAGTGTTTTTTTTTCAAAACGTCCGTCCATCTGTCTATCTGTCTGCCTGTCTGTCCGTCCGTCCGTCCGTCCGTCCATCCGTCTCTGAACACTACTAGCGCCTAAACCACACGTACGTTCTCTTCCAAATTGAAAAATCACTTATCGATCTGGCTCTAGTTGAAGCTTTGAAATTCTTTCTTTCTTTGAAAAACATTCTTTAAAATTAGGGGATACTTTACATAAAGTACCCTGGACATTTTCAATTTTCTCAAAAACGGCTCCAAATTTTTTCATTAAATTTCTTGTAAGAATAGAGTAAAATACACTTACAAAGGTTGCATAGGTCCGATTTTCTCGGTTAACTCTAACTTTTCGAAAATTGCAAAAGTTTGAATTTTTTGGTGTCTTCTTACAACTACAAAATTAAAGAGAGAGATTTTTCCTTCAACTGAAATTTGTTATGCATAGCTATTTCTTTCAATAAGGTCATGTATATTTCATTGGAAATTTTAGTAGATCTCGTGCAATAGTGCGTGCAATATTTGCAATTTTAAAAAATTACAAGATTTTCTCGTAAACGGCTCCAAATTTTTCCTTAAAACTTTTGCAAGGGATAGAGGTAATGACACTGTTTAATATGACATAAAGTTTGTTTTCGTGTATACCTTTGTTTTTTAAAAATAACACAAATATAATTTTTTTTAAATATCTCTCCCGCCATGAATATGCACATTTCCATCGATTTGTATACTTTACTGCATTTGGTAGTAGAATTACTTTAAATGACTTCAAATGTAGTTTTTCGAAAACTCAATAGATTCCTCTGAAAAAGAATTTCAAATTTCGCATTTACAGTCATGCTTAATCGCCATTTTCTTATAAACGGCTTGAAATTTTTCAATTAAAATTTCTATTTGGGACGACGTTATAACCTTCTTTAATATTCTTAAAATATAATTTATGTTCTACAATTTGGAAACTGAAAATGTTCTTTGGGCCGCAATAGATGGATGAAAGACAAGAAGGAGGGACAAGACTGTACAGTAACAGACTACACTAAAAACATTAGTAAACTTTGCTACATGAAAGCGTGTGCTGTTCTGTAGCACGTCTAATTGCTTCCTGATAAACGTACGTATGTATATACGGAGTAATATACATAGTACAGAGAAAGTTATGTAATGCTGCGCGGAAAAACGGAGGATTTTTGGCGGAAAAAAATCATTGCCAGGTTATAGTCGCGAAAAGTGCATGAAACAAGTTGCTAAATTAAGAGAAAAAATCCTCTAACACGTTGTGTAGCCAGAATCCTTGTTTTGTGGGTCCTTGATGCCGAAAAGCCAATTGGAAGCAAAACGTCCGTCCGTCCGTCTGACCGTCCGTCCGTCTGTGAGCACTCCTAGGGCCTAAACCATTCGTCTTCTCCAAATTGAAGAAATCCCTATCTATTTGGCTCTAGTTAAAGCTTTGAAATTTTGAGAAACATTCTTTAAAATTTGGGGGTACATTACATGATGACCGGGAGCGGTAGCTCAGTGCATCAACTGATGTCACTGCAGCGCATCTCACCGAGAGGTCCTAGGTTACACTCCCCACGGCGGCAGGATTTTCGACACTAGCTTTTCAGCTAGGTCGAATTCAGTCGCTGTCTGGAGGAGAATTCTAGCGGCTGGCTGCTCTGATCGGTAGTTTTCCGTGGTTTCTCCGATCAACACCAGGCGAATGCCGGAGAAGTACCTTACCAAACGGGCCACGGACCGTGCGCGATCTCACCTTCCTCTTCCTTGTCCTATCCTCTCCCGTTACCCACACACTTACACTAACATGCACTACACTACCACATATTCCGGGAGACCGGTCGGGAGCTTCGAGCTTGTCCCGGCTGGGGCGGTGCCCCGTTGGTGGGAGAGTCTTGGTTAGGGGGAAACCCCACTACCCGACGGTAGGTCGGCGCCGGATCTCGCCATCCAGCGGGGGAAGATCACCGCCATCTCCCGAAAAAACATGCACTACACTAACGGGACTAATGACCACAGTAGTTGACGCGCCCGGAAACACGAAAAAATCAATCAATCAATTATATGATGTCCCCCGGACATTTTCAAAATTTTCTCAATAACGGCTCCAAATTTTTTGTTTAAATTTCTTTTAAGAATAGAGTGAAATACACGTATAAAGAAACCATAGGTCAGAATATCACGGTTAACTCGAGTTTTCGAAAATTCTAAATGAATTTTTTCCGGCGTCTTCCTACAACTATAAAATTGAAGACATGGATTTTTCCTTCAAATGAAATTTGTTGTGCGTAAATAGTCAATGAGGTCATGTAGTTGTTTTTTACATTTGAGTTGTTTTTGCGCAATAGCGCGTGCAATATTTGCAATTTTAAAAAATAAAAAACAATATTTTCTCAAAAATGGCGCAAAATGTTTTCTTTACATTTTTGATAAGGTTAGTGCCAAACAAACCCTTTGCCGCGACATAAACGCCCTATTGTTGTATTCTTTTGTTTTTACAAAAAATTCAAAAATGATTTTTTTTTACTTGTCTCTCACGTCTATAAAACTTACATTAAAGGCGATTTCTTCACATTATTATATTTATGTGCACATGTACCATTATTTAAAAATAATGTTACATAAAGTTTCTCGAAAACTCAACAGTTTTCTGTAAAAATGAGCACAACATTCGGCATTTTCAGAAACGTTTCAACGTCATTTTCTCAAAAATGGCTCCGAAGTTTTTCTTCAACTTTTTCCAATCACACTGTTTGTTATGACGTAAGTTCGTTTTGGTGTATTCATATGTTTTTTTTTTAAATTACAATGTAATTTTCTTGAAATACCTCTCACGCCGCTAATATGGACACTTCCATCGATTTTTATCCATTTGTAAGTGAAAGTGCTTCAATTGACTTCAAATAAAGTTTTTCAAGAACTCAATAGATTCCTGTGAAAAAGATCTTCAAATTTCTCATTTACAGAAACGATTAATTGCCATTTTCGTAAAAAAATTTGCAATAAAAGTTCTATTTAGGACGAGTTTTTACTCTTCTTTAATATTCTTGAAGTAATGATTCAATTGCACTACTAGGAAAGAAAACATGTCGAGAAATTGTCAAAAAACTTAGGGCGACGATAGATGGCAGCTGGCCAGAGAATGGAGCACGACCTTCAAGCCTGACCACACCAAGAAAATTAGAAATATTTGGTACGAGAAAGTCTGTGGCGTTCTGTAGCACCTCTAATTACTTTCTCGTATACGTACGTATATACGGAGTATATACTGTGTCGGTCTATTAAGACGCGTTTATTTTTTATTTTAGTTTATCGAACGTTTATTTTTTGTAGTAGAAAAAGGACGCTTAATTTGCTATGCAAAAACATGGACAAACGAATGAAGGTACATTAGTCAAAATTAATAAATCGTAATTATTCACATTATCGGAAGCGAAGATTAAAATAGACTATGAGGACGGCAACAAATAAAATTATGGCAATTTTTGACGATAAAAACATGTCACCCAGTTGTACCGTTCAATGGGAAATAGATTTCGTAATGATAAAAAGTATTATACATTGAGAAAAGACCGTCAGATGTTATAAAAAGGTGACGAACAGAAACTATTTATTTATGAAATAAAAGTAAACTAGTATGTTTAAAATGAAGCACGGACAATGTCATTAATTGGGAACTTTTTTGTGGAAATTGTGACAATACTGCGAGATTTATTGAGTGAGATTAACGTAAATAATAGCAGAAAAACGAAAGAACATTGTAATGAATAAGTCGTCTTTTTTTAAAAAAATAACGCGGTCAGAAGATATAACTTCTTCAGACGGAGTCCAACCGAGTTACGAGATGGATTGGTGGTTAAGTCGCGGATGATGGAAATGTGTCGGAATTCGAATGTTGGAATGCGGTGGAATCTGGAGAATGTTCTTGTTTACGATTAGTGTGGATTAGTGATATGGATAGTGGATATCGGGAGGTCGCAGAGCTACAGAAAAGGGAATTGCAAACAAACATTTATTACTCTATTATTTACAGATGATAACAAGGCAAAGAATGTCATTTTATTTTAAGAAATTGAGAGAATATGGCCATGCATGAAATTATTCAGGATTCAATTAACTGTTGTTTTAATAAATTGACAAAATGCACTTGCTTCATGATGAGAATTTCGATTGGTGAATGAAAAGAAAATTAATTGTAAATAATATTGTTAGGATATTGTGAAAAGGGTTTTATATGTATTGTTGTCTGTTGTTATTTATTAAATTGAAGAGTTACAAGTAGCGAGAAGATTCTCGCCAACATTTTAGAAAAAAGAAAATACGGAATAAATTCAGAATCAAGTTATTTGGTTTCAATTAGAAAACTTATGCGTTATTATTTCCGACGGTATTATCCCAGCAAAGCACGGAATAAAATTAAATTCATACCTCTTCCCAAAGCAGTAATATTATTATTTTCGATTTTCTGTAGAGGATCGATTCACGTACCCACGACTTCAAAGAAATTTGTTTGAATGGTGCTTCGCAGACCATGGATAAATAATTACATACGAGTTTATTTATTTGTGTAATTTCAGGAAGGAATATTTTAAAAGGGGTTGCGGGGATATATATTTATGATAGTTATGTAGAAACCTGGCAATACGTAGTATAGAGAAAGTTATGTAATGCTGCGCGAAAAAACGGCATATTTTCGGCGGAAAAAATTAATTGCCGGGCTCTGGTGGCGAAAAAATGCTTAAAACCAGTTGCTAAATTTAGAGAAAAATCTTCTAATGCGTAGTGTAGCCATAATCCCTATTTTGTGGATCCTTGATGTCGAAAAACAAATTGGAAGCAAAACGTCCGTTCGTCCGCATGTCCGTCTGTCCGTCCGTCCGATTGTGAACACTCCTAGCGCCTAAACCATTTGTACGATCAAACCACCTTCACCAAAGTGAAGAATCCCCTGCCACACTAGATCTAGTTGAAGCTTTCAAATTTTGAAAAACATTCTTTAAAATTTTGGGGTGCTTTACACGACGTCCCCCGGACATTGTCAAAATTTTCTCAAAAACTGCTCCAAATTTTTTCTTTAAATTTCTCGTAAAAATAGAGTAAAATACACTTATAAAGGTGGCATAGGTCACATTTCACAGTTGACTCTGAATTTTCGAAAATTGCAAAAGTTTGAATTCTTTTCAGCGTCTTCCCATAACCACAAAATTGAAGATAGAGATTTTCCCTTCAAGTTAAACTGGTTGCCCATATATAGTTCTTTCATTAAGGTCATCTAAATTTTTTTGAAAATTTTAGTAGTTTTAGTGCAAAAGTTTGTTCAATATTTGCAATTTTAAAAAATAACTAAAATAAGATTTTCTCAAAAACGACTCCAAATTTGTTCTTTACATTTTTGTTAGGGGTAGTGCCAAACGTACCTTATACGATGACTTAATCACCATATTGCTCTATTCTTTTGTTTTTCGAGAAATTACACAAATTTAATTGTTTTGCATTGTCTCTCACGTCAGTAATATTTACCATAGAGACGATTTTTTATTGAATTAATGAGTAGATGTGCTTTAAATAATGTCAAGTAAATTTTCTCGGAAACTCAAGTTTTTTGTTAAAATTAGTTCAAAATTTCGCATTTTAAGAAACGCTCCAATGCAATTTTCTCAAAAATGGCTCCATTGTTTCCTCAAACTTTTCCAACGGATAGTGGTAATGATACTTTTAATATGACGTAAAGTTCATTTTGGTGAATTGTTTTTATTTTTCAAAAAATAGAAAATTGTAATTTTTTTTACTTGTCTCTCACGTCGAAAATATTTACCCTAGAGGCAATTTCTTTATAATATTATATTTACGAGAACATATGCTTTAAATAATATTAAATATCGTTTCTCGAAAACTCAACAGTTTTCTGTGGAAACGAGCACAAAATTCAGCATTTTCAGAAACGGTCTAAGGCCATTTCCTCAAAAATTGCTCAAAATTTTTTCTTCACATTTTCCCCATGAATAGTAATAATTGCACTATTTAATTTTCGGTAAAGTACATTTTGGTGTAATCTTTTGTTTTTCAGAGAGTGCACAAATGTAATTTTTTAAAACATCTCTCACACCATTCATGTGCACAATTCCATCGATTTGTATACATGATTACATTTGTAAGTATATGTCCTTCAAATGACTGGAAATGAAGTTTTTGGTAAAAAGTTCAATAGATTCCTTTGAAAAAGAGCTTCAAATTTTTTGCATTTACATTAACGCTTAATAGATATTTTCTTAAACACGACTTTAATTTTTTCAATGAAAATTGTCATTTATGACGAGGTTTTTCTTTTCTGTAATATTCTGAAAGTAATATTTCAGTTCTACTACTAGAAAACTGAAAAGTTGAAAAAATTCAAAAGAATTCACCTTGGGCGGTGATAGATGACTGTTGGCAAGAGAATGGGGCATGACCGAAAAGCCTGTCCACACCAAGAAAATTAGAACACTACTACGAGAAAGTCTGTGCCATTCTGTAGCACCACTAGTTACTTTCTCGTATACACACGTATATACGGAGTAATATAAGTAGTAAAGAGAAAGTTATGACATGCTGCGGGAAATCAATTTCGAAATTTTAACGGAAATACACGTTTTGGGGTCCCCTCATGCGGAAAAAGTGTTTTTTTTTCAAAACGTCCATCCGTACGTCTGTCCGTCCATCCGTCCCTCCGTGTACACCGCAAGCGCCTAAACCAAGTGTACAATCTTTTCCAAATTGAAGAAAACCCTGTCGATCTGATTCTAGTTGAAGCTTTGAAATTTGAATAAAAATCTTTAATATTTGGGGGTACTTTGCACGAAGCCCCCCGGACATTTTCAACATTTCCTCAAAAATGGCTCCAATTTTTTTTTTTTTGTAAATTTCTCGTTAAAATGTAGTAAAATACGCTTATAAAGGTGGCATAGGTCCGATTTTCACGGTTCAGTTTGAAGTTTTGAAAATTGCAATTTTTTTAAATTTTTTCCCGGCGTCTTCCTACAACTATAAAATTGAAGATAGTGATTTTTCCTTCAAACGAAATTTTTTGTCCATAAATAGTTGTATTATAAAGGTCATGTACATTTTTTCGAAAATCTTAGTAGTTTTTGTGCAATAGAGCGTGAAATATTTGCAATTTTAAAAAAATACAAAAACAAGATTTTCTCAAAAACTGTTCACAATTTTTTCTTTAAATTTTTGCAAGAGTTAGTACCAAATGCACCCTATCAGATGACATAAACGTCATATGTCTCTATTGATTTGTTTTTCAAAAATTAGAAAAATCTAGTTTTTTGTCCTGTCTCTCACATCGGTTATACTTGCTTTAGAGGCGACTTCTTCACAGTATTATATTTAAGAGTAAATGTGATTTAAATAATGTCAAATAAAGTTTCGCGAAGACTCAACAGTTTTCTGCTAAAATGATCTCAAAATTCCGCATTTTCAGGAATGCTAAAACGCCATTTTCTCAAAAATCAATCAAAATTTATTTCTTCAAATACTGTAAGGGATATTGGTAATGGCACTGTTTAATATGCCGTAATGTTCATTTTGATGTACTCTTTTGTGTTTTTTTAATTACACAAATTTTTTTTTCAATATCTCTCACGCCGTTAATATGCACATTTGAATGGATTTGTGTACATTATTATATTTGCGAGTGAAAGTGCTTATAATTACTTCAAATTAGGTTTTTCGAAAACTCAATAGATTCCTGTGAAAAACAGCTGCAAATTTTGCATTTACAGTACTGCTTAACGTAGTTTTCTTAAAAACGGCTTCACATTTTTCAATGAAAATCGCTATTAAGGACAAGGTTTTAATCTTCTTTAATATTTTTAAAATAATATTTCGGTTGTACAATTTGGAAACCGAAGAGTTGGGATTTTTTTTTAAAAAAATGTACTTTGGGTGGCGATAGATGGCAGCTTCCAAAAAGGAAGAACAAGACTGTACAATACCACTCTACACCAAGGAAATTAGGAAACTTTACTACGAGAAAGTCTGTGCCATTCTGTAGCACCACTAGTTACTTTTTCGTATGTACGGAGTAATATACGTAGTTTTGAAAAAGTTATGTAATGTTGCGCGAAAAACGGGGAACTTTCGATAGAAAAAATTCATTACCGGGCCCTGAAAACAAGAAAGTGAATAAATCCAGTTGCTAAATTAAGGAGAAAAAATCCCGTTTTATGGGTCCTTGATGCCGAAAAACCAATTGAAATCAACACGTCCGTCCGTCCGTCCCTCTGTTCGTCTGTCGAATATGAACAAACCTAGCGTCTAAACCACACGTAGGATCTTTTCTAAATTGAAGAAACTCCATTCCACTTGGCTCTAGTTGAAGCTTTGAAATTTGAAAAACATTCTTTGGTGGTACTTGACATGAAGCCCCTCGGACATTTGCCTCCAAACTTATTCTTTAAATTTCTTGCAAGAATAGAGTAAAATACACTTATGACGATGGCATAGATCCGAATTTCACAGTTAACTCTGAATTTTCGAAAATTGCAAAAGTTTGAATTTTTTTCGGCGTCTTCCAACAACTACAAAATTGAAAACAGGTATTTTTCCTTGAAATGAAATTTGTTGTCCACAATTAGTTATTTCATTAAATTCATGTAAATTTTTGAAAATTTTTTAGTAGTTTTCGTGCAATATTGCGTGAAATATGTGCAATTTTAAAAAATTACCAAAACAAGATTTTCTAAAACACGGCTCCAAATTTTTCTTCAAATTTTTGGTAGGGTTTGTGCCATACGGACCCTATACGATGACATAAACGCCATATAGCTCTATTCTTTAATTTTTTCTAAAATACCTTTTTTTATTTGTCTCTTACGTCGGCAATATTTACATTAGAGGCGATCAGTACATTATTATATTTATGAGTGCTTTAAATAATTTAAAATGATGTTTCTCGAAAACTCAACTGTTTTCTGTTAAAATAAAACGCTTAAACGGCATGTTCTTAAAAACGGCTTCAAATGTTTCAATGAAAATTGCCATTTATGACAAGGTTTTACTTTTCTTTGAGATTCTTAAAGTAATATTTAGGCTCTATTACAGGGAAACCGAAAAATTGAAAAAATGTCAAAACAATTTACTTTGTGCGTCGATTGCGATAGATCGTAGGTGGCAAGAGGATGGCGCAAGACCGTAAAGCCAGTCCACACTTAAGAAATTAGAAAACATTACTACGAGAAAGTCTGTGCAATTCTGTAACTCCTCTAATTTGTTTTTACTTTCCAATATTTATTCATGTTGTATTCTCTCTCATACCGGGCTTAACTTTTTGTACGAAGTAATGCTTTCATGTCTTTGTCAGCTTCTAATATTTCATCCGGAATATGTTCCATGACTTCCAGTTGCGAACACTTCGTTATCCCCTTAAGACACATGTTGATCTATCGTAGTGTGCGGCCCACTAAAATAGATATTTTACAGACGCAATACGTCATCAATTGCATGCCTCGAGTGGTAAAGATTTGCTTGAATTTCTCAAAATTTAAAGTATACTTAAATGGGAACGAAAAAATATTGAACGTAACATGTGGATGAAGGGGTATAATTACATCCGTTTCGTTAATAACTCTTTCAGACGTAACGTTTAAGCTAAAACAGATCTTCAAAAGTATTTAAGACCAATAAATTATTCACCTTTCAGTAAATTGTTGTTGACTCTGAAATGTTGTAGAACATTCTTTAAAATTTCGGGATACTTTGCATGAAGGCCCCCAGAAATTTTCTAAATTGTCTCAAAAACGGCTCCAAAGTGTTTCCTTTAAAATTTTTGAAAGAATAGAGTAATATACACTTATAAAGGTGGCATAGGTTGGTAGAGGTATTGCTAAATGTACCCTATACGATGACATAAAGGCCATGTTACTTTATTATTTTGTTTTTTCAAAAATTACAGAAATGTAATTTTTTTCACTTGTCTCTCCTGTCGTTAAAATTTACATTACTGATGTATTTCATTGTTCAATGCGTTTCTTAACATATGAACTTCAAAATATTTCTAATGATGTTTTTTTAAATGTCCGTAAGTTCTCCATAATCGTTGAGTATAATTGAACTGAATTAACGAATTTTCTGAAATGTTCTCCGCAATGGAAAAGAGTTCAATTCTCTCCAATATTCGAAAAGCCTGATATTGTCTAAGATATTTGGGGCGCTAAAATCAAAATAATGCTGAAAAATGTATGCGTCTTTAAATCACAAATAGGATGAAAGGTATATATTGCAGGAAAAACGAAAAACAAACCATCGTGTCAATTGAAAATATTTCAACATATTTTGTTTTATAACATTTTGTCGATATATTGTGAATAATACCGCAAATGGGATTTTTCTGCATTCGCTCGCCTAGAGATTTTGCCCGTGATTTAGGGATAGAAGGGTTACCATGACAAAAACGTTGTTATTAAACAATGTGTTGATACAGTCTAAACACGAGAGCTATTATCTGTGGAATATTGAAAAAATATTACGTATAAGTATGTGTGTCAGTCATAATACATATTCGTGTTCTGGTTTAAGTGCTATCGAAGTGTATTACTTACGTAGTGATTGTTTCATGTGCATATGCTGGAATCATTTTACCATTTCTCCTGTTTATCATATATCAAACCGCTCCTATGTAAGTAAATGGCTGAGTAGATTAATTTAAATTTCACAGCTATATTTTGTGTTCATCATTTTTGCATCGTTTGCAGTTAGACTATAGTAATTACGTATTGCTTTCCCCTACTTCAAAGTGCTTGAAGTAATACTTTAAGTAAAGGCGAATTTATATTTTTGTTCTCATAACTCGATCCAAAATTTTCTTTCAATTTTTTCCTCGGATAGAGCAAAGGACACTTAAAAAACGGTCCATTTTCGTTGAACTCTCTAATTTCCGAAAGTTACATGAGTTAGCGCAAAAAAGTTCTGTTGTAGCACCACAAGTTATATTCCGCAACTACGAAACCGAAAAATGAATAAATTGCAACAAATTATTTTTGACGCCGATAGGAACCAGCCAGGAAGAGAGATGGGGACAAAACCGCAAACCAGACGAAACAGACTAGGAAACTAACTAATGCGAGAAAGTCTGTGCCATTCTGTAGCACCACTAGTTCGTTATCTGGGCCCGGCAATGAATTTGTTTGTGCCGAAAATCCGCCGTTTTTTTTTCTCGCATTACATCACTTTCTCTATACTATGTATATTACTCCGTATATACGTATGTATACGAGAAAATAAAAATCAGCTATCAAGATTTAAAAAGTTTTTGAAACTTCTTTTTTGTTGGCCTGTGTAATTAATTCATAAATGTCTGTTGTTGCTTCTATTTATAATGTCTAGATAATTATGTTTGTTTGAATATCCATGATGTGGTTTGTGTCCAATGTTTTTTTATTTTCTTCATGGTAACCACACATACACACTGCGCCTCCTCTGAAAAGAATTATACCAATACTGTGTTTTGGATATTTCCATGTGCATATAACAGTTTACAAATATTTTCTGAGTCTACAAGGATAGACAGGAAAATTCATGGTTGGTTTCCGCCGGGTCGTTTATTCCTTCTACCGATTCACAACCATGTCAATTTCTCTATGGGAACATTCCCATAAGCCTTCCCTCGAATAAATCAGCATCTGTCAATTCACTTTCTTATAGTGTATAATTCATACAAAATTTCTTCCATCCAAGAATGACGCTGGTTTTGGGTGTGAACCGACTATTTTCTTGTAGGCAGACAAAATTCTATTGCCTGTTGAAATTACTTCATCTATTTCCTAAAAGCAGCATATTTATTTTTTTCCAAATAATCCATTTCTTTCAATGTTCTATACAAGACAAGGGCATCATCCTTGAAAAACAAATAAACATGTATCCTAATTATCTCTGACCAACTCCTAAATTTCTTTTTCTGGTAGTACTTTCCCTATTATAAAAAAGTTCCCTCTTATAATATTCTTCCCTGATAGCTATACCTCTCACGAAGTACAAATGCATAAACTCATACGTCGAGCATTGCCAGTCTTTCTACCACGTACAATCGTTTGATACCTTCTAATAGTTTTCTAGAAGTTAACAATAAGACCGAAGTGTACAATGTCCCAGATGTTTCATATTGTAAGTAGTAAAATGATGTTAACTCTTGCAGTTAGTTTTGTTTAATCATTTACTACATAAAGTATCATCTGTTACAGAGTTCCAGTCATAGTGTGGGAATATCCACAATAATATTGCAAAATGGTAAAAATATATCTTCAGTATTTTCTAAGCTTTTCTTTCCTTTACATTTCTCTCCTACGTACTTACGTAGTAAACAGAAAGCATTGAAATGTTGCTGTGGTGAAAATGGCGGTTATTCGACCGAAAAACTCCTATTGGGATTTCCTGATATCGAAAAAGAGGATAATTATTGCACATATAAGTAGAAAAGTCTTCCTCTAGTATGTTGGATTTTCAGAATTTACGTGTTGTGAGACCTTGGTACCGAAAAATTGGTTTATGACTAATCGTCTCTCTCTCTCTCTCTCTCTTTCTCTCTCTGTGGTCAACACTAGCGCCTAAACCGTTCAGACTATTTTCTCCAAAGTTAACAATCCCTGATCGATTTGGGGGAACTCGAGGGCCTACGAATTTGAAAAGGATATGTATGTATATACGGGAATAACGGATATATTTTGGAGGTACTTAAGATTCACATTTTTTAAATTTTCTCAAAAAAAAAAGGCTACAAAGTATTCGATGAATTTAATATCTCGAATGGAACAAATTACGCTTAAAAATTCAGGCCTAATTTTCGTTGCTCGAAAATTGCACAAGTTCAATTTCTTCTGGCGTCTTCCTACAACTACAATATTGAAGATAGCGATTTTTTACTTCTTCGTATACGTACGTATTGTAACGTCATCGTCTCTCCCTGTGGGTTCATGCATGTTCAAAAATTACTCATGGAATGCATTTTTTACAAATTAACCTTTAATTAATCAAAACGAAAAGAAACAATAATATGATGGATGATGATGGTGATGATAGCATGCAACAGTATTTCTTACAATGGAGTTAACGTATTGCTTACTGCGGCCTTTGATTATCTTAACTGCTTAACAACACAAAAGTGGCAAACACTTGGCCGCTACCCTCGTGCCTAGTTACCGGCACGTCCGCTGCAGCTCCGTGAATTAAAGTCTGTCCGCACATGTGCGGCAATCGGGATGAGCGTCGCTTAGTGCGCAAATTTTACTCATCTTATGCTTCAGCGGCGTGGTGTCAGCGGCGGCGGGGATGGTGCCCCGGAGCTGGCGTCGGCGGCTTGGTGCTTTCACGGGCGGGATCTCCACAACAGCGCGCTCCCTCTGGACCCACTGCTGCTCGTTGTCGAATACATTTCTCGACACGCGTCCCCCCGGTCACAACAGCTCGTGATCAATTAGACAGGAAACTCCTTCCAGCATCGAAATTTTAATAGTTCTCGTAACATGAGATGTTATGCGGAGCCGAATTCTAGGCTGACGCATCAAGTTCCCAAACACGTCTTGAATTACATGGTGAACTCGTCGGGCCTCAAAAACCAAGTGCACTAGTCGAGTGACAAATGTCAAGAATCAAGTCGGAGTGGTCGAGTGCCAACTGCCAGGTGACTTGCACGAGTATCAAAAATCAAGTTAATTCGTCGGCTGCCAAAAATCGAGTTAATTCGTCGGCTGCCAAATGCCAAGTGAGTTGCTCGAGTGTCAAGAATCAAGTCTCTTCGTCGGCTGTCAAAACTCAAGTTGGTTGCTCGAGTGTCAATAATCAAGTCACTTCTTGGGCCACACGCGCCCGCGGACGAAGGCACGCCTTCCCTCTCCCGGATCGGCGGGTCTCTTCCCCATTCGCTGGCCCTTTGCTTACGTGGCGACGCTTGAGCCAATTGCCGCGAGTTTGATATTACAATAAGTAGTTTTTTTGAAGATATGCTGCGCCCTCCGCGGATAGACACTTGTGCACGACTAACAAGATGGTTCTTTCATCGCGGCACGCCCTGTCGGTTATTTGGATTTCCCTGCCTTCGCGTCTCGGTCACATCGTTTTACCTTATTTCTTTTCACGGGTGCCGGGCCCGTCCGTCCTTTTCACGGATGCACACTTGTGCGTAAGTAATTTTGTAGCCTATTTAGCACCACGTACGCGGATTGAAATTTACTGGGTCTTCGGCATTCGCGGGTGCGGCACGCTCCCGGGCGTC
Source organism: Teleogryllus occipitalis (assembly GCA_011170035.1). Taxonomy (NCBI): domain Eukaryota; kingdom Metazoa; phylum Arthropoda; class Insecta; order Orthoptera; family Gryllidae; genus Teleogryllus; species Teleogryllus occipitalis. The sequence goes on along the minus strand of BLKR01001078.1, from coordinate 80,025 downwards.
TCAATAACAAAGCGCCCTGGCGGTTGTAAATGTGTCCGCGAGTTTGCCGGGGAGGGAGCCGAAGGTTGGATGTAGCCGGTGTCATAACTGGCGTCAATAATTGCCGCGCAGCGTGAAGAGGCTATCGAGTACTCGAGCGGAGCTGAGGGAAGCTTTTGTTAGAGCCGGGCGGTCCCAAGCAACGGACTCCCTTTAGAAAACGAGTTATGCCGCGAGGGTGGCGTGTGGTGACGTCGTCCCGAAGGCGGAGGGGCCTGGCCTCGTTATGGGGGCCGGCACGCGGTACGCGGGTCTCCCAATTGTGACCAATATTTTCTTTATTTATAATTTTTATATTTTTATATTTTCTCGGAGGACGTACCGTTACAGTATATAATGAGTGATACACGTAGTATACAGAAAGTTATCTAGGGCTGCGCAAAAAAACGGAGGATTTTAGGTAACAAAATTCATTCCCAGGCCCTGATAACGAACTAGAGATGCTACGAAATGGCATAGACTTTCTCGGAGAAAATTTTATCTAATTTCCTTGGTGTGGACTAGCTTTTAGATCTTGCTCCATTCTCTGGCCAGTGTTAAATTTGAAATTTAAGGAACCACCAACTTTGTGTTTTTTTGCCATCAAGGAGCCAAGAGTCAGCCCAGAAGCCAACTGAGAAGATTTCACATACTTAGGTTATAAGCTCTTTCTATGTAATTAGATTAAGTATGCTTACATAAGGGTAATTTTTTGACATCAATTTTCTCAGAATTAGTATCTTCTAAAGATCATTGTGTGATCTCATGGCCATGAGAAGGTTCTAAAAACCTGAAAATTTGTTAGCAAAAGCTAATTTTTTGATCAATAGTCTGAGAGAAAAAATTAGCATCTTGTGCAAAATATTTTATTGTTTTGCAAACAGGTATTCTTTAATTACAAGAAACGTATTGATTTTGGCGGACTCTACTAATAAAAGCTGAAATTTAGAGTAAATTTAGGGTTGAATGGACAGTTGTTTGCCTTCCTAGCTCTAAAATAAGAGTTTTTATGGCAAAATAAAATATTTTTGGTGTGAATCCCTGGCTTGCTGGTAGATGCCGCCATCTGTGTATTGGTGCCTCGCAGGTTGCCTTACCTTGCAGGCGCGTCGATGTAAACGCTTTGGTCAAACCTCTTTGCACCAAATGCTGTATATCGATATTTCCCCTCTACCCCCCCTATACTACAGAGCCTACACCCCTTCACGAGACAGTATAAAAGACGTGCGCCTCGCTCGCACAGTGCCTTTTCGCTTTAATTTTTTAATCGTTGTTGCTTTGTTACGGCTGCCGCATACGTGCTGTTTTGATTTTACTATGATTCTGTTGCAGGCATGAGTCCACGGCAAACTAAACTCCCAGCGCACTAGTTTGGTTTTTGCCATCGCAAAATTTTTAGGACTTGTCTCACGCGAAAGGCCCGGCTCAGGTTGAGTCGTTATTTGATTTTAGTGTAAATATGTATGAGTGCTAGTGTAGCGTTTTAGGTATGAATGTTGTTTTTGACATGAAATTGGATCTTGTACATTTAGTGTTGTGAATTATGATGTTATAGTATTGTTATGAAGCAAGTGTATTCCTTTAGTTGCTGTTGTGTCGCATTCGTAGCTGGAGTATATGCTGGCCTACGATTGTTAGAAATTTAATTGTTCAACTGTTCATTACATGATTGTGGTTAATGTTTCAGTTTTCATGCTCCATTTGTGAACAATTTTTGTCTGTTGGGAGCTTCGTTAAAGACGGCAGCTGGGCCCGTACAGCACAAGGCTGTGGCTCATTGTTGCTGCTTTCGTCTTTCGCCCCGTGAGCGATTTCTTCGTCGCTCGGGCAAGAGGCAGATTGGAGTCTGGCACCAAGGCGCCGACGTGGAAAGGCCACCGGCGATCGTCTGGGTCGAGACCGCCTAGCCTTGTACAGGAATATTCATGCTTCATGTTTGAAATTGTAAAATTTGGTAACAGTAAAAGATCCAATTTCATGTACTTGGTAGCTACGCACTCATACAAGTTTTGTAATTAAAGGGTATGTGCGTCCACGCGAATGTGTCCATTTCTGGTCAAAATAAAAATAATTTGTTGCGCTCTGTACACGAATGCATCTTGTTAAAAAATCATTGAAATGTTTGTTTTTGATGGTAAAATTGATTGCGAGTTTATTTTATGTCATTTTTTCACTTATAATTTGATGCCGTTTCAATTGCGTTCGAAACTACCGTGAACAAGTATTATTTTGAAGATTTTTTAAACTGGAATATACTGTGTAAACTTATAGTTTTGTTTTTTCCATACCTTTTAGATGCTTTTATCAAAGATTTCACATTAAAGTCTGTCGACTCAAATCACATTATATTCGAAAAAATGCATATATTAGAGACCATCTCTATATTGTCCGGATACTAACAAAATTTTGGAAAACTTTCAGTAAAAACCTGTAAATTGCTGCTATCTTCTGGAAACTTTCAAGCCTCCTAGTTCTTGTGTATGTTGAAAGATAGAGGTAGTTGTCATGCGTTTTAAATGCCCGAGACTGAAACAAAAGAGGTTTGTTTTTGCGTCCGGATACTAACGGGAGATCAACACGTATGAGACAATGTAGTGATTTGAAGCGAATGCTAACGTTTGAAGACAATTTAAGTGGGTAACCTGCATTTATCTAGTGAAGAATATTAACTGAAAGGTACATAAAGCCATGATACTTGGAAGTCGTTGCAAATTCGTATTCTTACATTCTTGAAACGCTTTTTAAAATGTTTTAGGTTAGGAGATATGGCGAAAACAAACGCTGATAGACAGAAGTTGTATATGGAAAGACATAAGAATGATCCTAATTACAAGATTCAGAGGAAGGCTATAATGAAGAAATATAAAGAAAAGGCAAAAAGATCGGAAACATCAACTGCACGTGCACTGAGAAGAGCAAAAGATGCAGATAGGAAAAGGTTAAGTCGCGCTGCTAAAAGGCAAGACGCTAAGCTACCGGAAGTTAGTAAACTGTCTCCTTCAGTTATGGGGAAAGCTTTGAAAAAGGTCACCACGGCAATGCCGAAGAACCCGCGTAAACAAGTTGCAGTTGTCAAGAAATTGGCAGAAATGTGTGGAGTTACAATAGTTGATCAGCCACTGAAGTTATCTAAGAAAAAACTAACAGATGAAAACAGTAGGGTAGATCCAGGGGAAAAAAGTGTTTAAAAAATTAGAGGAAGCATTGAATGATGCCATTGAGAAAATTAAAGAGCATTTTCCATTCCTCTTGATACACAGTTTTAATCAAAATCACTCACAAAAATGCTTTAAGATGGCGAAAGAAATTTCTTCAGCTACGAATGTTGTGATTTAAGTAGATTTCGCAGAGAATTATTCCTGCAACTATCAGAATGAGATACAATCTGCTCATTGATCAAATACACAAATAGCATTGTTTACTGCTGTTATATGGTGTGGAAACGAAACGTGCGAAAGTTATGCAGTATTTTCTGAAAATATAACCCATGATAGATACTGTGTTGACATATTTCTGCGAGGTGTTTTGAACACCCATATTAGTAAAAACTCATCTTTTAAACATTTACATGGATTTTCGGATGGAGCTGCCTCTCAATTTAAGCAAAAATACAATTTTGCTAACATCACTCTTTTATAACAGGACTTTAGATTGAAAAGCTTGAAATGGACATTTTTTGCTTCATCTCATGGTAAAGGTGCCGCAGATGGAATTTGCGCAATTTTCAAGCACCATGTTTGGAACCAAGTGCGTTCTTTGAAAACAGTAGTTAGGAGTGTTGATGCATTTCGTGACTGCTGGAAAAGTCTCAGCACAATTGTAATAGCTATACCGCTTTCCACAATTGAAAAGAAAAAGAAGAATTTGAATAAAAATTGGGAGGGCATAATTACAGCAAAAGGCACGCAAAAAATTCACCAAGTTGTTGCTCTATCTCCTTACGTTATTAGTTACAAATATCATGCTCTGGACTCGGAAGAAAGAATTAAGACAGAAAATTTATTGAAAAAAGGAAAGAAACAAATAATTTAATGAAGAGCAGAATCTTAAAAAAATAGTTTGTAACATTAAGTTCTAAAATATATGAGAAACTTGTATAATTAATTATCATCCTTAAATTCATATATTTAATTGTAATATAAATAAATATATAATAAAAATAATAACTATAAAATAATAGATAAAATAAATATGTAATAAACACATTGAATTAATTGTATTATTTATGTAATTGTATAGCCTATTATATGAATATATATTATTAATTTAACTTCTAAATAAATTTGTTATATTGTCTATGTGATCCACAATCGTAATTCCGAGAATTCATTGGAATAAGAAGCGCTACTCTGGTTTAATTTGTTGGCTGCCTATTTGTCCGTATACTAACGTCCATATACTAACACGCAACACCAAATAATTTTAATTATTTAATGGCAATGCTTTTAAAGTATTACTGTTGTCATATTATAAATCAAAAGAGAAATATTGGCCAAGGCTTCCTCCAAACTGAGTATGGTATTGAAGTATCAAAGTGAGGAAACCTTCACCTGTCATTATTTGTGTCACTTTCTTTAACCATTTCCGCGTCCGTATACTAACGAAAGATAAATTTTTAATCTTTTTAAAGCGTTAGAAGGTGAGAGTTAAGGAAAGGACAAAAATTAGTACCTAATTTTATTACAAATAAATAGGTGTATTAAACGATGCGTTTTAATTAGCGTATAATGCGTGATTTCATACTCTTTGTATTAAAAATCGTCCAAACGTACAGATACTAACGCTGGACAGACCCGTATGGTTTTGTTCGTAATTCTGCTTATCATAGTGTTCTTTTTTGTATTGAAGGATGACTAGGTAGCCATCCTTGTCAAATTTGTGTATTATGTATTCGGTTTCCTCGCCCTAAAATGGGCATTTTCGAGGAAGATCAGAAATACTGTAATTCTGCATTGGTTCAGACGCGTGTATTGAAGCGTCTTTTCCTCGTGTTATTTTTTCTGTCATAGTTTTTTGTATAGAGGCGATTCGCCTGTCAATTTTGTGAATATTGTAGTTATGCATTGTCCTTTTTGCAACATTATTAAGTTTCTTGTTCGCTAGAAGGACCATTGTTTGTAAATCTTTTGTTTATAATAAATTGTGTTCTTGGTTATTTTGGATTGTCATATCTCCACTTCCGAGATCCTGTAAAGTTATAGATGCTGTTTATTTTAAAGCCTGGTGCGTCCTTTCGAACAATTTCGAATGTGACGACAATCTTCTCGAATCCGATGGCTAGGAGTTCTCTGTGTTAGCTCCGCGTAATTTTTTATTAGGCAAGTGCATGGTCACCTCGCTTATTGGCGAGAACTTGATTAAAAATTAACTTTGTGCTGCCCTCAGCAGCTGGCGACCGTATAGTGCTCTTGCATTTTGTTTATTCAAGTACTTCGCCACTATCCAAATATAACAGCCAGCTGCCATGTATGATCGCCCTAAGTACATTTTTTTGACGTTTTCTCAACATTTCAGTTTCCTAATAGTAAACCCAAATAGTACTTCGAGAATATTAAAGAAGAGTAAACCCTCGTCCTAAATAGAAATTTTAATTGAAACATTTGAGGCCTTTTTAAGAAAATGGTGATTAAGCATTACTGTAAATACGAAATTTGAAGCTCTCTTTTACGCAGGAATATATTGAGTCTTCGAAAAACTTTATTTAAAAACATTAGAGGCTCTTGAACTTACAAATGCAATAATATGTGCAAATTGATGAAAATGTGCATATCAACGGCGTGAGAGATATTTCGTAAAAATTACATTTGTGTAATTTAAAAAAAGAAATGAATACACCAAAATGAACGTTATGTCATATTAAACGGTGCAATTAGAACTATGTATTCAAAAAATTTGAAGAAAATTTTCTTTGAGTCGTTATTGAGAAAATGGCGTTTGAACATTTTGAAAATGTGGAAGTTTGAGCTCATTTTCCCCGAAAACCCCAAAATGTTCCTAGAAATCCCACGAATTATCGACCAATTGGTTTACTTTTCTCTCTTTTTAAAATCTTTGAAACTCTTATTTTACTTAGACTAACACGCTTTGTAACATCTAATTATATTATTCCCCCTACACAATTTGAATTTACATACAAACATGCAACAACTCAACTTTTAAGAATAACAAAAAAATTGAACATTCTTTCCCTTAAAATAACATACTATCGCAATTCTCTTAGATATTTAAAAGGCATTTGACAAAGTTTGGCAAAGTGGTTTATTTACATTTATAAAGTACATCAAATTGGAACTCCAACATACCTGCTGAAAATAGTCTAAAATTTTCTAAATAATCGTAAATTCTGTGTAAAATACTTTTTACATACCTTTTCAAAATTATTTTCAATATCTGCCAGTGTGCTTCAAAAATCCTGTCTGATTTTGACAAAATGTCAAGTTAAACTTTTTACAATCCGCAAACCTAACATTCCATCTGAATTATTATTATTATTATTATTATTATTATTATTATTATTATTATTATTATTATTATTATTATTATTATTATACAATCAAAAAATACAATTTATTTCCTCTAACACCTCTACCAAATACCTTGGTCTCTTAGATACAAAGCTTACATGGAATTTACACATTAAAAATATCATTCGTAAAACATAAAAATACATAAACATCACTCTATTGTTAACTATAAATCTCCTCTAAATATACATACTGCCAAAATTATATATATAATTTTATTTAATAATAACAATCATTCGTCCCACACTAATGTATGCCTGTCCCATCTGGTCCAATGTAGCCAAATCTCATATTAATAAAATTCAGATACTCCAGAATAAATTCATTCGTAAAATTCTTCATGCTGCTTGGTACATTCCTAACAAAAATTACACAATTAACTAAAAATTGATACTATTCACAATTTAACAAATTATCACAGTCTGAAATTCTTCGACTCCTTAGAGGATTTGCAACAAATATACACTTTTAATCTTGGCCAATCACATCAATTACTTAGACGAACACTTTCAAGATTTCCGAAAGATAAATTTCATCCCCCATAAACTACATTATATCTATTACGTTCCTCCCTCACTCAAAAAAATTAAATTTCTAATTATAAATTTTAGTGTAATGGAATTTATATTTTTAACGTAATATTGTCAATAATCTCTTCCTCGGGTTCTTTGTAAGATCGAAAACTTCAGTTACGTCAATTTGTATTGTCCAAAATCCTAAAAGACATTCTTGTCGAAAAGGCAGAATTAAATTTTATAAAAAAAATTGCCATTTTTGTTGCTCTCATTCCATATTGTAACTTTTCAGCATTTGTAGGACAGCCTGAATCGCAGTTCTGACAGGGTTCGCAGTCGTGACAGGGGTCGGATCAGTGGCTATGTACAAATGCATAATTTGTTTAGAGAGTACAATTTTGAAACCATTTAAGGTGTTTGCGTTTTTGCTATTGTTGACATTTTAGTAAAAAAATATTAAAATTCTCTATTTTGAGCGTTTGAAGCTCATTTCATAGCAGCTTAGCACGGTTTTTTGTTTATTATTTAAAGAAAATTTTTATGTAGTAAGAATTCTATCCATTTTGTTATCAATTAAATGATTAGTGTTATGTTCACAAAAAACACTCACTTTCCAAACAACAAGTTTATTTACACCGTAACGAAAATATTTACATAGAAACGGAAATATTTACAACAGCGGTCAGAAAATCATTTTGTCTAGTGTACACTCTACCAAAACAAGTTACTCCAATCTACGTCTCCCGCTCTGTCTGCTCCGTCTCTGGCGGCGCTCCCTTATCAAGCAGCCGGCGCCGTAGCCTCGCTTCACGGCCACCGGCTCGCCGGCTAGCTGATTATTTCTCATTGGCCGGGCGTCTTTGCCGGTCTGATGCCCAGCCGCCACCCGCCGCCGCTGCCGCCTCGCGCCGCTTTAGGCGCGCTCTTCAACTTTGTCACACAGCCGCAACAATTAGTATTTTCATTACCGTTTTAACGTCCTCAAATGGACAAATACTTGTTATTGACTACTTTGCTTTATAGTAATTTTGCTCTAATAAAGGAGTAATTTGTAACATTGGTTAATTGAACATTGTAGTTATTGTATTTATGCTCTTTTCAGCTGGATATTTTATAATGAGACTTTCGTCTTTTTCAATTTTGTAAGTGTAATTTCCGTGTAAACAGGGGTTTGCTCTTTTTTGAATAAATAAAGAAATTGTAAATTGTTTGTATTTTGTAGATTTTGTTGTGGTCTTTTGAAGGTACCAATCCTTAAGCGTCCAATGCGGTAACGTTTTCTTCGTCTATTGAAATAGGATCAGCATTGCTTTCAAGGAGAAGCTTCGTAATCTCGTGATGACCATACATTGTAGCGTAGTGGAGCGCCGTCCATTGGTTCTCGTCCCTTTGACTGACGTCTGCTCCGTATTCCAAGAGAAGCTTCGTGGATTTTATATTACCGGAACTTGCTGCACTCATTAGTGGAGTAACCTTTGCTTTGTCTACTGCATTAGGATTAGCTTTGCTTTCGAGGAGAAGCTTCGTAGTCTCGTGATTGTACCGATTCTGTGCAGCGTAATGAAGCGCCGTCCATTGGTTCTCGTCCCTTTGACTGACGTCTGCTCCGTATTCTAAGAGAAGCTTCGTATATTGCTTATCACCATACTTTGCTGTCATCATTAGGGGAGTAACGTGTTTATTGTCTACTGCATTAGGATCAGCTTTTCTTTCGAGGAGGAGCTTCGCAATCCCGTAACGTTGATACCTTATAGAGTAGTGAAGAGCCGACCAACGGCTCTCACCCCTTTGACTGACGTCTGCTCCATGATTTAAGAGAAGCTTTGTGGAATCCATATCCGAAATCATCACTGCCCTTATTAGTGGAGTAATGTTTTCATTGTCTACTGCATTAGGATCAGCTTTGCTTTCGAGAAGGAGCTTCGTAATCCTATGATGACGATTCCACACAGAGTAGTGAAGCGCCGTCCGGTGATCCTCGTCCTTATTACTGACGTCTGCTTCCTGTTCTAAAAGAAGCAGTGTGGATTTCACAACACCGGCTTTCGCTGCCATAATTATTCGAGTAACGTTTTCTACAGTTATTGTATTAGGATCAGGTTTGCTTTCTAGGAGCTGCGTCGTATTCTCGTGATGACCATTCTTTACAGCGTAGTGGAACGCCTTTTTGTCTTCCGTTCTTTGACTGAGGTCTCTGTATTCTACGCTAATTTTCACGGATTGCGCATTACCGTACATAGCTGCCCTCATTAGTGGAGTAACCTTTGCTTTGTCTACTGCATTAGGATCAGCTTTGCTTTCGAGGAGGATTTTCGTAATCTCGTGATGACCATACATTGTAGCGTAGTGGAGCGCCGTCCATTGGTTCTCGTCCCTTTGACTGACGTCTGCTGCGTATTCTAAGAGTAGCTTCATGGTTTGGCCATCATTAACTACTGCTGCCATCATTAGCGGAGTGGTGCCATATACGTTTCTTGCATTAGAATCAACATTGCTGTCGAGGAGGAGTTTCGTGATCTCAACGTTCCGACCTCTGGCTGCATAGTGTATGGGTTGATTGTTCTCACCGTCTACTTTCTTTGCATCTGCACCATGATTTAATAAAATCTCTACAGTTCTTTTGTGTCCATTTTGTACTGCTATCGATATTAAAGGTCGGGACAATCCAAATGATAGGTATCTTCCTTTTTTGTTCTTCAAGATAATATCCATTATCTGAAAAAAAATATATAATTTTAATAATTTTATTCGAAATTTAATTTTGAAAAGTATGTTAAATTGACTATTTTTTACAATCACAATTTCTTTTCTCGTAAATTATGTGTCCTGGAAGTACCCTTACTAACTGGTTTCCTACCAATAATAGAAGTTAAGGGAAAATTGTTACATTTTATTTCAAGATTTTTCTTAATTAGTGTTCCGCTTAATGCGAGTAAATTATTACATAAGAATGCCTGAATGTTATATCTTTTCCAAATATTTTTTCGTAATATAGTAATTGAAGATAGATCGGTTGTGACAAACCGACGAATTCATATTGCAGCTATGCTGACAATGAATTCGTCGTTCATATTCCAAGAATAATTTACAGACGTAGCGCTGGAATTTGATAGATAGAGCTAAAATTTCGAAAATGCTTTTCTAATTTCTCACTTATATACGTACATTGTGATGCGAGACGCCCAACATTGACAAGTCGCTAGCTTGCCTGGCTAGTCCCTCAGCGGAAAACAGACTCTGATAGACTTTTAGTGAATTAAATCCCTGGGGATAGTGGGCATTAAGAGTATATAGGCATTTATCGTCTACCCACACACACACTAACTTAAAGTTGAGACCGTGAATATAGGAATGAAATTTAAGAAATACTTAATTGGTAACATGATAGATTTAAATTTATTTAAAAACATGTTGATACAAATGGAGGCTGAGTATTGCAATGTGCCGTAATACTATTCTACAGAATTCCGTTATTTTTATAACACTAATGCTATCAATTGCTCTTTATGAAACTAATTCTACATCACTTTAAAGTTCTCAACATTAGCAATTGTACAGGTTTGTGATTTATTGCCTTCCCGATTTCCTTACCAAGCAGCATCTGCAGTTAGCCCAGAGATAGAGAAATTGAGAGACAGAGAGAGACGAGATATACATAGAGTTATCGAGACAGACATGCAGATAGGGAGAGAGAGTGATAGAAATGGAGATAAAGTGAAATAGAAAGATATAGAGGGGCAGATAGGTAGAGAGAGAGATAGAGACAAACAGATATACAGATAGAGATAGAGAGAAAAAAAAACATACAGGTAGTGTTAAATTTGAAATTTAAGACGGCTTGATTTGTGAAAGTGTGTGCTACAACATCATCTTCAAGCCATCAATCATCTGAGAAGCCAGATGAGAAGAATTTATAACCCTAGCCTTTAAGCAATAACATTGTATATAGGTTAAGTATAAGTTAAAATTGTTGTTATCTTTTTTCTTAAAACAGGTATATCATACAAATCAAATTGTGATCTTATGGCCATACGAAGGTGTCAAAAAGACAGTATTTTGTTATAAACATTAACTTCTATTCTTAATTTGTTTTTGAGAAAAAAATGGTACTTCATGTCACTAAATTTAATACTTTCAAAACAGGGTTTTTATTGATTCTAAGGAAATGTGCAATAGAAATGAATTGTTATAACAAAATCTCAAATTTACATCAAATTTGTGATTGAATGGAACCATCGTTTTGCTTCTGAAAGGCTCAATTAACAATTTTAGAACAAAATCAAAAATTATTCATCAACATGTATGTTTCCAATAGCCTGCTCTCGCTGTAACGCCTTTCAGCAGCAAGCCCGCCGAATATCCATGTTTCGCAAATTGCCTATTTTGCAGGCGGATTTAATTTCTTTGTGCCACAATAAACTTCTAGCTCTCTTTCTTCAATCGATACCTACTCCGTCACGTTTCTCTGACGTGGTAGCTTCCCCCTCCACCTCTGTAGAGATCTTTATAAACGAGGCGCGCCTCCTCCGCTTTACCACTCTCATGCCATTCTGACATGTTAACGTTACTCTGCTCGAGCTCAGAGGGCCCGGCTCCTTATGAGTCGTAATTTGTATTTTTAACATTGGCTATGCGTATGAGGTGTTCTATGCCCAAGTTGGGTTAAGTGTGTTGTTATGGTGTGGAACTGGATCCTATTCTAAGTGTGTGTTATCATTCGATATTTGTGTACATGAATTGATTTGCCTTTCTCGCTTTTGAGCATTTTTGCTCAGCATATTTTTGTTTACAGCCCCGCGTTTGGCGTAATGGTGGCGCGTGGACTGCTCGTAGCCTCAAGTTATGTATCTTCAGTGCTAAAATATAGGTCTGTACATTACTAATGTGTGTTTTGTGAATGTTGCGGTGCCTCGCTCCGGTCATGAGTAAGACGGCCTCTGTCGCATTCGACCTTTAGGAGTATTTTGAATAAACGGCAGCAGAACCCGTACGGTCTGTTTGTCGATCGTGGTTCCTTCGAAGCTTCGTCTCTCTGGCCCCATGAGTTACAAACACGTAGCTCGGGCAATAGCTTGGTGGGCGTGGAAGGCCATCAAGATTTTCGCCGAAGCCGTAGCGGACGTGGAAAGGCCGCTCGGCTCTCGCCGCAGAGCAGATTTGCAGCATCAAGCGTTTGGTGAAAGGGCAGTAGGTGAAGGATCCATTTCCATTAATTTATTGATTCGATGTTCCCTCAAACGCGAAACTATTTAATTGTTTAAATTCAGTTTATCACTAATTTTTTGTAAGAAAGGCGGCCGAAGTCTGCGTCTTTGACAATTTGGTATTATTTTGCATTCGGTTCTCGCGTCCTAAAGTGGACACTGCGCGAGAACACCTTGAAATGCTGTAATTTAGCTTAACTCTTGTTAATAAAGGCACTCATTTTTGCCTATTTAATTGTTCTACATTTGGTATTTCGTTGTAACTTCTCTTTCAGCTTTTTGTGCAGCAAGAGAAATGTTCTTTGTAAAACTTTTTATATGTATATTGGTCATTTGTTAATAAATGTTGCATTTTTGAGTGTACTGGATTGTCATACCTTCACTTTAAGATTCCGTAGTTTGAAAGCTCCTGTGTGTACCCGGACCTTATGCGTACTTTCTAAAAGTTTGAAAGATACGCCAGTATTCAAAGTCTTATGCTTAGGGGTTTTAGTGCTAGCCCTGACAAAATCCGTTAGGTAATTGTTGCATGGTCCACCTTTCCTATTTCCTTCTTTGGTTGGGTGATTGTTAAATTCCTTTTTTGCTGTTTAATACAGCTGGCGACCATAATCTGAATAGTTTTGTCTATTTTCGTCATTTAAATATAACACTTAAAAGTGGCGACCGTGACAGGACACGGGATTTCAACTTTTCGAAATAATCCAGTGCTCTTAATTACTAACTTGTATAATTTTTCCTTCAGCCTATTAAAGGTATTGACCATTGTTGCATATTTTTTGCTTTCATAGTTTTTTGTTCAGTAGTTGTTCTAATAGTATTTCGCTTTGTTACTTTTTGCATTTTCAGCAGTTGTTCCAATTTTTCTCTCGTTTTCCGCTTTGATTTCTTGTTCTAGGCTTTGACCTCCATCGTTCGAGTTTTCGCTCTTGTATTTCGCTTCGTTTAGGATTATTTAATAGTCATTCGACTATTTACTCTGGACATTGGCGCTGCATTGATCACTTTTGCATAATTTACAGCATGTCTAACCCCGATCTGCCTCTTGAGGAGAATGCGGAATTTCAGACCGACCACGAGTTACAAGCTCGCCTAGTATGTGTCGACCAGCTCCGACGAAAACGCAGCTACTACAAAGGACGGCTCACATCGTTTGAGAACTTCCTGAATGCCGGGGGTAAAGTAGATTGCCAGCGCGCACCGAAGTGCTTAAATCAGACTTCGCTAAATTCATAACAGTGCAACAGAAGTTAGATGCATGTTTTCAAGAGGGTATTATCTTCAAGGTGGAATATGGCACGGCTTTTTGCATCTTTTTCGGTCCTACCGCAAAATGTCTCATGATCGCGAACGTATCAAGCAGTGCTGCAGGTCAGGCGACTTTAGCGGCACGACCGAGAAAGTCGCGAAAGGCCGTGCCGTATTCCATCTTGAAGATAATACCCTCAGCTCCCACGTTACGAAAATCCAAGCATAATGCAGTCCGCTAAGTGTCTGGTTTACATATAATACGATGCCGGAAAGAGTCAAAGTCTCTCACAGAGTCAAATAATTCTTCTCCCGAATAACTCCAGAGATTTTCTCTCGAAAAACTCCCAAGATGTTCTCCTGAATAACTCTTAAGTGCTATCACCGCTTCTCAGTGAATCTAGGACTCGTTAACCCTCGGTTCTCCCTCTTCTGTGCATCTCAGTGCAACGCCACCCCTTCCAACTTCTCCAGTCGTTTCCAAAGTTCTCTTCCTGCGCTATAACCTCACATGCTATTGGCTAATGGAAAAGTAGGTCCCCATCCCTTTCAGCACGGAGGCCCTTAAATTCCTCCCGCACATCTGCGCGCCCTTGTCGCGTGCCCAATTTGCCCTCGAGAAAAATCCAACTGTCTAAATGTCAGATAAGCTCGTGTTGGTACATTATCATCAGGGGAGATCTTGTCTCCCTAACCAACTATCTATCTCCGACTCTCGCCAATTTCAAGGGATCCCATCTTAAAGTGTTATTCCAACCGAAAATTGATAAAAATTATCGAATTTTGTTTTTTATATTAAAACAATCTCTAGATTTTTGTGAATATTTTGATACATTATTTATTGAAAAATTGTTTTGTATGTTTTATTGTGTTTTGAATGTGCATCAGCTCAGACAGACTGACGTTTTAGAAGTTCCATGGTTCCACATAAACAGAAACAGTTCTAAAACTATTGACTCTCCAAGGCTATGGTTTTCGCACTTTCATATTCTAGTGTATCTGTGTAATTTGGTGGGCATGTTGTACTTCTGTGTTTTTTAAATTGAATGTTATTTTCTCTCTTTTGGGTAAGTGGTAATAGCCTGGTGTGTAAAAGTCAACTAGTTCGACTCAAACGAAAAAAACCGAAAGGAGTTTTTAAAAAGATTTGTGAACAACGGAAATAGATCCAATGATAAGGACATTTCAAGTTACCAATTTGTGTAATGCGGGAAATAAATTTAATAATGAAAATCTTCCCTCAGCCGAGATCTCTTATGGAGAAAAGACCAAAACAGAAAAAGAAGGAAAAAATCGCTTCTAAATATAAACAATACAGATTATAATTTAAAATACGGAGCAGATTCTTTTTAAATACAAATTCAACAAATATAATGGGTAATTTCTAGCACAAGTTGTGAAGCGTTGTTCTCAAAAACATTTTTCGTTATCAATACAGTTTTCTCATAAATTATTTTAAAACAATTATTGATACCTTTACAGATTATTCTACTAGAGAACGTGAAGCTGTATTTCCACATTTGTGATTTTCGCATTATTGGTATCAACTTTATAAATAAAATTGACATAAAATTTTGAAAAAACTGAGGTTCGAGAAAAAATGATACAGAAAAACTTGCTCCATGCAAAATGTGTAAATTTCGAGAACCTTTCTAATGTGAACATAAATCTCGGTCTGGCCAAACAAAAATTCCACGCAATTGCATCGCTCTATGCGGAATTTTGTCTAATATTATAAAATATACTGGTCACTTGACATTTCGCGTTTCGCAAGCTTTCTTGTATTTCCATTATTGAAAAGCAGTACTTTTGTATGTAGATCAGCACAACGTCAATAGTACATATAATGTACAGTAAAAGCTTCACATCGGTATCTCTTATAGTTTGTGCGATAATGGGTCATTGATATTAAGAATATAACATGGTTAACATAGGAGGGGAAATTGCAAATCTAACGCTCTCAGATAATTTGTCTGATGTGTATCGCTTCACAATATATATTCACCTGGGAACCTCTTACCTTCTTAGCTACGTGGCTGTCTCCGCCACTCGCCAGCTTCAAAAGCCATCCTCCAAAGTTTTCTTCCACAAAAGACCGCGGCCCTGTCCAAAACGGACTCCCTTACGGTGAGAAATTTTTATTTCTGCCAGTTCTCGTTTTTTGTCGCTTGCTACGCAGTAGGACCATCTAGTGTTCGTTGCTTCGTCAGATACTTTTGAGTCTAATGTAACACAGTATATGATGACCTGGAGAAGTCCTGCTTTCTTCTGGCTGTCTTCGCCTCTCACCAGCATGAAGGGCTGACCTCAAACGTTTTCTTACACAAAAGATCGCGGCCCTGCCCAAAACGGACACCCTTAGGGTGAAACATTTTTTTTCTGCTAGTTCTCGGTTTTGGTCGCTCGCTACTCAGTAGGACCATCTAGTCACCGTTGCTTCGTCAGATACTTCACAAAAAGTTCTCGGTTTTTGTCGCTCGCTACGAAGTAGGATCATCTAGTCTTATTTTGCCGCGTCAGAATTAGTCTGCGTTATTAATCTTAAACTAGCATTTCGATTCTACTATTAGGAAAGCGAAAAGTTGAGAAAGTGTAAAAAAATGTACTTTGGGCGACGGTAGATGGCAGCTGGCAAGAGGTTGGGGCAACACTGTGAAACCAGTCCTCACCAAGAAAATTAGATAACTTTACTACGACAAAGTCTGTACCATTCTTTAGCATCACTAATTATACTTTACAAACTTTCTACTTTCCACATGAACCACGATTTTGTTCTTTTAAAGTCTTGAGCCTTGTTGTCCGATCTTGCGAAAAATGTACTTCTTCACCAGTACACCCGTTGGTCAGGCTTCTCCCATCTAATATTTTCCAGTTCGTCATGTAGTACGCCGAGTTTAATGCTTTTAGTCTCCACGGTGAGTTAATCTTTTCACACTCGACGACTCCATTAATCCTTTTTTCTGCACATAATTCTTTACTTTTTCCACCGTGGTTGTTACATGAAGTCTTCCTTTGTAAAGCCTATCTCTTTCTCTTTTTGTTTACTCCCTCTATAGTGCTGTTCTTCCTCTCTAATGGCTGATTTTCCTGTTTGTGTTTTTAAGGTTCTTGTATAGGTACTATTGTCTGTCCATGGTTGTTGAATGGATGATATTGTCTCGGTTAGTTGCTGTTGCGTTTCTAGAAGTAAAGTGATTTTTTGCATCAGTGCTTCACTGATTTCTAACTCCCTGTAATTTGTTGTTTCTAGCTTGTTCTTCTTTTTGTTAATAAATATTTGCCGATTGCAAGCAGTGCACAGCCATGTTAGTTTGCATCTGCTTCGGTTAAGCATCTGGAATTCGCTGACTGGGATGTCCGCACATTTGCTGGGTTGTCATCTGTTGCAATACATGCATTCCACAGCTTTGTCATTTTCTGTAACCGTTCAGTTGCAGATGTTTTATTTTGTTCTGTCTTCGGCACTCTTATTCTCTTCTTTGTCCGTGGTTTTAGTTTGCGCCATATTTACCTCGTTCTGTTTTCTCTGATTTGTTCGTCACTCTTGCTCATGTCTTTCTAACCTCATTTCTCGCTCTTATATGTTAATGCTTCACGATTTTTCAATAATGAATATGGTCTTACCTTTAATTCCGTTTGATTATGGTGGTATTAATAATGTTTAAACTCACTCGCCCCGAATTACTGTCTTGACTGTTTACTGTTTAAATTCACAATTATGTGTCACACAAAATACTTCAACAATTTAACACACTCGATATAAGCAAGAGCAGTCGTAAAAATTTGCTGTCCCCATTGTTTCTATTTTAAAACACGTCACACACAACATATTAAAATGCCGGAAAATATGTTTGTATCTATCATTAGGTATAATAAATGTAGCCAATTGACAAAGAAAGCTTATATAGACGATTATCGCGCTCGTATCAGGAAAGTGAGTGGTTGTTGTTAGAAAGTGCTCTCAGAAAATAAGCTCTTTCTCACGTTAACTTTGAGATTTCTGGAAAAATTAAATTTTTTTGAAGGGAAGTACTTTAGCAAATCATTTGATACCAATTGCGAGTAATTTTAAACATTCTATAAAAGTTTATGAGTAGTTATGATAAAAAAGTGCTGGTGGGGTAATGGTGGTGATTCTCATTACTGCAACGTGACTGCCATTGCTCCAAACCAAATTTATTTATTAATCTGAATGAGTTTAAATGACCCACTGGTGCTATTTGCACATGAACCAAGAATGGCTGGGCAGATGAAGAATTCATCGAGTGGCTCAAACACTTTAAAAGCTTGACTTGACCAACTGCCCAGGAGACAGTGACTTCGATAACCTTGGAAGTCACATTACTTAAGACGCCTACAATTATTGTAAACAATATAAATAGTGTTTGAAGTACTAATGTGTTAATTTTGCTTCATATTTCTTGTGAGGGTAATGGAGGTCAAATGTAAACTTTTGAAAATTTGGTATGTAAGGGGATTTAGTAAACTTTTTGTTGTTTTTTTTTTGTGTCGAAAAAACCCAAGCTTAATAATTAATCTGTGATATAAAAACACATACTTGTACATATGAAGAATACGTACCGATTTATATTGAAAAAACAAAAAGTGCCTTCATTGTCTCTACTTCCCCGACTGATAGTCACAAGCTTTTTTAACAAATCGGTAAAATTCAAGATTTGTAAAAGTCTTAGATTTTTGGCTGGTGCCCTTTCCCATGTCTCTTCAAAAATGCAATCAATTTACAATATCTCAAAATATCAATATCAATAAAAGCGTTAAACACGTATCTTCAACAACTTTTGCTAGAGAAATACGTACGTACTTTCTTAGAGATATAAACATTTTCTTTGTTACGTAACGTTGCCCTCACCATTGAATAATACCTCCAAAACCATGAATACTTGTCTGTTTTTCATTTATTGTTTCAGTACCCAAGCACAACGTCTGGAACTTTTCTTACTTTCCTGTCATTTCTCCACTTGCAGAAATATTCGTACTCTTTTTAGTGGATATGCCTCGATTTTTTAGAGAATAATTTTGAAACATCACATTCTGCTTCTTTCATGATTTAATGAATTTGTAGATCTTCATCTTCAGAGTCTAAATATAAGGTATGTTTGTCTGATAAAAAAATGCTTTCGTTCTTTTATGCAGAAAGCAAACCAGCTGAAATCACAGCCATCTAAAGGTGGCCCCTAGACGGATGCCTGCCGTCTACTATACTACTTCATCTTTCGAAGCATAGGTGTGCATGCGAAGAAATATTGTTTAAAATAAAGTGTTGTATACAACACGGGGTTTACCTGAGCTTTATTCACTTAAGAGAATAATGTCCTTCACGCTTCCGCGCTCGGCACACAACTGTTCTCCCTCGTGAATAAAGCTCTACATAAAGTCCTTGTTATACAAACAAATATGAACTTCCACTGAGAGCTAAGTAGTAGTTGTACAGAGGTAAAAGACTTGACCGTTGTTCTTGCCCGTGAAACTGAATTTACATTAATTTTTGTATAACAAATGTTGTTTAAAAGTTTCCTTAATATAAAATGTGTTCTTATAAGAGGAGTGTCAGACGAACGAAAGTGTCAGAGTGTTGTTCCAAAACTCGGGCAACGGGTTCGGTTCCCGGACCGCGTAAATACTTTTATCCATTCTAGATTACAAAAATCCACTACTTGACACAATTCTACATTTGTCTTGTCAATGTTATGCATAATGTAGGCAAAATTCACGATCGCGAATAAGGAATGCGAACAAATAATTCTAAAAATGTCATAGAAAATTTGGACGTGCGGCATTGAGACAGAAATAATACGATTTGAAATTGTAGTTATATACGTTAATAACGTTAAAATGTAGCGCTATTAATTTCATTTTTGCACAAACCAAATTCTTTTTATGCAATAGAACACAAAAAATGAAAGTGAGTTCGTATTACCTCCGAAAGACAGACGTTTAACAAGTAATATCACAAAATTCTAGCGATATATCGACCAAAAATTTCGCCTTTTTTTGTATCTGTAACAGGGGGACTCTTGCGCATCGTATTTGACCTCAACCAATGAGCTTGAGACATCGGATTGCGTCACAATATTAGCGAAAATTTTAAAACCAGATACCAAAATTATCACATCGTTACAAGACATTGAAACAGATATATGAAACATTTCTTTTAAATATTGCATGTTGCACACATTCATCGTGTTATTTTGGTTGGTTACCGTTGAAAATTGTCATTTTGTACCACTTTCAAAATGTTTCTCAAGACTTCTCGCTCTCCATGCAAGATGGCGGCCAGCGTCTGATCTGCCTCTTCAAACGTGCTGTGGTCACGTGGTTCGTGACGCAAAGTGATGATGCGTAGAACCAGCAAAATCGGTATACCGGAGGAACCCACCCATGTATTTCAACCACGATCTGTAAATATATATGGGGTTTCATAATGTGCGGCATTAGGGGCTTGTCTTCACGATGAAATATAGCACGTTTTTTTGCGTCTTCCTCAGTCGAGCCGCCGAATGTCGCATGATCGCGACTGTACCAAGCAGTGCCCCAGATCAAGCGACATCTAGTGGCATGACAGAGAAAGACGCAAATGCCAACCCATATTCCATCGTGAAGACAAACCCTCACGAGCGGCGTTACGAAAATCCAAGTATTTCGTCACCCAAGATATAAAAACCCAAAACGCATTAAATCCTGTTTCGACATCTGTTTGACTTCGTATGAGTTTATCGGAATAAAAGTCGACTCGTGAAGACGGTTATTAAAAACAGTTGAAAAATAACACATCCATAATGTCGGCTGACATGGATGTCCATCGCCATTAACCTCTCACACAAAGGCATTTTCGACGCAAAATTCAATGTTTTCACGGGCGTACATTCTATATAAGAGCGATTTCCTACAAAAGTGCTCCAACTCGATATTTTGGAGATCCCTCCAAAAAATGTGACGTTTGCTTACTTCTGAGAAACCCTTCTGTGCTGCTTCCATCACAGCATTTTTGAGGTTGATGTGATTGATGAAGTGTTCGGGGTCGGCGCCCCCTTGCAGCAGTCGCTCCGCCGCCTCGAGGTGGCCGCAGGCACTGGCGTAGCGCAGCGCCGTCCAGCCCAGCAGCGCGTCCCTGCGCCCGGGGTCGCAGCCCTTGGCGAGCAGCGCGCCCACGGCGTCGGCGCGGCCCAGCGACGCCGCCTGCACCAGCGCCGTGCGCCCGAAGCGGTCACTCTCGTCGGGGTCGCCTCCAGCCTCCAGCGCCGCCTCCAGCGCGCCCTCGCTGCCCTCCAGCACGGCCCGGTGCAGCGGAAGGCCGTCCGACAGCATGTGCTCCAGGATGTGCTTCACTCCGACGCGCACATCGCTGTTCAGGAGGCGAAGCCATATCTCCTTTGCTACCTCGGACGCTTTCTCTCGGTTTTCCAACAGCCAACTCGCCGCAAAGTATTCGATAAAGGTGTAATGCAGGAAATGCGGCATTTCATCTTCATCATCGTTGTCTCCCAACCACAAAATTCCGGTTTTCTCTTTGATCAGATTATGTTTGTTTTTGTTTAGGTACTCTGTGAATGGTGAGGAGTGAACTTTGCTGAACGTACCATCGGAGACCTGCAGAGAAACGTTATTTTATGAATTTTATGTACTCAGGCTAAACATTCGTGAAAACATACTGAAAATCAATTGTAAATGTAAAATACATTATATTTTAATTGCAAATAATTGAATCAATTTTAAAACACAAAATTCGTGATTCAGAAAACATATAACGTAGCCTTATCTTGTACTGAACAATTTGTAATTTACACAAAAAATACATTTTTCGCAATTTCTAAACGAAATATATTAGTCTTGACATATTTAGGCGAACAATATTTTTATGACTGTTTGGAGAGAGGTAGCATCTTGGCCAACATTTTAAGATTTAGTATTGGTAACAAACATAAATTATACAAGAATGATGAGTTACAAATTGTAATTATATTTTGTAGAATAAACAACAATCTAATAGTCAAGAGGGAATGGGTTTCACACATAAGATTTTTTCTAATAGATTTCCCCAAACTCGAGCAAGATATTTTACTTCCAAACAAATTCTGAATTATGTAGTGAATATCTTTCAGTATATTATTAAATGTATCACGTAGGTACTAACATTGTAGGGAATGACTAATATTACTCTTTTCAGTAACTTACTAGCACGAGCATAGCGCAGTTCTGGTGAACCTCTTCAAAATTGTCCGCAATTGGCAGATTTGCAAAATTTGCATCATTCAGGCCAAAGCGTCCCTTGTACAACTCCCTCTTCCTCTCCACAAAGCGACGGTAGAGCTGATAGAGACTGATGCCGGTCTGCGGTAGCAGGCTGACCCCTGTGCCAAGGGCCTGTGCCGCCTGCGTTGCATACGCCTCCGCCGCCATCTGCGCGTGCAGCGGGACGTCCAGCAGGCTGCGTTGGCCGCGCCCCGCTGCGCCGTGCAGGGCTGCCACCATCTCGGCGGCGAGGTCTCGGAACGCCGCAGGGGGGTGTTTGCGTGGGTCGACAGACGACCAGTGACCACAGAGGTGGTTCTTCTGCTCCTCTTCGGAGAACGGGCGAAGGGCAGATGTCGCGCAACGCAACGCCTTAGTGAGAGCAAGCTCAGCCTGCAAGGTAAATTAAATTTAAAAGTTTTTGACTTGTGCCTATCAATGAGCAAGTTTTAATTTAAAGTTATTTAGAAATTGTAACGGACTAACTCTGTGGTACGCACTGCCTGGGTTTGCGCGTGAGGGTAATGTGCAAGCGGAGGCTAACCTTACCTCTTTAGCCGATCTCCTGCAGCAGCAGAAGATCTTTGATGGAATCAGTGGCGCGTCTCAAAGTATATCATCGAACTGTTTTTTTCTTTCTTTCATGCAAACTTTATTCTTAAGAGAAATTATAATATTTATAAAAATGAGTCAATTTTAGAAAACTTGAATTCATTCTCTCACCTCCGGGCGTGATGAGACCCACACGAGCTTCACTTTCGTCTCCAGCAGCATCTCCAAGAGTCGGACGAGTTTGTCCTTGTAGGAAGGACAAATCTCGTCCACCCCGTCGACGAAGACTGCGATGTCTCCCGAAGCGTAAAGAGCAGCCTTGAGGAACCTCTGCGTGGACTCAGCCGCGAATCCTACCGCCGCCGCCAGCAGCTGCACCAAGTGCTCCGGCGTCAAGTCTGTCACGCAAGACAAACGTAGCACTTATTGGATCAATGTCGCCGATGCGGAGCTCTTAGAGAGTGAAGAGTTCCTCCGTCGCCAGCAACTCCACGACCTTCGGCGTTAAACCTTTCTCTCAAACAAGCGGACGTGAGGCATGTTCAGTAAAGATATGCGATGAGAGTTATGGCTAGAATTACACTACATGTGAAAATATGATCCAGTATTTCTGTTTGCGATTAATTGCGCAGAATTTTTTTTATAAATATCTCCTCAGAATGCCTGGTGAGGTATGTTATATACCATCTAATATCAACTGATCGCTAAAAAATTAATGCGTATTGAATAAATTAAAAAGGTACATTAACCATATAATTTCTACAATAATTTAAAAAAAACCTATGCGCGCGAAAAATTTTCCATAAGAGTCTGTACTAATTTAAATTTCTTTTATTAAAAAATTAGGCCGGTAAGGGCCAAATATTTTTACCGCCTTGAAGAACAAAGCTTTTACTTTCCTTTGAAGTGTTTTTGGGGGAACTTCATCGTGGTCAATCTAACGAACACAATACTACCTTAGAGGTTTATTTTACTGCGCTTCGTTTGACGCGGTATCAATAGTATATCAAAAGGTGGTAAAAAATTAACTTAATATGACAAATCGTAGAATATTCATAATTTAATTAGTTTATTAGAGTTAGTTACTTATCAATTGTGTAATATTTTCTATGACTAATCGATAAACAAGTTCAATTCTGAATACAAGACGGAAATAATCGTTTTTTGTAAAGAATTGAAATTATTCGCCAAGGAAAATGCACATATTTTTGACAACGCTGCGCTGGCAACAGCGCTTCTGTATAATTTGCTACTAATATTGTACAGTTAAATATATTCCTGTTTGTTTCATTTGTCAAAGTAAGAAATGAGTGCTGCTCCTGACTATCGAAATGAATACAGTTTTGCATTACAGACGCTCTGCTTGAATTAGACGTTTTCATATAATAGCTGAAATGTAAGAAGAGCCGAAAATCCAATACTTCAATATTACGTAGCTGTTTCCAATAACGCGAGAAAGTATGTACTTTTATAGCACCACTGGTTTACCTATAAATATGTAGTTTGAGATCACATCCAAGGGGAAAGTGAAAATATGCGTCCACCCTGCAGATAATACAAATCAAATAGTTAATTACTTTGCTTCAACTGATTAGGAAATAACATTTCAATTAAGCATCAAAAAGATTTACGACAAAAATGTACAAATTTCAACTTAGTCAGTTATGCTATAAAGAAATAATCTGTCGTATACGTAATTCGCAACGTACAATTGTTGTAACACAATGTTATCATTCTAAACGACTTGTTAACTGAGCCTCTTAGGTCTTGGAAATTCCCTTCCGGGCCTTTTCCACGTTTCTCTCGCATTTTTGGTGGTTTCGTCCTCTGGGTGGGTGCAAAATGTTCATATTGACCTACGAGATGTAACTCACAATTCAAGAAGCAGTCTTTGGAAGTTCCAGTGAGTGTGTGAGTGGTACCTTGTGGTTGCGGGAAGTCCCTGAGGAGGTTGCGGTGGTCGAGCGCCTGCAGCAGCACTGCCCACGGTTGCGCAGCCTCGCCCGCCAGGCGCTGCAGGAAGCGGCTCTTGCCCATCCCGGGCTCCCCCACCAGCAGCCCCACGCGCTGCCTCCACGCGGCCGCGTGCCGCACTGCCTCCGCCGCGTGCACGCACGTGGGCGCACGCACACACGCGTCGCTCGCAGGCTGCACGAACGGCGCCACGGCCTGCGTCGCCCCTCGCGTGGCCTTCCACACCACCGCCCCGCCCCCGCCGCCGCCCCCGCCGCCCGCCCCGACGCAGTGCAGCCAGTGCACGTTGAGGCCTCTCTCCTCTTTGCGGACGGCAAGGCGCAGGAAGTCGGCTTCTTGGTCGCTGCTTCCGCCGGCGCCAGGCAGCACTGTCCACCTGCGGTTTCACGAAACCTTGTCACTTCCAACCAAACCTTTGTCTCGTCGAATTTCCTCACCAAATGTGATGTAATTGATGGATCCTGTGCTTTTAATATGTATTATAAAGGTCGCACAGGGGCAGAAGCCAGAAAAAAGAGCGAAAAATTAAAAAATCAAAATTCGGCCGATTCGCGTTTACTGACTATTGCTGCGTACAAGAAAGAGCACTCTATCTGAAACATGCCCCGACTTGTTCGCTGGCGTGGTCTGACGCGAGATTTGCGTCGTCAAATGTGCTCAGCCGCTAAGCTCACACAGGGCGCGCTGGGTGCCTGCGAGTGCTTTTTGAGTTTGTGTAGTGTGAGCGCGGAAAAATTGTGGCACTAAATTAACATGGCTGACACATCGAAAGGTAAGGAAAGGTACAGAGTCTTAATTTGCGAACAATTAGTGTCCGTAGTCTAAAAAAAAATTTGTCAACCTCTGGCAAAATTGCCTGAAATTCATAAATTGATAAAGATTTAGTTACCTTCCAAATACGTTCAAGAAAAATTTGTTGCATTGCATTGAGTACAAATTCTACTATAAAAATTAATGAGAAACGTTGCTTTTTTCCCCTTACGAAATAAAAAATTTCTAACTTCGTGCGTTCTTCTGTTTCAGAATCTCAGAAAGGGACTTAAGACATATTTAGAAAGAACTTTGTTTTATGAAAGGAACAATAATATTCAAAAGCAGGTTTGTTTCTTAAAAAAATATTAACTAATTATAGTATAAACTAATTGTCCGAATCCTCTGAGAATGAACACAATCATTTAATTTTTCAATTTGTGTCTCAATATAAGCAGTAATGGTCCGAATCGCACAAAGTACTATAGATTTAGTAATATAATTGAAATATCGCTTCAGACATCGCCGTGCTATCCTATTTATAAAGGCAGTGAGGAAAACAAAAGAGGTCGCCCGTCAGTGCCTTTTTCTGAATCTTCTGACTCCAGTAAATGTAGGAGGAGCAAAGAACTGCGCCAGACGTATTCATCAGAAGAAATAGCATATGCCACTCAGGTGAATTTGCGATCGATTGATGAAATTGAAGCTTTAAAGTTAGTGAAGGAAATTACTGTCAATGTATCTCCTTCCCGAGCACGGAGATATAGAAAAACGATTCGGGATTCGGCACTACAGAATACCTCTTTGACCGGAGAGGAAGGACTTTCCATGAGTATAGAAGTTAAACTTTCAAGATATCAGAATGAAGTTGTGAGGTCTAAAGACAGAAATAGATTTCCTTCATATAGAGTGATCAAAGAAGCAAAGAATTATGCTATCCTAAAAGAGAATGCATTTCTGAACGTCTACTACCATTAGTAGATCATACAGGAGGTCCTTTAGAGTCCTTTTTAACTGAAGTGATATTAAATAAAGAAGATTGTGCTAGTTATGTCAATTTAAAATTGGTTTAAGAATGACGATTTGACAGGAGCTCTGGTTTAAATCCTTACAAACCAAAACGTAATGCCAGTGAAGTTCACATCGTTGGTTCCAGTGTTTTTCTGTCGTGTATCGTCCAGCTGCAGTTGCTAAAAGAAATTCAGAAGACAAAGAAACGGTATTCAAGCTAAATCCACGCCCATCGTCAACTAGATATTGCAGACCAATCAGAATTTAGTTCAAACCAGATAGTGCGGAGCTTTCAGCAGCTGAGAAAACATACATTGACAATCAGATAACTGTTCTAGACCCCATTACGATCAATCTGGCAAATAAGAATATTATTTTAAAGCACTGTTTGATATTTGCCAGGATTAACGGAAATATTTGTAAGGCCCTGACAGACACGAAATCCACACAAAAATGCTATTTATGTGGAGAGATTTGTAAACAGTTTAATGATATCGAAAAAGTTCTAAAATTGGGAGTTAATTCCACACATTTAGAATTAGGTATTTCAGTACTGCACGCTTGAATTTAATGCCTGGTGTATATATCTTACAAGATCCCAGTGAAATCATGCCAGGCATGTGGAGATGCCAAGATGATAAGTATCTGAAAACAAAAAATTCCAGAAAGAATTCCCAGAAAATATTGGTTTATTAGTAGAGAGACCAAAGCCTGAACTTGACAATTCTAATAATAGTAATACTGCAAGACGATTCTTTGAGAATTCTGAGATCTTGGCATGTGTAACAGGGCTTGATCGTGAACTAATAGAACGATTTCACACGGTGCTCAACGCCATTTGCAGTGGTTTTCGTATTAATTCAGAAAATTTTCAAACCTTTTGTGTTAATACAGCCAGGGTATTTGTGAAAATGTACCCTTGGTACTGCATGCCGCCAATATTACACAACTATTCATTCATTGTTCAACTGTGATGGCAAATTCTTTACTACATATTGGTCAGTTATCCGAAGAGGAACAAGAGGCACGTAATAAGGACATTAAGAAATTTAGAGAAGACTTTTCTGGTAAGTGTGCCATAGACAAAACCAACGAAAACATTTTTTGCCGACTTTTGGTGTCATCAGACCCAGTCACCATGTCACAGACCATTTCCTGCAATGAAAATTAAAGAAATTCCGATATAAAATTTAAGTATAATGTTGCGTGGACAAACCCATTTGAAACAGAAGAAAATGGTGATACTGATGAGTCTTTATATTCATTATATTGACTATTTCACTCATGTCTGTCCGTGTCGTAAGTAACCACTGCAAAGTGAGAATATATTCAAAATCAACTCATCGAAGCTATTTTTTAGGTCCATAAGAGCTTGATAGCATTAATATTATATTAAAATATGTCGTTTTGGTAATGTTTGAAACTTTGAAATATAACATATTATTAAAGATTCAGGGTTGTTAAACAGCAAAAGAAACAGAGAATGTATTAAAAGCGATTTCAAGAATTTTATGAAGAAAGAAAATACACATGGACAGCACAAGCTACAAATGAAGAACTTACACATATTTTAGGCAATTAATAACCGAAGATTAGTGAGAACGAAGATTGATATCAAAACTATGTGACACGTTACAACCAAAATTGTTCAGAAAAATACTTTAATGAGTACACAGTGTGTTCAATCCATTTGCCTCAAATTCTTCTGCTAATGCAGTCTGTACATCTTCCATTTCAAATAATTTAACGGAATACCAATGGAAAACTCAACTTCTTACTACTTTAAAAATGTTTTCATAAATATTCTTTAAGTAGCTTTGTTATAATAGTTTTCTGAAAGTTTTATTACCATCAAATCGAAGTATATTTTATAATCATTTTCTGTATTAAACTGTTATTCCTATTTCACTTGATTATAAGTCATTCCAGGAGGCAGAGATAAAGAGTTGGGAGCTGCATGCCTCGCTACGCAAGTTTTGAATTTACTGGCTAGCACTGCAGTTATAGTGATATTACTTATAATAAGAACTAGGTCAATACAATGATGATAAACTCAGATAAAGACAATCATTAAATACTACCTATACCTCAAGGACAAAGTTTGAATTTGCAAGTTTTGCAACAACGCTGCGATTGCACATTGTAATGTGAATATGAACATGTATTGTTACATTTTCCTTTATTTAGGTTATTTGTCATCTTTTGTGATCAACTCTGTCCATTATTGTTCTTCTGTTCACTTAAAATATTTATCCACAACATTGGAGCCTCCTGCCTCACTGAGTGTCGTGAAGAAGGAATATTCACGTTGATTGATCAAAACTAAAAATCACATCTTTCAACAAAGCTTACTTTCATTATCAAAAATATGTTTATAACACAGTTGCTAAAACAACACGCGACATATCAGGATAAAACACACTTGTTTATGATGTACATTTTTATCTCCAATCCGACTGATACGGAAAAGTTGAAAGTTAACTCCTTTTTCCATTTACACATAATTTCAATAAGAATAAAATAAAATTATAATTGAGGATGATTATATTTCGTGAATTTCTTAAAGTTTGCAATGTCAGTTTGTTGAAAAAATACATATTTTGCGAAGTATTATTATATATGTAGACACCTTCTAATCAATATGAATTAGTTTTAAATCTAAAATTAAAAGTTCATTACACATACGGAACCGATGTAAACTCACCAATTGTTTTCTTTTATTGTTGTATCATTATTTTTCGTTTCCTTTTCTCTCCGTCTCGCTTCCATTCCTTGTCTCCCGTGTGAATCCGGCTTCCCGCTTCTGACGTCTTTAGAACTGAGAGTATTGTACAGCTTCTCAAGAAAAGGTGCAGGAAATCCGCTGAGGATGAGATAGTCGCTCTGCGGGTCTAACTTCTCCAGAACGTCCGGGTCGAGGGTGGCGGGGTGCTCCAGGGTGCGGGGGAGGTCGAGGTGGGCGTCTCCCGGGGCGGGCAGCGCCGCGCCCATCGCCGCCCCTCCGCGCACCAGGGCGCTCAGCAGGGCGCCGTCCACGTCCCGTTGCATTGAGGGCCACGAAGAATCCAGGTCACGCAAGGACACGGGACGACCCTGCACAGACACACACGCTCTATTAGGCATTTCCCAGGACTAGACATCGTCTCACTCATACTACTCATTTCATCCCCCTGGGCGCCGTCCACGTCCCCTGCTGATAAGAGGACCTTGAGATAAGGTGAAGTATACATTTTCGTTTATGTTTTATAGTTTCAGCATATATCTGTTCTGTAAGACGAACCCCCACACTATCAAGGGCCTATGAATATAGTGTAGATCAGCGATCATCATGTCTTGCATCTGGCGTCTAGTAAACATTTGCACTTATTACGGCTTTCGGGCTCGTTGAACAATTGCAGTAAAGGAAAAGTGTCCTTCAGCCGATTTGTATAGGATACTGACGAAGAGAAAACCGACTCACTCACACAGATAGGAACTCATACGATGAACGTCTTAACAACGAAAGTTAGGATGTACTTAAGAAATTATTTGGTACACGTGATGAATTTATGATTTTTTTTGTATCTGTCTTATTTTGCTACCCCGTTTTGGGGACATTTTTGTGATTCATCTATTCGTCTATTCTACTTAATATATATTATATATCCAAAACCACAACTTTCTGAAAGATAAATTCAATATTTTACCCCTCCTTGTTCGATAAATAATATAAAAATAGGTATCGCACATTAGTTTTAACATTCATTTTATCATAATTAATAATGGAAGTCAGGTTAACGGGGCTTGGTGAGTTGGAGTAAAAGGAATTTAAAACATGGTTGTTGGCCAATGTTTGGGAAAATTTATTCCTATCCTTGGGGCTATATAAAATGAGAGAGAAGCGAACACTCTTTTATACCTTTCAACGACTAATAAAGTATAGACATACCAAAACAAACTACCAAAAAGCTACCAAAGATACCAAAAAACGTGTCACATATAATTACACTATCTAGATAGTGTATTTCTATCTGAAACGTTTTAAATTCTTTTTACTCCTGCTGACAAAAACCTGTTAACATGGCTTACATACATTATTTATGGTCGTTAAGGATTGTCCACAAGTAATAATGCACTATCAAGAATCAACGAGTGAATTTATCAACAATTTCAATTCTCTCGTGTTTTTCAGTTTCAATAATTTGTGTTTTAAATTCTTTTTACTCGTACTGACCAAGCCCTGCTAACGTGGCTTACATATATTATTTATGGTCGTTAAGGATTGTCCACAATTAATAATGCAATATCACGAATCAACGAGTGAATTTATCAACAATTTCAATTTTCTCGTGTTTTTCAGATCGGATAATTTGTGAATAAATTTGTTAAGAAACTCAAATAAATGATTGAAAAAAACAAAAAATTAAAAAGTTTACTTGCATTATGACATTATGTATTATTTGTTACGGCTGCGTTAGCTCAGTAAAGTTGCCACTGCAGCGATGCTGACCGGGCGGTCTTAAGATTCGTTTCTCGACGGTGGCGGAGTTTTCGACACTAGCTAATTTTCTGTGTTGAGTTCATCTGCTGCCTGGAGGAGGATTTTGTCGATCGTCTGCTATCATCATTTCTCAAAGCCTTATCCTAAGCTTCGATCACGGGAGTGTATGCTTTAATTTGACCAACCCTTTATGAGGAGAACTTTTTCGAACTCACTCGTGAGTTTTTCGGCTTGCGAATACAACGGAAACGACATCACACTGTCTGTCTAGAAATCAGGCAGCATGGAGCATTCTCCCTAGTGCAGGATTATCTCTCGTGTTAGAGAGGATGTGCTCCTCCAGGATGGAACTTTCTGACTTGCGCTGTGGCTCCACTGTGTGTCTACGATGCGATGTCATCACGCTATGTCCCTCACGCCCTGGCTAGCTTGCTCCTGCACCTCCTTAACACCCACTTCAGAAATAAGTTCAACACGGAAGTGGAAAAAGAGAGTAAATTGATTTCTCGATGTGCTAGTGAGTCCGAAATCTATCGGCAGTCTACGACCCAATGTTTACAGGAAACCGGCCCTTATAAACCAGTACCAGATGGCTGCATCACACTATCATTCAAATATTATTTTTTTAAACTTCGGCCATGAAAACTGCTAGTGTGTGTGATCAGGGATCCTTTGACTGCAAAATGGAGCTCAAAATGAGTACGATCCAGCTAACGAATTCTGTGCTAACCCCGACAAGTAGATGCACAGAAGGCCATGTGTAATCCCATTCGGCAGTGGCCGCAGTTAAATCGGTGCAACAGAGATCCATTTAAAATCGCCCTCAGGATATCATTCGCCGTTACAAAAACAATGCTATGTGTACACTGACCGTAGGCCTCCACCCAAATGAATCCGAACCCGCCTTTCGTTTTGACCACGTTCGCTTAGGCATAGGAAGACTACAGCGGGCTGGAGAGGGTCTACGCAGCGGTGGAAATCATAAAGATCGCCAAATCTTGAAAGCTGACTTAGACATACGTCTCCAAGAAAACTTGAAATCTACTTTAACCGCGATAGCCGGCGGCATTAAGGCGCGGTTGTCATTACTCCTTGACGTCTAATTGCAGGTGGCCCCTTCTCCCAACCCACCCAGGAGGGCTGTTGCCGAGTGCGCGATGCCCTCCCAGCATTTCTTGAGGTGATAGAGAAAAGGGATTCTGAGTGCAGTTGTCTTCCTACACCACAAAACTCGGCCACACTCGGCTCGCCTCAACTGATCCGCTTGGAGACGCGTGACCTTCCACACTTCAGATTTATTCCTACGCAGATTCCATATTTACGTACATCTCTATAAATTCATGTTCAGTCAGGATTTCTCGCATCACACTGGTGCAATGTCTAACCGATTCTTGGTGAAAGTATTCTATGACGCAGGGACATAAGAATTTAGTACAAGGAGTGACAAATGTCTCGATTCTGTTCCTGATTGTGTGAAAAAAGTGCAACATATCTCTATGTGTGAATATAAAGTGTTTTCCAGATATTGTGATTTCTTTTTGTGGTCTAACTAGAGAATTATTTTGCTTACACGTTCAAAATTAACCACTCACCTGGAGAAGGAGAATCCGTTCCATGAGCGCCTCTTGAGCCTCCAGTGTCAGGTGGTCCATCCTCCAGTCCTCCTCATCGCCCCCCAAAGGGCCCGCGCCTTGGCCGGAGGAGACGGCGACCACCTTGACTCTGGAGCCGGCGGCGGCGACCAGGGCGTGTGCCTTCTCCACCTCCTCCTCCACGTCCAGCAGCAGGAACCGCACGTGGCCGGCGCCGCACGCGGCCTCCAGCGCGGCGAGTGGCATTTCACGGAACTGTTGGTCTCCCACGTAGACCCAGCTGCCCGTGAACGCCTCGTCCAGCACTTGGACGATTTTGGCAGCGCGGTGGCCCGCTGGCACGCCGCGCACCCTCACGGCAACCGACCCCTGGCTGCCCTCCAGCGCCCCTCTCAAGGCGACACAGTGACCTCCTTGAAAACGCAGAGCCCCGCTGCCCGCCGCCATCCTCCCCTGCTCGACCAGCCCCTCCACCACAACGGACTCCAATTCTCCTGAGCGCTCCGTGAGCGGGGTGCCCCGCGTGTTTACCAGAGCCCAGTCCTTGAGCGTATCGAGGTACTTCGGGTGGAAGGAATCGCTTTGAGGCAGCGGGGATCCAAACACTTTATCAAGTTCTTGCCTGACTAGCTTCTTCACGTCATTTACGTGCGCTTGTTCAGAAAACACACGCAAGCGTGGAAGAAATTCTTGTTGGTAGAAATCTTCTCGTGGATCGTTTTCAAACAGCTTCCATACCTGTGGCAGGTAATGCTAAATATATATTTTCAAATCGCTGAAACATGTGAAGGTGGGAAATATGGGAATATTATGATTACTAACACGATAAAAAACATCTTTTTTTTAGCTATTCTCTATTCTTTATTCTCTAAATACTTCACTTGATTCTTATTAGCTTTTCTCTAAATTCTCTAATTTTTTCTAAACCGTTCCTTTGATATTTTTTCTCTAAATTTTATATTCTATAATTCCCTTTTTCTGATAGTTATTCTCTACCTTTTAAATTCGGTTTATTGCAAATACTTCATTTGATTTTAATTTTCTATCCTCTTAAATACTTAATTTCTTAATACTTCCTTCTATAGTTAGTTTCTATTTACTGAATCATGTTTTTCTCAAAATAGTTTTCTTATCATATTAGACATTGTCAATTATTTATATATTTATCTTTCTAGTTTATCTCTATTTTCTAAATTATCCATTCTCTAACTACTTTCCTCCTTAGTTATTCTGTATTCTCCCTTTGAATTCCAAATCCTTGGTTCGTCCTGAGGAGTGCTACGTACCTCTTGGTCCTTGTCGCCGAAGGAGAAGACAGTGTTGGGTCTGGAGGTGTCGCCGGTGCGCAGGAGGTCCTCGTGTTGCCAGTGCAGGTGCGGGCCATCGGTTGCCCCCTTGCGTCGAGTGACGGGTCGATTCGTGTAAATTACGAGCCGCACGTCGTCCAACGAACAGTCGTGTAGCAGCTCTTCGTCTTTCGTCTTGACGTGGCCGGGTGTCTTATGTTTGTTCACGAAGTCGGTGTAAAACTTAAAATATTTTTGTAAGCTGAAGTCGCTCTTTGGGGATGTGAATTCCTGAACATAAGTTAAAAATGATTTAAAGTGTATACCTGTGTAGTCACCGTGAGTGCTCTACAAGACATGCAGGTCTACATGAGCTGGTCGTAGGCGTTAATTTCATTAGCTTAATGTATTTACGCGTGTGGTCACGACAGGAGCTGCACTAATCGTCCTGAAGTGCTTGAGATGCATGCAAGTGTGTAGAATCTTTACCTCAAGAGTATGTACCTGTGTGGTTTCCGAAGGAACTGCACTAGTAGTGCTAGGGCTGGGTGGAAGGTTTTTGTGACTTTTGCTTAAAAGTATTTACCTGCGTGGTCACCGGTCGAGCTGCAGCAGTCGTGTTGGCGTGCTTGAGCTGGACGAAGATGGTCAGTGGCTGTGGCTTCAGCACGCGCAGCACGAGATCATCCAGGGGACGCGCAGCAGCCACGTTGGAGAACAGTTGAAACGAGAGGCCCTTTCTGCGCGAGCGCAGCGCCAACAGGCCGCACAGGAAGATCTCGTATTCAGGGCCGTACGGCGTTGCTGCATTTTTCAATCGCTCCAAGACGGGTGGCACCACACTGAAATAAAATATAAAGAGATTCTCAACACTGACACTTAGGTGTAATCCATTATGTATATTAAAATAGTACAACACTAGTATATGTTTTAAGTGCCAATTAGGTTATTCACGTTGGACCTTAATTTGTCCTTTTTGTAAGCAGGTATTATTTTCATTTTCTTTTATTCTTGTATATTTACGGGTTAGTATAAATATATAGTTGGAGAAAATTATGTAATGCTACGGAATATCGTTGTCTATATTTTAAAAGTAAACTTTTCTTGAGACACCCTCGTACAAAAACGTGTCTTTTTACTTTATCGCAAACTACTTTTTATAGAGGAAGTGATTTAACGCTGCAGCGAAAACAGACCATTCTTCAACAGAACAACTCTTTTTTTTAGTGTAATAACAAAAATTTTAATAAACGTTGATTCAGTATGTAGAAAATAACTGTAGGTGACTATTTTGATTTTTTGGGAAAAATTTAGATATACCTACTGTTATATTTTCTCAAAACTTTTTTTAAAATTTTGCTCTAATTAATTTTTCCATATCAAAATGATTCATTTCTCATTTTCGTTGAATTCTCTGAATTTTCGAAAATTGCAAAAGTTTAACCTTTTTCGGCATATGCAACTACAATAATAAAGATAAAGGTTTCTTTTTCAAATGAAATTGGTTCTCCCCAATTAGATTTTTAATTGAAATCAAGTACTTATCTTAAAAATTTTATTCGTTTTTGTGAAATTTTGAGCAAAATAAGGGAGATAATAAAAACATAGCTTTCTTAATCACGGCTACAAGTTTTTTCCTTTTATTTTTTGTATGAATAGTTCCAAATTTACTGAATAAAATTAAATAATTACTTTTTGATGTATTCTTTATATTTAAAAAAAATTACTCAATGTAATAATTTAAAACTATCTCACGTCGTCACAGACGGACGTTTTATACATTATTGCATTTGCCAGTATAAGTGCTTCAATAGATTTTTCTCTGACCGTTATGTCGACATCTGTTTACACATAGGCACCCCAAAACACTAAAATTTGGGGCCTAATCTCGAATATAAACAATTAGAACCTTTCTTTAGGTTGAATTAACAGCAAAGCGCGTATATTTCAAACGCTCAAATCGCACGTACTACAATCTTTTCCAAATTGAAGAAACCCCTGCCCATCTAGCTGTAGTTGAAGCTTGAAGCTAGTAGAGGCCATTTCTTCACTTGGTTAAATTTATGAGTACATTTTCTCTAAATTATGTGAAATAAAATTTTTCGAAAACTAAACAGTTTTCTGTAAAACGAGCTCTAAATTCCGCATTTTCAGAAACGCTCAAATTCTCTCAAATAGCTTCCGATTCTTTCTTAAAATTTTTCTAATGGATAGTGCCAATTGCACTGTTTAATATAACGTAAAGTCCATTTTGCTGTATTCTTTTATTTTTGCAAAAATTACGCAAATGTATTTTTTTTAATATATCTCACGCCATTAATATGCACATTTCAATCGTTTTGTTTACATTATTGCAATTGTGATAGGAAGTAATTTAAATGAAGTTTTTCGAAAACTCAATAGGATCCTGTGAAAAAGAGCTTCAAATTTCGCATTTATAGTAATGCTTACTCGCCATTTTCTTAAAAACGGCTTCAAATTTTTCAATGAAAATGTCTATTTACGACAACGTTATAGCCTTCTTTGATATTATTAAAATATAATTTAGGTTCTACTATTTGGAAACCGCAAAGTTGCGAAAATTTCAACAACAAAAAAATTCTTTGGGACGCAATAGATGGAAGCAGGAAAGGAGGGATAAGATCAGTCCACACCAAGGAAATTAGAAAACTTTAAAACGAGAAACCCTGTGCCATTCTGTAGCACCTCTATTTTTTCAAGCTTCTATTACCTGTATCAGGCTAAAAAAAAGCAGAGATGGAAAATATAATTGAATTTGAAGGTATTTTTGAAAAATTTGAAATTTATTTTCGACGTGATAACGTTAGAGTACTGTCTGAATCCCCCCTAAAATAGGTTTAATAACACACACACACACACACACACACACATATATATATATATATATATATATACACTACTGTTTGTGGAAATTGCAACACCGCGAAGGAGCGGCATTGAACGCATCGCATTTCGTGGATAAGTTTGTGACATTGAGATCGCCAGGTGATTACATTTACAACGCCGCCAGTCACGTGGTTGCGACGTAGGGACTGCTTATCGCACCATGTTCGGGTATAAATAGAGGCGCCTTGGAGAGGCTACAAACAGTGACAGGTCGACCCTTGGCTCGCACAAGTTGTCTGTAAGTCACACCATGCCTCGTCGCCGACAGCGAGTGCAGTACGAACACTTGACGGACTTCGACCGGGGCAGGGTCGTTGGGATGCGAGAAGCTGGGTTGTCCTACCGCCAGATTGCCACACGTCTGGGACGAGCCGCCAGTACCATCATGCGAACATGACGTCAGTGGTCTGCGGAAGGTCGTACCCACCGCCAGCGTGGGACAGGGCCTCGCTATCACACTTCGGCGAGGGAAGATCGACACCTCTACCGTATGGCCATCACCGATCGCACAGCGACATCCACCACGTTAGCGCAGCAGTGGAATACAGTGACAAGTCACAGCATGTCCGCCAGCAGTGTTCGGCGCCGTCTTGTGCAAAGGGGCTTGATTGCTCGCCACCCCTTGTTGCGCCTTCCACTGACTCTCGACAACAGACGCCTCCGACATCTGTGGGGCGTCGAACATCGATATTGGCGGGCTGAGTGGCAGCAAGTCATCTTTTCCGACGAGTCCCGCTTCAATTTGTCCAATAACGACGATCGTATACGTGTTCGACGACATCGCGGTGAACGCAATCTGGAGGGATGCATTCGCCAGCGTTATACCGGCCCAACACCCGGTGTAATGGTATGGGGTGCCATTGGCTACCACTCACGGACCCGCCTACTCTGCATTGAGGGAAATCTCAACGCCCACCGGTACATCGTGGAAGTCGTGAGGGCGGAGGTCGTGCCCTTCGTACAACGCTCGCCTGGAGCGATATTCCAGCAAGACAATGCGCGACCCCATATCGCTCGCATCGTGCAACGTGTGTTCAATGAACACCAGATACAGCTCCTTCCGTGGCCGGCTCGTTCCCCTGACATGTCGCCAATTGAACATGTGTGGAGCATGCTTTCCCAGAGGCTGGTCCGCCCGGCACCTCCGCCAGCTTCCACCGCCGAACTCTGGACGCGGCTTGAAGGAGCATGGCAGGACCTGCCACAAGAAGCGATACAGACTCTTATTAGCTCAATGCCGCGCCGTGTACAGGTTCTTGTGGATGCGCGTGGTGGCTTCACAACTTACTGACTTGGCATGTATCCATGTATTTGATGGTACTGCAAATGAAATAATGTAGTGCCTGTGGCATGGGTGCACAGTACATTGAATATCATTTCCCTAGATCCATTCGTTCTTGGTGTTGCAATTTCCACAAACAGTAGTGTATATATATATATATATACACTAGCTGGTGTACCCGGCGTCGCTCGGGTTTATAGTAAATTATTAGTCAGGGAGAGGAATTCCATTTTTTCATTCCCTGCGGTGGGGCCTACTATCTCTTCTGTTGTATCCCTTCTCCGCCCTGCTCCTCCCTGCCATGCTCTGCATGGCCACGCTTCGATAGTCCTGTCTTCTCTTCACCTCCATTTGGAAATTTCCGATCTACCTCGCTCACTTTTTCACAAAAAATTATATTTTTCTTATTTGGGCTTTCAGCTCCTAAACATTCTTCACTTTATAACTAAAAGCAATAAACAATTCTAAACTACCGAATAAAATACTTGCAGACTCACGTATATTTTGTGTTTTTTTTGTGGAGTTTCACATATTACTTCCAATACTGTCAATAAATTGTCACATTGTAAAACTTACTCTTTTTTATATTTTGTCTTCTCTTGTATTCATAAACAAATATTTGAAATGGATCTGTCAAATCGTGACCTTGAAGAGACTGACTGTTTTAAGCGAAGTTTAACATGCCAGAGTTCTCGCACGGAGACGCTAGAAGACAGATATGGAATATGAATGTATATGTCAAAACGTAATTGAATCATAAAAGTAAATGAAAGTATCAATATTGAACGTAATTGCCAGTATTTATAATTATTTTGAAGACCAAAAAGATATTTGTTTAAACGACGTGTAGAATAAAACTTTATTTTTTATGTAAAACAATTAATCACAACATTAAAGCATTAGAACAATGCTGATCCATCAACATGTGCATTATGGGTACACACTAAATTGACAATCTTCTGAACAAAACCATATTAGGTTCATTATTTGATCTCAAGTGCTATATATTAAGGATCTTGAAATGTCAATAACAGAAACCAATTCATGTGTTGGGAGCATTTGCAATGCAAAATAATAGCTCAGATTATTCTCAATATGTAAGTGATCATTGCTTAATTACATACAACTGCACTAATCTTCTGCACATAATAAAGAAAAAATCAACTGGATGAAACCAAAACATACAAACATTTTAAATTTTACCAATTTGAACATGAGAACTGTGTAAATAGTCAAATTGTGAGTGCTATTGAAAAGCAACGCTACTACGTAGAGAATTATTTACATTTTCATCCCTCCTTGCAGTATTATTTTCAATAGTGCGAGTGAGTACTTCAGCAAGTCGCACTTCTCTTAATAGCCGTTTCAAAACGTTTATAGACTGTCCATCTATTCGCACTTGTATAATATGTTTTGACAACTTGACACTCGCAATGTTTCAAGAAATTCAATGTTTACAAATTTCTGTAAAAGAAGAGGTTGTTTAGAATGTTTACGATATCTATATATAATACATTGTAGATTACTGTATATTCTGTACTGTATATTATTGTACATTGCACTGTCTCAACCTACCTCAATTTCTGTACAAATTCAAACTCCAATGTTTTATAGCCACTTTGTACATACCACGGATTAATAATAATGCATGCACCTTGTCATTTTTACCACTTTAGTTACCGATTTCTTCCAAATATTCCACCAATGTTCAGAACTAACAAATCATCACCATTCATACAGAGACATTACATAACCTTATTCAAAGTCCAATGAATCTCGTAATAATTCTGGACATTGATGAAACCAGTAGTAGATCTCAGACGTCATCCTCTTGTGGCGCACAGCTAAACTATTGACATTGATGCGCTCTTGAATCTGTGATGTAAAGCTATGCCAAAAATGTCGAGAAAAGTAATTATTTTGTAGATATATTACGGTTTATGGTTGTAAATCATAGCTTATAATACTCCAGACCTTTAAAGGGAGTTAGCACAAAAGTTCACAGTCTTCACAAAACTTCTCAGTCTCTCGCGTGTGTTACTGCACGTGTCACTCCCACCAGCGCGTTGACCATCTAACACGGTTCACAATCACGTTTACTACTCCACTCAATTTTCACTTATTTCAGCTCACTTTCTCACAGTCAACGTTCTTTTTAATTTATGCAGCCTCTTTACAATTTCATCTTACTGCTTTTCACCGCCTCAATGCTATAACGCTCTCCTCCACTACTACTCGTGGTATCATTCACGAACCCGCGTCTCGACTACCGAAGTTACCTCTCACGTCGCCGCCTGGTTCAAGAAGAACACCTCTCACGTCGCCATCTGATTCAAGAAGAAGGCAACTTTTCGCCGCTCCGCTGTATAAATGCGGCTCTGACGTCATAGTACCCCTACGCGCACCACCCCTCCGTCGAGAGTACCCCGCCGCCGCTTCTGGCCGCAACCGGCAGGTGGCGCCTTTTCTCTTCTCGGGCTGCTTTTCCGGTGTTATTACGTACTCTCCGTCACCGTCGAAGTTGTGTGGGTGCTGTGTAAGTTTGTGGCCAGGCCACGAACGTCACAATATATATATATATATATATATATATATATATATATATATATATATATATATATGTGTGTGTGTGTGTGTGTGTGTGTGTGTGTGTGTGTGTTCAAATTCAATTATATTTTCCGTCTCTGCTTTTTTTAGCCTCGTAAATATACACTCGTATATTTAGATTTTAAAACAATGTGAACGGTAGCGAAAAACAAATTTCCAGTTTAAAAATTTGAAATTCACACCTAAATATGATTTTAAAAAACGGTTTAACCGATATTTAAACACAGACTTCAACGCGACATAAGAACTCCAAATCTTTTAGGTGTTGCATCGTTTATGTACCTAACTCAATCGGAATATCCTTGGTGGAGGGAGATGGATGGCGCATCCGACTGCAGCCAATGAGCTTCACGCACCAGTGTGTGTAATATTATTAGCGTGAATTTTAAATGCCAAAATTATCACAATGACAAGTCATTGAAGCAGAAACAGATAAGCACTTTTTTAAATATTACATGTTTTATTGCAATTACCTTGTCATTGTGTTATTTTTGGTCGGTCACCATTGAAAAGTGTGCATTTATACTACTTAAAAAGTGTTTCTTAACACTCCTTGCTCCCCATGAAACATGGCGGCCGACGTCTGGTCTCGCTTTTCAAACGAAGTGGCCAAATGGTTCGTGACGCAAACTGGTGCTGCGCATAACGAGCAAACATCGGTGCACCGGAGGAGCCCACCCATCGCTTTCCACCATGGGAATATCGGAAGGGAAACGAGATTATTGTCAACGTGCGAACGGACGTGGCCCCCTGGGATGCTGCTCCCACATACCTGCGATCATTTAAACACACATTTGGCACACGATAGTTACTTGGCGAAAATTGTTAAACTGGTATTTTTAAATAGAAATGTTGACAAAAACAAATTTAAAAAAATTGTTTATAAACAAATGCGTGATCCCAGTTATTGCCGAAAGTGACAATGATTAATTGTCTATGATTGTCTAATTGTCAATGATTAATAAATCTAAAACTAAGTAATTTGATT
Organism: Teleogryllus occipitalis; assembly: GCA_011170035.1. NCBI lineage: Eukaryota > Metazoa > Arthropoda > Insecta > Orthoptera > Gryllidae > Teleogryllus > Teleogryllus occipitalis. Next base: position 38,837 of record BLKR01001078.1, on the reverse strand, counting down.
TATATTATAAAAATAATGATTAATATACCTAAAACCAAGTAATTCGATTTATATTAGAAACAATAAATACATCTAAAAACAAAAGGGGTTTGATAATTTTATTTCAATAATATAAATACTTTTCACATGAAACAAACATTTGTCAGCAAAAAGTCGCAAATCATCCTGGTAAGCCAGACAGTTCAATAATTTTAATATGAAATGTTTGAACATGGGCGAAACACGTTTTCCCAATCACATTTTGGCGCGTTTTTCAAATGTTTAAACTGAAAACATTTTTTTCCACTACCGCCCACCTTGTTTAAAAATCTGAAAAATTTTGTGACCTGCCAATATGTAAGTCATTTTTATTAAATGTTATTTGTCGCAAATGGGTGGAACTGCTAGGGTAATTAAATAGGAATATGACGCCTTAGCAACGGCGCCCAAGTCGTTGTCAAGATAAATAAATATTCATCTGGCATTGGAAGTGACGGCGTGGCTAGTCAGATTTGAAAACGATTTGGAGATTGGTTGGAGAGAGCAACGATAGTCTACTACTGCGGAAGTATGTCTGATTTTTTGAAAAGAAAACAGTAGAAAGGGGGAATCCTAGGTTTGGAGGGCTGAGCAGTAATAAGAAAACGAACATTCTGTCATATGTCGTGACGCTGTGCGGGTCGCTCGCGGATAGATAATTTGTGTAATTGGAACTTGGAATTTTTCATGAGACTGAGGAACGTTGGACTCCAAATAATTTACAGTGTGTTAAAAGTATAGCTCACGAACAGTTTGGACTTCAATTATTTTTACAACACGCATATATTAGAACTTTTGAGAAGTCGTATATGATAGGACTCGGAAATATTCTGGACGAGTAATTAATTTGTGGAACTTTAAAACATTTCCGCTGTGTAATCGTAAATAACTGGGTATTATTTTGCAAGTTTAATAGAACTAGAACTACGAATATTTGAAGTAGTACGGATCAGTGGCACGGCAACGTTCGCGTGGAAGAACAGGAAAGAAGAACGCGGTACTTCGACTCTGGAATTCGCATAACCGGGGAGAAGAGAAGATGGTCCTTCGTGGCGACGTCGATCAAGAGCGCGCGAAGTATAGTGCAGTACAAAGGTTTGAACAAGGTCATGACCAAAGAAAAAAACGATTTTCATTGGCCAATTCGAGCTAATAAGTAGCTACATAAAATATTTGTTTTCAGATTCCTCGCCACTCTGTATGGATGGCAGATCGTGTAATCGGCTATCAATAGGTAATAGCGATTATTTCAGACGCAACCCATCGATCCAGATAGCGGGAAAATATTTAGTTTTCTTTGAGGCAATAATAGCTAAAAATATTATTGTAACCTTTTTCCTGGCACCCATGTTTATATAAATTCGGAAACGGGTTACGAGGAAACGCCCAATAATTGTGAGCAGTTTGTGGGCATGTTTCAATATATGTTATAGAATATTATAAGACCCATTTTAAGGGAAACAAGAGATGCTACGATATTCCGATTTTCCGCAGCATTACATATCTTTCTCTGTACTACATATATTACTCAGTATATATGTACGTATACGAAAATGTAAACTCGTGGTGCTACGGAATGGCACAGACTTTCTCGTATTTTTAGTTTTCTAATTTCTTTGGACTGGGCTTGCTCTTCGACTTCATCATCATGCCAGCAGCCATCTAGAGCCACCCAAACATAATTTTTTCACATTTGCTCAATATTTCGGAATTCTAATGGTAGAAACGAAATATTACATTAAGAATATTATAGTAGTAGAGTAAAAATCTCGTCCTAAAAGAAAATTATCGTTGAAAGCTTTGGAAGAAAATGTTATTATTATCGTTGAAAGCTTTTTTAAGAAAATGGCGTTTAACCGTTACTGTGAATGCTATCTTTAAGCTCTTTTTGATTGAAATCTTTTGATTTTGAAAACAATTATAGAAGTCATTTGAAGCACGTTCACTATCAAATGTTATAATGTACACAAATTGTTGGAAATGTGTATATTCAAGGAAAGAGAGATATTTAAAAAAATATGTGTATTTTTTAAAAACAAAAGAATACCCCCCAAAATTATATTATATAATCTAAAACAGCGCAATTAGCACAATCCGGACGAAATGTTTGAAGAAAAATTGGAACCATTTTTGAGAAAATGACATTTGAGCGTTTCTGATTCTGCGGAATTTTGAGCTCGTTTTTACAGAAAACTTATGATTTTTCGAGAAACATTATACGGCATCAATTCAAGCACATGTACTTGTAAATGCAATAATGTAAACAAATCGCCACAAATGTAAATTATTTAGTATTAACGATCAGAGGCGAGTCAAACGAAATTACATTATTAATCAGTTTTGATAAAAGAGAGACTAGAGCAAAATGGCGTTTACCTCTCTTATACTGCATACAGCACATTCGTCCAAAAAGTTCAAAGAAAAGAATTGGAGTTTTATTTTGATAAAATAAGGTTTTTGTTATTTTTTGAAATGGCACATATTGTACGAAATATTGCGTGAAAATAGTAAAATTTTCAACAAATGTACATAACCTTAACTTGACCTCAAAAATGTACATAACCTTAACTTAATTAATTATGGTGAAAAAAAATTACTTAAAGGAAAAATCTCTATCTTCAATTTTGTAGTTTTGAATGAAAATGAAAATGTGTCTGGGCCTTACGGAAAGTACCTCCAAAAATTTAAAGAACTTTTTCAAAATCACAATGCTTGAGTCGTGCCAAACCGATTAGGCAATATTCATTTCCGAAAAATTTTACTTGTGGTTTGGGCGCTAGTGGTGTTCACAGACGGACAAACAGACAGACGGACGTTTAAAAAACAGGTATCAGGGGACCTCAAAACGTATATTTCCCCAGAAATCTCGCAATCGATTTTTCGTGGCATTACATTACTTTATATTATGTATATTACTCCGTATATACGTACATATACGAGAAAGTAAAAGTAATCAAAACTATTTTTTCTTGAAAAGGGCTCTAATTTTAATTTTCTTTAAACTTTTGGTAGCAATAGTGCTAAACGCATGGACGTAAGGAGAAGGAACCCGGTGATAAGCTTAAGATTTTGATTCTTTCTTTCCACTTGTTTATGAAAATAATACAATCGAGTTTCACTGAAAAATTGGCATTTTATAGAGAAAATTGTGGAATTGCTTTGGTTTTGGGAGTTCTTTGCAGATGTTTGTTTTTTTCACAATTAACCTAATGTTGTAAGAGAGCCATGTTGAGATCTCAGCTCTACTCTCGGGGTTGGGTTCATTCCATATGCAGAGAGAGGTTTTCGTACTCTTATATACTGGGGTGTGTTCGGTGAGTATGCCGAAAAAAGTATACAACTCATCCGAAATTTTAAAACAAATATACTGGATAATTTTTACAAAAAATATCGACATCCATATACGAATATTAGCTAGTTCAAAAATAAATAGATATTTCATTTTCGTTACAAGGATCATCAAATCAAGTGCAGAACATGACAAATCATATGTAAACCTCTGTAGGTATTAAAATAATGGCAAAATAGTTTGTTCCACTTACCTACTATCTGATGTACTCGCCATGTTGTTCTGCAAAAAAAAAACAGTTGATTTTGAGTGGAACACGTAAAGTAGAAAATGAAAACAAATTAAATAAAACACTCCAAATTCCTGGATTTTATCTTACAGAATCGCATTATAGAGCGAGGGAATCACATAAGGGCCCTGCTTGCGGATGTTCCGGAATTTACGTAAGAAATTACATTATCTAGCATACCTTGCGAGATCTCTCGCAAAATAAATTTAACCCTCTTTCCTAACCTTCCATTTCCATTTTAAGAGGGAATGTTGGTAATAAAACGTGTTAATTTGTTTAAAAAATGTATAAATGTATCTTACCATGTACTCATATAATTTGAAATAAAAAGCAATGAAATTGATGTTTGAAACAAATTTTGAATGAAAATGTATTCAGTATTATAGTTAAATGGTCTTGGAAAAATTCACAAAACTACCTTAAAAACATTTGAAGTAATTATACAATATTGACAGTTAGCTTTTCGCTTTGCTTGATAGTCACAAAATTAAGTCCCTAGAACGCTTCGGTTAGGAGTTATTAAATTAAATAGATTTTAGAAATTCTGCCAGAGTATTGCGGGTTGGCTATTTAGGCATGACTATTTAGATGCCTTTTTTTCAACAAATCCCTCATATTTTGAAAGTCAAAAATCAATTCTCAACGACTCCGTTAAATTCTCTAAATTTAGAGTCCTTAATTATAATGATTGGTTTCGAGTGAGGGTCTCAAAATGTATCTATACTATTGATATAATACAGGAAATGATTTTATTTAATATAAACTATAAAACATGATATATTGTAGCAGCATATGGATGTACCAACTATAATTTCATGTTTGGTGACTAAGAAATATTTAATATAAATTCCATTTAACATTCATGATCATGTGCAATCTGATTCCTGCAATGGTTTGCAATTCTCCTCGACTTGCTCTAGCTATTGGCTGATCTTATACACCGAGTACATTTTTTAACTGTTCGTAGCTGTAGAGAGATAACATCATGATTTCCTTAAAAATTTATATGTAGTACGTACATTTTCTCTCTCACACAGTCTTTCATTCCCTCTCTCACTCTCTCACTCTCTCTCTCTCTCTCTCTCTCTCTCTCTCTCTCTCTCTCTCTCTCTCTCCATTATGGCATAAATACATATTCTGTGATCGAGCCTGTTATGTAGGTGACATTGGTAATATCGATAAGCGCCGGTCCAGCAAAAATGTAATAGAATGTTGTGTAATATCTCATTCTGTGGATTACAATGTAAGTTTTTTTGAAGCTCTAATCTCAAAATTTCATTTTAGGGCCCTAGAATGGTCCCTATTTAAGTGTTATTTAGCTTTATATATTTTGAAAATGCTGTCTATTGTGGCGGGTTGCATTTGACATGAATATTTAGATCCGTATTTTCAACAAATCCTTCACATTTTTGACGTCAACGTGCAATTCGTCACTTCCCCGTAAAATTCTATTTCTTTCGAGACCTCATATATGAAGATTGTTTGCATGCGAGAGCCGCAAAAGGTATGTACACAATTGAAGTAATATAGGAGATGATTCTACTTTTTCGTGAAAATTATTGTAACATTCTGTCACTATTCTCTGACAACGTTCTCAGTCACGTTGACAGAAAGTCAAGAACTTGGCGTAGAACGTATTGAATGAAGTAATCCTCCATTACCTTACTTTTATACTACAGTCTGTAGTCTCAGGTGTTTGTATTATAAAATACAATTCATGTTGTTATATTGAAGCACGTGTTTAGTTAAAAAGAAAACTGTGGTTGTTTTAAGAGGGTTGTTCAAAATAAATGATTAAGTTTTGCTCCAAAAGCTTACAAAAATACCAAGAGTGAAACTCATTTAAGTAGCAATGGAAAGTTACAATAGCCTTGAGATTACATTAAGGTCATATATCCATCACCATTATTTGTCTCAGCCCAATCTCTGGGATTATATTCGATTATAACTCACGCCACAAGGGCGCAGCTCTCTCTTGCAAAGTGATAAGATATCAAATCATACCTCAAAAGCGAATGCGCTTTGCGTTGAATGATCTCGGTTTATGTAACGCCGACATGTCTTTAAACTGATTTTATTATCTTTAAGTGATACAGTTGAATGAGGTGATTGAAGTATCTGCAATGGAAGTATATGCAATTATCACGCAAATGTTTCAACTGAAATTAATTGGTATGGATTCGATTTTTGCGAAACGTGATTGAACGGTTGAAATATTTTTAGCTTGAGGACATATTCTGGATGTAAAACGTATTTCACGTTTCCTAAATGTATCTGTTCGTTTCCGCATATGCTTGAAAGGCCAATGGTATTGTAGTAAACGAATAGCCAGATGGTATAATTTCTACTTTCATGCTGCTGCTGTTCAGAGAGTTGTGAGTACTTATTGCTCATTCTACAGGTCGCAACTGAGTATCACCTTCGAGAACTCGCATTGCATGGCGTGATAGTGGGTTTGGATATTCAATATGTTTCATAAAGAAAACCACAAACACAAGGAACAGATTGATCGGTTCCAGTCAATTGGTTTTCATCAATGGACATGCGTCTTAAGTAGAGTGCTGTGCGGTAGTGAGTCAAAAAGTTACCTGCCCCATTAAGAGGATATTGATTGTTAGTTTCTCGCATTTACTTCCTAAGAAGAGAAAGTATGGTAATCGGGCGCCGGGAAATCGGGCGCTGGGGTCTGGTAACGAAGAATTCTGGCCGACCTCGCCGCGGCCCAACATGGCCTCCCGTCTGTTCACGCCATGCCCCACCACGCCTCTCCTAGACTGCTCTGTGAGAACCTCTACTACTTTTTTTATATTCTTTTATTCAAAACTATAGGCGATAAAGACCAAATTGTTTCTTATTGTTTTGAAGAACAGATTTTACGTACATCGAACGTTTTCTTTGGAGGGGGGGGGATTTCACCGTGGTCGGTCTAACGAACATACTAACTTATAGTGTGATTTTTTGGTATTCGTTTGAGGCGGTGTCAATATATAAAAAGGCGGTAATATATTAACTTAAAATTTCAAATCGTAAAATATTAGTAATTTCATTAGTTTATTTGTATTATATATATATATATATATATATATATATATATATATATATAAATTGTGTATGATGCACTATGACTAACCGATAAACAAGTTGAAATCTGAATACAGATGGAAATAATCCATTTTGCCAAGTATTGATATTATTCGCCAAACGAATGCACATAGTTTTGGCCACGCTACGCTGGTAACAGTGTATTTCTTTCTTCTTGGTTGAATTGGAGGTTTCCAAATAATAACTGAGATGTTGTGGCGCAGAAAATGCAATATTTCAAAATTACTTAGCTCTTTCCAATAACGGGAGAAAGTATGTGCTTTTTCAACAGCACCAGTTCAAGAGAGATGTAAAAAATGTAAGTAGGACAGAAATTTTTACATATCAAGATTTCATAAATGTGAACAATAATGAGAAAATATATGTTGTTGTAGCACCGCTAAATAACATAATAAATCTTATAATATAATATTCACTGCTGATTTTCGGTAGAATAATGTAAAATTACATCACGAGAAGTTTAAGTGCTCCCAAGTTCAATGCAAAATTAGCATTTCTTTCCCAGTTCAAAAACGTTGAGAACTAAGTGTACTCTGTTATCTTGAGCAACTGTTACCTTGTCCGTTTGAACACTTGAGTAGCACGCAAGTAAAAATTATAGAAACTGGATATTCATGTACTAAGTGATTATGACATTTGCAAGCTTAGACGTAAATTAACTAGTGCAGTATGGATAGACAATATAAATTTTCGTACTATTCAAATGTACTCAAGTTGAAATGTTTAACATTAACGCCTCTCCCTTCCAAAAGAAGATAATTCTATCTCAATGATATTCAACTAATCACTTACCTGATATTTACATAGATGAGTAGAACTTCATAATCATTCCGTCTTCATGTAGCAACAAAAGAAGATGAATGCAGTTTAAACACAAATATTCAAAGCACAAATGATTATTCAGTGCCGAGCACGTTCACTTTACAGGTGTCTTGGTAAATCCGAAGTATAGGGTGGCACGGTTCCTTTGATTCACTGATTCGGTTCATTAGAAGAGAATCGACTCCATGAACTGAATCCTTGTTTATACGTAGTAGTCGCGTGTAGTTAAGTTCATGATGTTACAGCAATAAATATAATTATTTAAATTAAAGGTTGATCGGGAGAATAACTACCCCACTGCTCTAAAGCCCCCTGTACGTGTAAATCCACGTAACAACGTACTCATTAAGTGAACTGATTATTCGTATTTTTCACGCTACAAATTTAATTTTATAACCTACACAATTCTTTAACCAACGCATTTTTTTCACCAAGTGGTCCGCGACGTGCTATCGCACGTCGCTACCCGACGGATCCAACGTGCTACGTTCGCGAGGGCCTTCCGGCCCTCGCTCTCGAGACCTGGTTCGCGCCTCCGCTGTCGCTTCGGCGCTCACGCTGTATTATATACCTCTCTCACTTTTAAGAGAATTTATTTTAAAGGTAACACTCACTTTTAAGAAAATTCATACCTTTCATCTCAGTAGACACACAAACCTATTGAAGAAGACTTGAAATGCGAAAATACACACAATTCCACGCCAATAAATTATCAGGTGACTTCTTCTCATTTAACATTGAACATAAACAATTCAGTTTTATTGTGAACCGCGCAACTATAAACATAGGAATCGCGAGAAATAATGAATCATAAAAGGAACCAAAGGAACCGTGCCACCCTAAACTACGGATCAACCGGTGTCTTTATCTTTTCATCCGATATCTTATCACTTACTATGAGTGTTTTTCCAACTACAATACGCAATTATATTTCAAAGCCGCAGAAGGTTAAGGCCAGAGTCCTTACCGATAATAGATAATTATCTCAAAGTAATCTCAACAGCATATTTATGCGTTATTGCATTTGTAAACGTGATTGACTTAAATTATTTCTGATGACATTTCTCGAAAGCTAAAATGTTTCTTGTGAAAACGAGCTGAAAATTGTGCCTTTCCGGAATTGCTCAAATTACCTTTTCTTAAGAACCACTTCACATTTTTAATGCAAATTTGTCTATTGGACTATGATTTACTCTTTATAACTTCTTAGGCATATATGTAATTTATTATCAAGGAACCGAAAAATTGTGAATAAATGTTTCAGTCACCAACAGTTGAAAGCCGGCCGGAGGATGGGTTAACACAAAGAACTCACATAAACTGAAGATATTAGAAGTATAACTAGAAAGTCTGTGCTATACTGTAGCACCACTTGTTTTAATCTCTAAGAGAACTCGCCGTTGTGTTGTTAAGTAATCTAACTGAAAATCACTTTTCAGGAAGCTCAACTAACTGATTTAAAGCTATACATGAAACCAATATTTTCCACCTTCAAAATTGTACCACTGGTTAATTGAATATTTGCATGCACAACTTTTAAGGCTGTTTAAAGCATTTAATAAATAGTTATTTTTATGTAACAAAAACGAATATTCGATACTTTGCCATCCACTCGTTATTCTTTTTTTCAAAATTATAAACCTAAACAATCGAATATGCATTATCATATATTTTATTTCCATTTTGGTACAATATTAAAATAACTCAGTACACTGAATAGTATTTTAATTTAATCTAATTACTACAGAACATTAAAAATTGGATTTTAAGTTAATTGAAGTTAGGAAATGAATAGTAAAAGAATGTAGGGGTTCTATCGAATCCTTTCACGTACTAAATAGTTGAAAACTTAGCTTTTTAGTTTGGGCTAGCTTTTAGTTTTTACCTCCCCCCTCATCCCAGCTGCCATATATTAACGTCTAAATTACATTTTTTCAATTTTTCGGTTCTATAAAAATAGCCTTGAAATATGACTTCACTATATTACGGAAGAGTGAATCTATATGAACATTTTCTATTGAAAATTACGGAGCTGTTTTAAAAAAATGTCGTTTGAGCGTTTGTAAAAATGTGTAATTTTCAACATTTTGAGCTCATTTTCGTAGAAAACTTTTGAATTTTCGAGAAAATGAACAAGAAATAATTTTAAACAGTTGTACTCAGAAATCGAATTATTTACACAGTATATAAATGCCCATATTATTCATATTAACGTCATAGATAAAAAAACCCATTCCGATAATTTTTAAAAATTCAAAGAGTACATGAAAGCGGTAGTCATGTCACGTTAATTAGTGCATTTAATACTATCCGCACACGAAGAAATATTTGGAATAGTTGTTGAGAAAATCTTATTTTTGTAATTTCATTCAAAGTACGCGAAAAGTTAAAATTTGTTTAAACACTGCACATGACATTAATAATAGAACTTATTGTGGAAAATAAATTTCATGGAAAGAAAAAATTGCATCTTCAATCAGAAAGACCGTTGTAGAAAGCTCGAGACAGTGGATACGAAACAGGCTGTCCGTGTGGCAGTTTCGACAATGCATTTTGAAGGGGCAGCAGCAACGGCAATAATAATTATTATAATAACCGTAATAATGAGAGTGCATTTTGTTATCGCAAAAGTCTGCGAAAGAAATGGTATAAAGTCATTCGAAGGAAAAGCTTTCATCCAACGCAATCCTCTAAGGTGAGATTTACAGTAATTCATTCGTACATACACGTTAATAATTGAAACATAATATCTCTCATTTCCCTTTTTCCCTTCTCTCCTTTCCTCTTCTTTCTCTTTTCCCTCTCTTTTTCCACTTTCTCCCTTCTCCTTATCCATTCCTTTTCCATCTCCCTTTTGCCACCTTTCTTTTCCTTCTCTTTCCTCTCTCTTTTATGCTTTCTATCTCTTTCCACTACCTTTATCCCTCCCTCTTTTATCTTATTCACTCTCTCCCCGTACTCTCTTTCCGCCTTTTTTCCTTTCCTCTTTTTAATTTTCTTTTCCCTCTCTCTTTTCACTCTCTCGTTGTACCCTGTCTCGTTTCCCCTACTCTGTCTTTTCACCTCTCTTTTTTCTCTCTAGATTTTCCTCTTTTCCTCTCTCTTCATTTTTTCTTCTTTCTCTCCTTCCCCCTCTCTTTTTTCCTTATCTTTTCCGTCTTTTTTCATGTATCCTTTCCTCTCTTTTCTCTTCTCTTTTACCTCCCTTTTCCATCCCCCTCTCTTTCTATTTCCCTCCCCTTCTTTCTCCCTTCGTCTCTCTCTTTCCCTCCCTTCTCTTTCCTTCATGCATTACTTGTTCCTCCTGGCCTCCTCAACCTCGCTCCGCGTCACCCGGCAACGCCCAGCAATAATGAAGCTGGGTTCCCATGATTGGGAATTGCATTTAAATGAAGCGCCATCTTGTGCTGCAGCGCCTTCTAGTGGAGTTACAAAAAATGAGCAGCATAAAACCTCCATGAAAACACATAGATGTACCAACGTCCATGGAGATCGATCACACGGCCATCCCCCTAAGCTTACCGCACTGATTCTACCGCACCGCTGCTGGCCTCTGGCGGAATATATCAGGAACCTGTCTCTTAGTGGCAGGCGAAAAATAATGACCGTGGTGCATCTACCAGCATGTTATTTAAATTATTTATTTTCCGCATTTGTGTTGTATTAATCTTTACCAAACTTTGCAAATACACTGCGTCAAATCCTGAAGAAGAGCCTGTAAATATTTCGTATCTATTCATGCACTCATTTTTGTGGAATCGATGTCGAATTCACATCGTTGAATTCACTTTTATTAGTATAGATATTTCATATTCACCCACCATGAAGAAAATATGTATCCCTAAAATTTATTATGTATAATTCCTTAATCTATTGGGTACTGAGATTATTCCACTGTAATCAATATTTGGTACGCGTGTGAAGCCCATTTTCGTTCGGAAGACATCCTAAGAGTTGTTGAGTGCTACGACGAAACTGAGAAGATACTCTGGGAAGAACAAAACTGTTCCATTTCCAGCTACCATAATTATTTATCATCAAACTCGGCTGCGAAGAAAACACACGTTGTGGCGGGTAGTCACTGACGTTCGTCCCCATTTCCATCACTTCTACATCAGATTCGCATACGAACTGTTCAAGATTTACTGGTCGCACAAGGATTGGTATACCAGGCTCATGGGAGACAGGTTAAATGACTGTCCAAACAACTGGGTATGCGATTTGCATTTTAGTTTTAGAATTGTACCCCTTCACATCACACGAACACACGTAGCAGTTATTACTATGGTTTGACCGCTTTCTCCAAACCATAGGTATCCCCCCCAAAAAAGCGAATGTCTTTTGCCGTTGACTCAACGACGGTATTCAATGCAAAGTCTACGTACTTTGTGCGTTTCCCAAAGTTTACTTTTGTCTCCAAGTTTGATTCAAACATGACTTATACAAAATCTGTAATATTACGCCTCCGATTAGGCTACGTGTATTAGCCAATACACAACAAAATGGGTGTGGATCATTTGTAGATGAGCAATGCGATGTGATAAATATTGTACAAAAAACTCAGAACATTCTACTACACAATACTGATTTATTTACTTTTCATTTTACGTCAAAAAATTAAAAACTGTGTGTGACGTGCTACGGAGAGAAATGAATTCTGTGCACGTTTTCATATTTCTGTAATCCTTACCCTAAGCATTGAATACTTGAGTTACCTTACCACTTGAATACTTGAATAATTTCTGTTTTACTACTAAATTTTGAATACAGAAAGAAATAAAAGTATTTTGCAAGAATTATTAACAAAATATTCGCATTGGTGTAATAAAATTTATTTTCAAGGGTAAATCAGCAATCAATTTGGGCTCTTATCCTTCATCATGTTCTTGGATTAATTCTTTCTGCCGCACCAACATAGAGAACAAAAATTTGAATAACTATATTTCCCACTAAATTCTAGAAGACGTGCACAGATGGTGAAGTTACGTTTAAGTCTAGAAGCAAAACAAGGGGCCATCTCAACATTTGCTCAAAGGATCAGGGAAACTGGACGAAAAATCTGATCGAGATGGTGGTCCTTGACACAGATGCTGTGGTACAATACGTTTTCTGAAAATATATTTTCGCCTTTCAGTAAATCATTTTTTTCAAAAACCACTGATTCTTAAATCAACAGAAAAGGTAATGGTAAAATTCCTAGATTAATACTGAGTGGCTAACAAGAATCACGTGGGTGGATTTGCTTATGATTCGTACAATTTTTTTTTGTAATCTAAAACTCTGAAAGTTATAAAATGTATTTCCTCAGAATATTATGCCATATCTCAGGCAGGAATGAACATTCGCGAAACATACCCAACGAGCAGTATGAAAGCTGACTGAATTTGAAAGAATTGTGAACGCGTAGCATAATGAACTTAATTTTGTGTTCAATTCATTTAAATGGGCGTTCCATTTGAGGTTTGACTAAATTGAGAGACCTAAAAGTTATGCTACGTTTATTTTATTTGTTTTGTTAAATTTTGTTGGTTGAAACTGATTTCTTTTCCAGACGACACACACTAATGAAATATAACAGAAACTAAGTCGGGATATGCATGTTTTCATAAAGTTAAGATGTGAATATGTCTGTCACCAAGTACTGGCTATATACATTAGATCGTTTCAAGGGTGCATGTTAACTCGCTCTAAATTCCTGAGGCCCTCGCACCCTGTATCAGATAATAAACACTTGGTGCCCTTTGTGTTTACTATACACACATTAAAAGCATTCTAAATGCATTTAGTTTTCAAAACCTGACATCATAAAATAATACATCCTCAAGATCTCGCATTCCCATCTTAAAGTTTATACTAGTTGAACGGTACGGAGTACGGCGTCGCTGGCGCGTAAACTATTTCAAATATATTTTCGTGTGTTGAAAAGTTCTTCCATTCTTCATTTTTCTCATGCGTAGCTTTGTTCAAATATTTTCTAACAGTATCTGTCATTGGACTTAAAAATGTATAGTAGTAGCTGATATTGTTATAATCTGCTTCAAAAAATTCTCAACATCTAATGACCTTGTATGTTTCCTCCATATGAACTATGAACTGGTAATATTGCAATTTGAAAATATTAATCGCAGTGAAGAGTACTTGGAAGGCATTGATGACGCGAATAGAGTTTAGTACAGCTACATCTTTAACGAGTTTTGCTTATATGCACAAAGATCACCTGTAAGCTGTCCTTCTGTATTATTATCTAATCGTAATATAATAGTATATTAGTTCCGAAAATTCTTTCGCAAAATCTTCTACAACTACATTTGTTTCTTTCCCAGGTTTGCTTAACACTTCCATATTTTTCCCTAGTTTTTGAAGGAATTAAAACTCCACAAACACAGTCAAAGTTGGGTTTACGTCCACTTCTAAAATTGATCAATTAATCGTTTCGTATGTGAATCTACATAACGAATCTAAAACATGAAAAGCTTGATTTTATGTTTGTCTGTGTGAACTAGGTGTTAGTTAAGTATACTAAGAATAAGTTCTGAATCACATTCATATGAAACCCTGTTTTGGGGCACTTCAGAACTTGAAAGTGAGAAGTCGAACAATTATTCATTCTCTAATATTGCTCTCAGTTTTTTTCTCCGTATTCACTTGAAATTCTTCAAATTTCATATGTTCCAAGGCAACACTGTTCGTAGGGTTTTGGACATTTATTTTAAAAAATATTATAATAGGCCTTATGGATAACTTGAAATATGCCGCGCGATTCCCTGTCTTGTTAAAAATACTTTCATTTGTTCACTTACAGATGTCAACAACAGTGTTACCAACGTCTTGAAAGAAAATTATGGCGTATTGAGCGAAAAATGCCTTGGGATACGGGAGTTTAATCAACGCCACCTACATAGACCTTTTTTGGCGGAGTTGGTTTAATTACCGGGTTACTAAGATCGCAGCGCCAAAATACCAAAAACACGTTTTTGAACATTTCTTTGAATGTTCTGGCCGGATCTGAAAACAAATTCAGTTCCCCTTGAGAAAATCGGGACGAGGCGTCGAATGACACCTCGTATTGGTGCAAGGGACGTAGTCTTGCCGTGAGTGACGGAAATCGCACATATGCACATTCGAACATACGCACATCTGCTCACTCGAGGAGTTACTCAAATACTGTGTAGGGGAAATTACTTGGCGTACGAAAATTATGTAAAATTATGCAAAATAAAATGTAATTAAAAACATTTTATGGTAGTACATGATAGGAACTTTCTGACTTTGAATTTTATTTAAGTATGCTGTAAATACCCACAAAACATTCAAACTTCGGGGGCAGCAAATTCATTCTAGGTTGAGATAGACTGGAAGAAATTTTCTTTAACAGAGTTACGGGCATCGTAATACTTAATTTCATTTATCAAAATTGAATTTTCGGTATTGTCCTCACTTCTTTCAGATTCAAGAATTAAAGGTTAACTTACGTGAGCAATCATGTCTGAGGAACAAAAGAAGCTTACTGTAATGAAAAATGCGTCACCACTCTCTATCCAACCTCGCCCAAATCACTCATGCCCTCACGTTGGGCCCACACTGTAATGTCGCCACACACCTAGTACCCTTTCTCTTAATACCTCTGGGCGCACAATGCAACCGATTTCTCTTATATCCACCCCATTTGCCTTGCCCTTGCTCTTGCTCAGTCGCCCGTACCTCGGCTTAGCTCACTCTAATTATTCAATCTTACCTGGGCGTGAATCACGTGCTCATTCCATACGGACCTGAGACGGGATACCTCACGTTCGTGCCTGGGTCAATCTCTATAGAACTACTAAGAAACAACACACATATTCGAGGCAATCATGAGCCGTACTAAATGCTCATTTGTTTATTGCAAGCAAATTTCAACACATTGACAAATGAACCCTTGGCTTGCAAAAAAGAAATACAAATAACGCAAAAACATAAATACAAACAACATAAAAATAATCCCATTCAGACTTAAAACATCAACAAATTTTCATTCACACAGGAATGCGCATTCTGTCGTGACCTCATCTTATGGTTGTAATTTTAATTAATTTAATAGCCAAAACTTGATCTTTGACAGAATCTTGGCGTATTTTTGTCTCGAGAATAAAAAAATAAAGTATATATGCAACTCATGCAACTTCCCTTTGCTGCGGCGTCGCGCACTGTCAGCACCCACCGTTACCCGGTGTCTCGTGCACCGCCCGTGGACGAAATTCCGATTCGGCTGCCACCAGTTCCTGGACGCCACTAATTCACTTTCAAATCCGTTACTTAGAGTCCCGGTCATTGTTTCTCGCGACTAATCACATTCCCGTTAACGTTTTCCCACGTCTTACTTACGCGAAATAATGTTTTAACAATTTTGCCCGTGAGTTTAACAAAAAAAATAATTTAAATTTTATCTCCACAATGTTCCAATGACTTCTCTGAAACCATTTTAAGAAATTCTAAAAAATGTTAGCACGACGATATAACGCGTGTGCTCGCAACCAAAACTTAACTCGTTCTCTTGCTTACTACTTTTTCACATTGTTGGTCTACAATCCGATAACTTTCTTTTTCTTCAAAACACCCGCCCATCACGGTACATCATGTTACAAATTCATAGTTCCATCGTTTGCGACCGTCTTTTCATTCTTAATCCCCCACGTTATAAATGTAAATATTGAAATAATTCAAGTCCCGTACAAATTCCCCCGTGCCGTGACAAATTTTGCCCTAATACAAATCTTTTGTTTTATAATTCCAGAAAGTTTGACGTTAATCCGTCCAAGCGTTCTTGAAATATTCAATAAAAACTGAGTTTCTTTTACACTTCCAACAGTACAACAATGGGTGCCATCTTCTTCGTTCTTAATGTGCTACATACAATTCATACACTTTCTGATATTTCTTGAACCCGTGGCTCAAATTACTTGATTTTTGCTTTAAACTGTTTCAAAAATCTGGTTCTACCCATTGTTTATGTTGCCTATTTCCGCCCTTTACGTTTTCTACTACCTTCTGAGAATTATAGGCACAAGGCGTTGCCGTCTATTGTTTTCTTTGCATACTTAATTTCTCCTTGACCAGTAAAGTTCTGTTCTTTTTATATTTTTCACGTTCTGGGTCTTGCAAATCATTACATTACATATACCAGATGTCTTTGAAAGAAATTTTCATTTTCTGCTGAAAAGAAATCGAGCGTGTGTATTTTTAATGTTGAATGTCTCTCCGCCACGTACATGACATTTCTATTTAGCATAATTATTTGTTTTAATTACATCTCAATAGCATCAAGTTGCAACACATATACTACAGAATTTATTTATGCGCAAAGGGATTTGTTTAAGATATTCTACCAGCTGAATAAAAGAAAGACATTGAGAAGGAAAAAAATTCAATATGTTGTCACTTTCATTCGCATTTGCAGAATTATTATCTTTTAGATTTTAAAGAACATAATTCATATCCATTTATATGCTAAAACATAACCCCATATCATTTTCAGGTCTTGAAGATTAGCTATAATGCACTTCATTGCATTGCAATTGCTTCTACGAAATCTTACGTTGTTAGTAACAATAGGAAAAGTGCTTAATCCAAGCCAGATTCATCATAAGGGAAGAAGGTATGATAAGAATGTGTGCTTCGAAATAACCAGGTGTTTTGTTCTCAATTTATATTCTTTATTTATTCCTTATCATAACAGTTTTTTCAATTTTTTTTATTCAACTGCGTGGTGTTTAGTTTGATGTTAATTCTAGTGGGATTTTATTATGAGATAAGGTATGAAAGAAAACGAATACAGGGCCTGTAAATCATTAATAGAAATCCGGTATCATTGTGCTGTAGAAAAGTTTTCACATGACTCTTGTAAAGAAGGAAAGGATGGTAAAAATGGAGTTCATAGAGGTACTTTGCAAATAAATGATCGATCATAATAACAATCACGATCTTCTAATAATTTATCAATGCCATACACGAGGCAGTTCCTCTCTCGAGAATCCGTGGGTTCTCCAGGTGCGAAGGCTGCAAAGCCCGTGTCCTCCAGGGGCACCCCGTCCTCGGTGACGAACTTGCCCTCCTGCGCGTCATCCGTGGCGCTGTGCCAAAAATGAAAACTGGAAACGGCGCCGGTGGCGTTTGGAGAGAAGTGCTGGAACATCAGCTCCACCTCGCGCTGTGACGTCGGCGTCAGCAGTGCCCCGCCCTCCTTCCGGCAGAAGTCGCGAGCTGCGGCCCAGTCTTTGGCCTCGGGTGGCGCGCGGTAGTGCCCCAGGCCGGGCAGCGTCAGGTAGCCAGGGGGCGCCGGCCGAGGCGTCGAGGGCGTAGAGAGCGTGAAGGGCGTAGGAGGCGCGGGCGAGGGGGCCAGAAACCCCTCCTCCGGGGGCCCGTTGAGCGTGATGGTTAGCGACCGCCGTGGGACGTCGTCGGGCCCGCACCCTGATGTCCTCACTTCCACATCCAGCAGCCACCCGGGACTCCCCAGCGGCTGCTCAATGTTGGCGCTGACGGCCCGGTGCCCTGTGGCGTTCGTAGTGTAAGACATCGACAGCGTGAGCTCCTTCCCAGACGAGCATTTTGGCTGTGCAGCCAAAGATGGCCATAGCAGGAACGCTAATGACAGCGGCAGAAGCCACGGCAGCACCCGCTGTCCACTCATAGTGCATGCTTTGCCAGAGGCGCCGCTCGCATTATATAGCGGGCTTAAGAGGCAGATGCCACTCTGTATCTGTATTATCGCTGCAAAAACACGCCTTCTCCGTGGCATTGCGTCAGGAAGGGTCATCGCCGGGTTAATAAGTCACGAAGCGATTGAGATCATGTTATTAGCGCGTGGTGGCTTTGAACTTGCTTCTTTTAATTATAACAGATATAAAATCAAAAATTGGTTACTGTTGCAAGGCCAGTGGATGCTGTAATATAAGTCTTTCTATTTATACAATCTGGCGCGACAAGCACTATTAACCGAAGTTTCTAGGCTCGCGTCCCGACTCAAGACTGTAAATTAATTTTACAAAATATTTTTCACAAAGTTGTAAGCCCCGTACTCACGCCCACAGAACTTTACAACTTGAATTTCACTCTGTATTCACATTAAATACTTAACAATCAATACTTTCAGACAAAATGTTTGGCTTTCGATGGGCTGACACTATTATTTACAGATATTTTCAATTTTGACACACATGTTTCACACTTAACACCCATACTACAAAAATTACCGCAAAGAAACATTGATTACGTTCTAACTCTATGGACGGGGACAACAAGACAACTCGACCTTTTCATTGTGTTTCTTAATTTCGGACAACCATCCAATACGGAATGGGAATATTAAAACCAGTTCAATTTTTAAAAAAATGAAACAATCTCTAGAGCTGGGAACAAATGTGAAGTGGAACTGGGAAATGGTATAAGTACCTTGTCATCCATAAGGCGTTTGGTCTTTGAATGTATTCTACGTGCCTTCGCCAGTAGCGCAGGAAAGGGTTCAAGTTCAATAGTTCTTCTGCCATAGTTCAAATACTGTTCAATCGGTAGAGTTCTATACAACGCCAGTAGGTTTCCTGTCGCTAGTGACGCAAGTGCCAGCGCGTGCTCAAAAACAGAATATTGTTTTGCACTTGCAACAATTTTAGAGACATTTCCCGTGATTTCAGTATCATTTCAAAAAATCGTGTATTTTGGTCATGTGCTAGTATGACAAAACATACCTGGAATGAGCAAGTAAAATGGAAAGTGTATGTCTTCACCTGGGGTATGCATTCCCTGACGTTTGGAATATAACGTACGTTACAGGCCTTTATCAATCATTTAATCTCACCAAGATATTATTTGTAACCTTATACTTGTCTCACAAATTACTATTGAAATTTTACTCTACTTGTTTACATTATTTCCATACTATTGCACTTATCATCTAAACTTTCTTACTAACACTTTCATACTTACCAATTAAACTTACATTAGACGCTACTTATTTACAATATTTATGTTATCTGCAATATTATGCTTGTAGAATTTATCATATACTATAACCGAATGTAAAAAATTAATAATAATACATACATCTTTATCAGCAGTATGTAAGTTTTATTCTGTACAGGTAATTTCTTCCTTAAAATTGAACTTTATTTAGTCTTTCCAATTTACACTGCTTCCCACTTCATTAAAACAGATTTACCCTCCAATTGTTTATTTTTTCTAAAGAAAAGGGTTTGTCAAGGCTGTTCATGTATTATATTAGCACTTTTAAAAATATAAAAATTTAAAATACTTTATTTAATGACTAGCTGAAGTACCCGGCGTTGCTCGGGCATTTATTACAGTAAATTATTATACAGGAAGAGGAATTCAATCTTTTCATGCCCTGCGGCGGGACCTATCTCTATATCTTCCATTGTATCCTTCTCCGCCCTACTCCCTGCCAAGCTCTGCCCGGCCACGCCACGATAGCTGTCTTCTCTTGACCCCCATTTCGAAACTTCCAGTTTACCTCGCTCACTTTTCCACAAATAATGACATTTTTCTTATTTGAAGTTCCAGCTTCTAAAAATTCATTTTATAACTAAAAACAATAAACAAATCTAAACTACAATATAAAATACTTGTACTCACATATAAAATTTTTGTGGAGTTTTATATATTCCAACACTACCAAAACTGTCACGTTGTAAAACTTATCCTATTTTTATATTTTTTCTTCTATTGTATTCATAAAAAAGTTTTGAAATTTATATGTCAACTCGAGACCTTGAAGGCACTTACTGTTTTAAGCTGAGTATAACATGCGCAAGTTCATGCACGGGTACGATAGAAGGTAGATCCGGAGTAATAGTTATAGATGTCATAACGTAATTGATGATTCATAATCATAAAAATAAATGGAAATACTTGTATCTATTCTGAATCATAATTACCAGTTTTTATATTTCTAAAGATGACAAAATATATATCTTTAATGTCCTGTGTGATAGTAACCCGTAGTATTAAACTTATTTGTTCAGGTAAATCAATTCATCATACGACTGATACAATAGAAATTAATGATCCACCAACATTACATTATGTGTAAATAATAAATTGACAATGCACAGAGCCACATAACCAAACAATATTAGCATCATTATTTTATCTCAAGTGATAGAGATTATGGATCCTGGAATATGAATAATAAAAACCAAAGACTCCCAGATATTATTTGCTTTGACAAAAATATTTTTAGACCAATTAATTTTTGCTTATTTTTTTAGAAATATATGAATGAACTCATTCATTGGGAGCAATTGATATGCAAAACAACTCTACAGATTAGTCTTAATATGTAAATGGTCATTCCTAAATAACATACCACTGCACAGAAATTCATCCCATATTGAAGAAAAACTTTTACTGGGTTTACAAAATCATAAATTACTTTCCATTTTTCCCATTTGTGCAAACCCAAACCAAGATCTCCCAGATTTATTTATTTGCTCAGGCAAACTTTTTGTTGGATAAATTAATTTCTGCCTATTTTCTATAGAAAAGTATGGATGAATTCAATTATTGCGAGCAATTGATATGCAAAATTAAAGCACATATTAGTCTTAATAAATAATTGATCATTCTATAATTATCATCCACAGCACTAAACTTCTTCACATATAGAAGAAAAAATAGCAATTGATATGCAAACAACCCTACAGATTAGTCTTAATATGTAAATGGTCATTCCGAAAATACATACTACTGCACAAAACTCCTTCAAATATTAGAGAAAAACTTTTACTGGGTGGACTGAAGACAAATAAACATTTTCCATTGTACCAATTTTAACGTGAGAGCTGAATAATAGAAACCAAGAGCTCCCAGATTGATATACTTGCTCAGACAAACTTTTTAGATAAATTAAGTTTTTCTTATATTTTGTGGAACAATATGGATGAAATCATTCATTGGCAGCCATTGATAGGCAAAACAATAGCGCAGATTAGTCTTAATATGTAAACGAAGTTATTGAAAAAAAGTTTTTACTGGGTGGGTGAAAACATACCAACATTTTCCATTTTACCAATACGAACATGAATACTGAAAAATAGAAACAAAGGACTCCCAGATTTGCTTAGACAAAATATTTTTAGATAAATTAATTTTTTCCAATTATTTATTGATAAATATACATGAATTCATTCATTCATTCATTAGGAACCAGTGACATGCTAAACAACTTCACATATTAGTCTTAATATTGTAATGACCATTGCTTAATTACCAACCACTGCACTAAATTTCTTCGCATGTAGAAGCAAAACGTACAACTGCAATTAATAATGACAAACAACTGTACAGATTAGTCTTAATATGTAAATCATCATTCCTAAATTACACACCGCTGTTCAAACTGCCTTCGCATATTGAAAAAAAAATTACTGAAAACTGGACTGAAAACATATACACATTTTCCATTTTACCATTTTGAACCTAAGAACTATGTAAATAGTCAAATTGAGAGTCCTAATGAACAGCTGTCCTACTACTTAAATAATTATTCACATTTCTCCCCTTCTTGCAGTATTGTTTTCAATGGATCGAGTAAGTACTCCAGCAAGTCGATCCTCCCTCTGAGTAACCGATTCAAAATTTTAGTAGACTGCCCATCTCTTGGCATTTGTAATGTGTTTTGACAATTATGACTGTCTTTTAGTCAAACAATTTAGTTGTCACAAATTTCTGTAAAAGAAGACGTTTAGATTGTATACGATATGTGTATATTGTACATTGTACATTACTGTATATTCTGTACTCTATATTATTGTACTTTTTATTCTCTCAACCTACCTCAATTATTAAACACTCAAACTCACAATGATTTCTTGCCACTTAGTATATAACACGGACAAAGAGCAACACATGAACATTGACAATATTTACCACTTCAGTTACGGCTTTCTTTCAAATATTCACACAGGGACATTACATAATTTATTCAAACTCTAATGAATTTCGCAATAATTCTGGACATTGATGAAATCAGTAGTAGATCTCAGACGTCATCCTCTGATGGCGCCCAGCTAAACTATTTACATTGATGCACTCTTGAATCTGTGATGTAAGTCTAGGCGAAAAATGTCCAGAAAAGTAATTATTTTGAAAAGATATTACCGTTTAAGTTTGTAAATCATATCCTATAGTACTCCAGGCCTTTAAAGGATGCTAGCACAAAAGTTTCATAAGCATTGGTTCAGTAGATTCAGAGATTACCGCGCTGTAAGGCAACGCACTTTTGTCTTTATATATTATTATAGATATAGATATAGATATAGATATAGATATAGATATAGATATAGATATAGATATAGATATAGATATAGATATAGATATAGATATAGATATAGATATAGTTTTAATAAAATCCAATTTTACTCAAATATTTTTTTGAAAATACAATCATAATTACCAATAATTTTTATATGAATTTCTGGCATCTCCAGAAAGTTCTGTACCTTTTTATTCAAAATCTTGAAAAATTATGTAAAATTGAACAGTAAATGAATATATTTAAAAAAAGAAGCAGTAAATAATACAATTTCAGAAATTTCAAATTGATTTTGTAATAAAATATTAATATTTAACGAAGGAAAACGGTTTTAATGTATTTTTGCATTTCAAATCCGCAATAGCATACTCTATTGAAAATGAATAACATGCAATTAGCTAAATGTTAAAGTAAAAAAATTTCTAGGTCTCTCAATTCAGTGAAACCTCAAATGGAATATACACATATAATAATTAAACACTAAATTAAGTTCATTATGTTACGCATTCAGGATTCTTTAAAGTTCTGTCAGCCTTCAAGCGGCTCGTTGTGTGTATTTTGCAAATGTTCATTCCCGCCTGAGATGTGGCATAATATTCTGGGGAAGCTCATTCTTGAGTACCCAGACCTTTAGATTGCAAAAGAAAATTATTCGAATAATGAAAAATTGCCATCCACGTGATCCCTAGAGACCTCTTTTCATTGAGCTTGGAATTTGATTTTATTTTATTTTACGTCAAAAACAGTTAAAAACTGTGTATGACGTGCTATGGGAAGAAGTGAATTCTGTGCACGTTTTCAAATTTCTGTGATCCCTACACTAAGCCATATGAATTTCGAATGGAAAAAAAGCCTCGATGTAATAAAAGCTATTTTCAAGGATAAATAAGCAATAAATTTTGGGCTCTTATTAATCATGACCATCAAGGAATAACCTCCTGACCTCCAAGGAATAACCCAGCAATAACTTCCTGCCTCGGCAACATGGAAACGATAATTTGAATAACTATATTTCCCACTGAATTCTAGAAGACGTGCACAGATAATGAAGTTACATTTATGTCCAGAAGGAAAACAAGGGGCCATCTTAGCATTTGCTCAATGGATCAGGGAAACTGGACGAAATACTTGATCGAGATGAGGTTCATTGACCCGGAGGCTCCAGTACAATACTTGTTACAGGTTGTTTACATTTAAACAGTATAAATGGTAAATAATCATTAAATATTACTGTTAAAATTAGTGTTACTTTGCTTGTGATGCTCAGTATAGTCTCTAATTGTATAGAAACAGTTATGCAGCAGAAACGATTTCACTTGGGTTTTAAACTTTTCTATCAAATTTAATCATTTTATGTCATCTGACAAAGTGTTGTAATGTAATACAAATAAGTGTTGTAAAGCAAATAACGTACATGAATTGCATGTGATTTTTTTGTAATGATACTGTCACCTGATGAATATGATTTCTACGTTGATATTTATGGTAATAAACATCGGCGTTTTCTGAAAATACATTCTCGCCCTTAAGCAAGTCATTTTTGACAAAAAACACTGATCCATAAATCAACAGACAAGATAATGTTAAAATTCCTAGTTTAATAAAGAGAGGCTTACCAGAATTACAAGGGTGGGATTTGATTATTATTCGTACAATTCTTTTTTGTACAATACTTTTTTAAAAGTCTGGGAGCTATAAGATGTATTTGCTCAGAATATTATGCCATATCTCAGGCGAGAATGAACATTCGCGAAATATACACAGCGAGTAGTATGAAGGCTGACTGGATTTGAAAGAATTCTGAACGCGTACAATAATGAACTTAATTTTGTGTTCAATTCACTTAAATGGACGTTCCATTGAAGGTTTGACTGAATTGAGAGACCTAAAAATGTTGTTGTCTTAACATCAGTCAATGGTACACCGTTCATTTTCAATGAAGCACAGAATGATTTATTTGAAATGGAAAACTGCATTAAAACCGTTTTATTTTCATTTACTATTAATTTGTTACTTCGGAACCAATTTCAAACATCTGATATTGTACTATTTACGTTTTCTTTATTGCAAAGAATGTTCGTATCATCTACAAAGAGAACTGTTCTTCCGTTTCAAATCGTCAAAGGCGTATCATTTACGTATAGTAAGAAGAGAGTAGGTCCTAAAATCAATCCTTGAGGAACGTGCAATTGGCAAAGTGTCGCAAAGGTGTGTACATAATGTTCCATCATTCCAGTAACGTATTTCCACTCTCTGAGATCATTGTGTACGATCATAATCAATCTACGGCAATACCCCGGATTCTATATGAATGTAATTTTGAAAGTAAAATGTCATGATCAATGACGTCAAAAGCGTTTGAGAGAATAATACGATAGGTGCTTTGTTTTGGTTCAATGATGAGGCGACATCTTTAAGAAAAGAAAATATGGCTGTTTCCGTAGATTTTAATTTTCTAAATCCATGTTGGCAATCTGAAAGCGCGTCGTGTTTACTGAGAAAGGTTTCCATTCGTACGTAAAAAAGTCTCTATAATATTTTTGAAAAAACTGACAGAAGTGAAATTGACCGATAGTTTTGAATTAAATTTTTGTTGCCTTTTTTGAAAAGCGGCTTAGTCTTAGCTGTTTTGAAAATACCTGGAAACGTTCCGGTGTATGAGGATGCATTAAATATGTGAGTTAACGGGTGTGTAATGGCAGGCGCACATGTCTTTAACAAAGAATCTGGGAATTCATCTAAACCGGACGAATATTTATTTTTTAGTTTACCGATTATTTTGAGAATTTTATAGGAAGAAGCTTCAGAAACGAACATCGTATCTATAATTTTGGGGGAAATGTCTGATATTGAATTTTGCGGCTGACGATCCTTAGTGTGATAGGCAGCAATTCTCGCAAAGTATTGGTTAAAAAGACTAGCCTCTGTTGCCAGATGGTTCACACTTCCATCGTTATATTTTAAAACAACATTCTCTTCCAGGTT
Organism: Teleogryllus occipitalis; assembly: GCA_011170035.1. NCBI lineage: Eukaryota > Metazoa > Arthropoda > Insecta > Orthoptera > Gryllidae > Teleogryllus > Teleogryllus occipitalis. The sequence goes on along the minus strand of BLKR01001078.1, from coordinate 13,028 downwards.
TCTAGTTGTTTTTTTCGTATTTTTTATTATATTCCATTATTATATTCAATCTTACCGTTGCCTTGCCTATTTATGTTCGAATCTGTAATATTTGTCAAAATTGACTTACTTAACAGTGGAAACATATTTTCATGCAATACTAATATTTATAACTACAATACACGTCATAGAAATCAGTTCATCGAGTATCAGTATCAACAACTCACTACAAGAAATCCACATACAATACCAATTTCGCGCACCTTTTCTTGAACGATGACCTTGCTTCCCCCTCCCTGGAGCCATAAACAGCTGAAGGCAAAAGATCGCAGCGAGCACTGATGACAACATTCCCACCATTAAAACTTCGTTGGCGCGAAACATAAGCTAGTAGCTTTCATAGTAAAGAACGTCTGTTCAGGTTTACTCTCAGTATATGAAGAAATGGCTGAGGCAGGTTCAGGTCCTTCAAGGGAGGCACCTAAAACTCCCGAAAAAGTTAGGAGGACGTATCGTAGTGGCGAACGCAAAATTATAGAAAAAGTTGTGAAATCTTGTGAAGTAGAAAAGGAGAACAAGGTTTTGTTGCATCCTCTCAATCATGCTATAGATCGGGCTTCTGCGTATACTGGTGTTAGTATTTCCACTATACGTAGAATAAAGATGTAAAGAGCCAAAGACCCCTCACAATCCCCAGAAACGCCCGGTAAAAAAAGGTAATATTCCAGTAAACCCATTTATCATACTCTCTGTAATTATATTTTTTCCACCAACTTTACACTTTCAACGAAAGGCTGATTTATAGTATTTTAAGACTTTAATGTTTACCTTGTTAGTAACTCTTTAGATTGTCACAATTTATAAGAAGCAATTAATGCAATAAAACAAGATTTGAAAAATAAGATTCAGACAAACACACTCAATATGGTTCACAAGTCAAGGAATTAACCAGTCATGCATTACAGATGAAAGGGGCAATTTTAAATACAAATCTGATATAGAACATTTCTATTCAATATGTACTGGGAGCACAAATCAATTAAGCTAGAAAGGAAAAGTTGTGAATACTTACAGCACAAATCTTAGTAATGAATTATTTCCTCAAATTTAATATTCCTAAAGGAATCTGAATCAATGAATGAGTAATTGTTATTGATTATTATTATTATTATTATTATTATTATTATTATTATTATTATTACATATCAAATTAAAAACAACAAAAAATACTGCTTCTTAAATTTTTTAATTTTAATTCAGCCCTCAATGTTATTAAGAAAACATTTAATTATGATATAATTTAATGTTTTAACATTCCTTTACTTTTAATAAACTTTTCCTTATTGACTTCAGAATTATCTTAGATTAATTTTCTGCTTAGCCATGCTTTGTCTTGCTGGGACAATAAATATGGTTACGTTATGACAAAAATGAATTCCTTCTTATTAATTCCCTCAACACTAATATTGTTTTTATACAATTTTTAATTACTTATGATATTGTAAATCAACCATTCATTCTAAGAACTTGGAAAAATTGTGAAAAGATGTAAAAGGTAAATATAGATATGCATCGGTTATAATAAATTCCTCACCTCTGTAATTATTAAATTATGGCATCCTACCTTAAAAAACATAAAATGGCATTTTGGTGTAATCACGTCATTATTGTTTGCTAATTTGAAATGTTCCATCGTATTTAAACATTATTTAAGGGTTTATTCTTTTCTGTTTTTATTAGAACAAGAACAACAGGTAAGGTTGCTGTCGATGAATTTGATAAGAGAGTTATACGAGATACAATCCAGCATTTTTATTCTGCTGAAAAAGTTGTTCCATCATTACAAAAACTTCTACCTGTTCTGCAAGAAAAGATTAATTGGAAATGGGGGAAAACCACTCTTCGAAAAACATTACACAGCATGGGTTTTTTTTTGGAAATAAGTTCAAAATAAGAGAACTTTGCTTCTGGAGAGGGCAGATATTGTTGATTGGCGAACTCGTTTCAAATGAAAAATTTTAGAGAGAATGGGAGAGATATATTTTATCTCGATGAATCCTGGATCGACAGCAACCTTACTGTTGGAAAATGCTGGCAAAGAAAAGATGTTATTGGTGTCACTGAATGGGGAAGTACATCCAAAAGATTTATTGTGGCTAGCATTGGTTCCCAAAAGGGATTCTTGGAAGATGCTCAATTAATATTTAAAGCCAACTCTACAACAGGAGATTATCATGGTCAGATGAATTCAGACAATTTTGAAAAATGGTTTTGTACAAAAATAATTGATAATCTGCCTCCTGAATCAGTAATAGTGCTGGACAACGCTCCATATCACAGCAAACAGGTAGAAAAAAACCCATGCAGATATGACACCAAAATAACCATGGTGCAATGGTTAGAAAATAAGGGTATTTCATGTGATATGTCCATGAGAAAAGAAGCACTATTTCAAAAAATTAAGGAAAATAAGCCTGCTCATAAGACATATGTTGTAGATGAAATCGCAGCAAGAAAAGGCCACATGGTAATTCGTCTGCCCCCATACCATTGTGATTTCAACCCCATAGAACTGGCATGGGCTAAAATTAAAAGATATGTCAGAGAGCATAACATTTCAGGAGATATGTCGGCAGAAAATTTGCTTAAGCTCACAAAATCAGCTTTTGCACAAGTATCACCTTCAGACTGGGAAGGTTACTGTAGGCATGTGCAAAACCTTGAGGCAGAATATTGGACCAAGGATGGCATTGTAGAAATGGCCATTGATGATATAATTATAGTAGTAGGAAAATCACGGGATCGGTCAATTAATGGATTACACTAGTTTGCCAACGTTTCGGAATATTTTATTCCATCATCAGGGCTTACTAATACATATAATGGTCAACCATGTTTCTCCACAGCACAACTCCAATACAGAGTTGCTGAAGCACCCACGTCCATAGCAGGTCCGACCATGGCCACGGCCCGAAAGAAAGTGAATTTAATTTTAATTTTACCTTTCACTTTCTTTCGGGCCGTGGCCATGGTCGGACCTGCTATGGACGTGGGTGCTTCAGCAACTCTGTATTGGAGTTGTGCTGTGGAGAAACATGGTTGACCATTATATGTATTAGTAAGCCCTGATGATGGAATAAAATATTCCGAAACGTTGGCAAACTAGTGTAATCCATTAATTGACCGATCCCGTGATTTTCCTACTACTTATTAACGGTCGTGATTTCTACAATGATATAATTATAAACACCTCCTCACGGTCCAGTGATGAGAGTGAAGATTCTTCTGAGAACTCTCAATATTCTGAGTAATCTGACCATTACCCGATTACGACACCAAACCCGGACTTGAATTTATAAACCTCGATTATGACAAACTTGCTCTCAAAAGGTAGGGTGGTTGGGAGGGCAAGTGGGGAACTCGATGTGTAGACACCTCCTCGTGGTGAGTTCTGGGTAATTTCGACAAGAATGCTTGTCAAAATTAGCAAAGATCTACACAAGCCGACCACTTAAACACATTTTAATTCATCTAGTGTCCCTGCTGTTGCCTACCCAGAGCGATGACCTGGCCGCAAACGTAGCAGGTTTGACATTCATTTACCAAAGGTTGGCATTACTCAAAATACTCTAGTGGCTGTCTTTGTAACTAATACCCCCACTCCGCCCGCATTTCGTCAATCTATCGTTCAAGAAAAGGGTGCCGTGGTATGCGATACTTAACAACGCATAGCCAGATGACATTAAACAATTAAAGACGGTACACAAATTTAAGTTAAAAGTAAAATCTTTTCTTCTGCGTAACTGTTTCTATACATTTAGAGACTATACTGATCGTCAAAAAGGAAAATAATGTTTACGTTAACAAAACAAAGATATAGAATAACAAATTAGTTTACATTTGTATTTTATAAGTTAAAAAAACTTAATATGCATGTGACAGTAATGTACTTCAGCTTCTGGATAGTTACTAAATTGTTAGCAATGCAGAAAAATCAAATCTGCAGTTCGTTTATCGTTGCAAATAGTATTTTTCATAACTCGCGAACGAAAGTGTCTTGTTTTTTTATTTGTCAAAATTTCATTCGACAAATTCGCCCAACATCAGACCACAATGGTCAACAATTTCAAAATTAACAACATCTTACTCTCGTTTTCCAATATTAAACAACAACCTACATCAGTATCTGTCTACATCAATTTTCAAAAATCAAATTTGACTGCACAACAACTATAAAAATCTTTTACACCAAACCATGTAACAGATCAAACTTAATGCAGATATTGAGTTAAAAAAATATTTTCCACAGTATATGGTCCCTTCAAAAGTAATATTTATTTCTCCTACAGAAGTTCAAAAAATAACACAAAAATTGAACATTCACAAAACTTATGAAATTGTAATATTTGAAACAAAATTATTATAGAACTTAAATTAGAAATTACTAAATTATTTATTAGCAATTTTTTTCTTAACACAAAAATAAATATTAATTCCCTAGAAATAACGTATCACATCAGTCAAACATTAAATATTACTGACTGCCATGTCAAAAAGTGTAAAGTAATATTTACTCACTAATTCCACTTAGGAACTGAGTTCCATTCAAAGAAAACATCTAAATATAATATTGCAAGTTTAGAGGCCATAATTGCATGCCTGAAACCTGTAGTAATGCAATGTATGTTTCACTCACATGTTAATTCATTAAAAGCATATTCACTTAATTCACAAAGGAACCATATTTCATCCGAACAGAAAAATCGAAGCACCGATAGGAACATCTGACAATAATCTGAGCAATGTTGAAACAAATAAATGGTAAATAAAATCAATTTGTACTCTTACCTACATTTTTTCTTGTTGTTTTGAAGCAGGAGTTTTCAATTTTTGAGAACATCTGCAAAAAGGCACATCTAAAAAAGACACGGTTGTACAAGGTCTCTGTAATATAGAAAGGAAAAATTATTATGATTCCAATAGACATGTTCATCGTGATGTAATTCTTATGCCATGCAATAAGAAGTCAATAATATTGTGACATTAATAGCTTTTCCCTCACAATTTTTGCTGCTTTGGTTATGACGCTGCTCGCAGGAGGTTTTATTTCTTTTCGAGAATTTTTTTCGCTCTTGCACTTATACACTTTCAGAAGAATTTTACCCACTCGTTAAGGGCGACATTTTCTGCTTAACTGGAGAGTTGTTTCGCGTGTTACAAGACACTGATGACAATACCACGCACAATATACAAGGTCCCCTCGGAAACAAATCGCGCCCTGGAAACGTAATGTAATAACTTTTAAATAAGAAATGAGAGATCGAGCTTGCTCGCGTAAGCCCTCAACGCAGCGTTTTGCCGCTTAGACGGCTGGAGTAAGCACACACAAATTTTCACAGCATGTATGCCAATCTCCAGCGAAAAAAAGGCTTTAACTGATATACTTCCATTACATGGGGGATTTAAGTTGGGGTTGGCACCTACCTTCTCATCCAAGACGTTAATATTAATATTACGGGCATTTATATATTTCCTACATTATGGGATTTCTGAGTACAAATGATTTCTTGTGCAGTTTCTCAAAAACTCAAAACGTTTTCGACGAAAATGGGCTCAAAATACTGAAAATTACGCATTTTCACAAACGCTCAAACGTAATTTTTTTTAAAACGGCTCCGTAATATTCAATAAAAATTTTCTTGTTGATCTACTCTTATGAAATATTATTGAAGTCATATTTCAAGGCTATTATTACAGAACCGAAAAATTGAGAAACTTTATTTTAGACGCTAATAAATGGCATCTGGAATGAGGGGATGGGCAAATGCGAAAAGCTGGTCCAAACTAAAAAGCTAAGTTTTTAACTATTTAGTACGAGAAAGTATGTGCCATTCGATAGAACCCCTACATTCTTATAGTATTCATTTTGTAACTTCAATTAACTTAAAATTCAATTTTTAATGTTTTGTAGTAATTCGATTACATTAAAATATTATTCAGTGTACTGAGTTGTTCTAATATTGTACCAAAATGGAAACAAAACATATGTTAATGCATATTCGATTGTTTAAGATTATAATTTTGAAAAAAAAGAATAACGAGTGGATGGCAAAGTATCGAATATTCGTTTTTGTTACTTAAAAATAACTATTTATTAAATGCTTTAAACAGCCTTAAAAGTTGTGCATGCAAATATTCAAATAACCAGTGGTACAATTTTGAAGGTGGAAAATATTGGTTTCATGTATAGCTTTAAATCAGTTAGTTGAGCTTTCTGAAAAGTGATTTTCAGTTACATTACTTAACAACACAACGGCGAGTTCTCTTAGAGATTAAAACAAGTGGTGCTACAGTATAGCACAGACTTTCTAGTTATACTTCTAATATCTTCAGTTTATGTGAGTTCTTTGTGTTAACCCATCCTCCGGCCGGCTTTTAACTGTTGGTGACTGAAACATTTATTCACAATTTTTCGGTTCCTTGATAATAAATTACATATATGCCTAAGAATATTATAAAGAGTAAATCATAGTCCAATAGACAAATTTGCATTAAAAATGTGAAGTGGTTCTTAAGAAAAGGTAATTTGAGCAATTCCGGAAAGACACAATTTTCAGCTCGTTTTCACAAGAAACATTTTAGCTTTCGAGAAATGTCATCAGAAATAATTTAAGTCAATCACGTTTACAAATGCAATAACGCATAAATATGCTGTTGAGATTACTTTGAGATAATTATCTATTATCGGTAAGGACTCTGGCCTTAACCTTCTGCGGCTTTGAAATATAATTGCGTATTGTAGTTGGAAAAACACTCATAGTAAGTGATAAGATATCGGATGAAAAGATAAAGACACCTGTAAAGTGAACGTGCTCGGCACTGAATAATCATTTGTGCTTTGAATATTTGTGTTTAAACTGAATTCATCCTCTTTTGTTGCTACATGAAGACGGAATGATTATGAAGTTCTACTCATCTATGTAAATATCAGGTAAGTGATTAGTTGAATATCATTGAGATAGAATTATCTTCTTTTGGAAGGGAGAGGCGTTAATGTTAAACATTTCAACTTGAGTACATTTGAATAGTACGAAAATTTATATTGTCTATCCATACTGCACTAGTTAATTTACGTCTAAGCTTGCAAATGTCATAATCACTTAGTACATGAATATCCAGTTTCTATAATTTTTACTTGCGTGCTACTCAAGTGTTCAAACGGACAAGGTAACAGTTGCTCAAGATAACAGAGTACACTTAGTTCTCAACGTTTTTGAACTGGGAAAGAAATGCTAATTTTGCATTGAACTTGGGAGCACTTAAACTTCTCGTGATGTAATTTTACATTATTCTACCGAAAATCAGCAGGGAATATAATATTGTAAGATTTATTGTTATTCAGCGGTGCTACAACAGCATATATTTTCTCATATTATTGTTCACATTTATGAAATCTTGTTATGTGAAAATTTCTGTCCTACTTACGCTTCATATCTCTCTTGAACAAGTGCTGTTAAAATAGCACATACTTTCTCCCGTTATTGGAAAGAGCTAAGTAATTTTGAAATATTGCATTTTCTGTGCCACAACATCTCAGTTATTATTTGAAAACCTCCAATTTAACCAAGAAGTAAGAAACGCACTGTTACCAGCGTAGCGTTGCCAAAACTATGTGCATTCGTTTGGCGAATAATATCAATTCTTTGCAAAATAGATTATTTCCATCCGTATTCAGACCGGGAGCGGTAGCTCAGTGCATCAACTGATGCCACTGCAGCGCCTCTGACCGGGAGGTCCTAGGTTCGAGTCCTGAGACCCACAGGATTTTCGACACTAGCTTTTCAGCTAGGTCGAATTCAGCCGCTGTCTGGAGGAGAATTCTAGCGGCCGGCTGCTCTGATCGGTAGTTTTCCGTGGTTTCTCCGAACAACCCCAGGCGAATGCCGGAGCAGTACCCTAACAAACGGGCCACGGACCGCGCGCGATCTGTTCTTCCTCTTCCTTGTCCTATCCTCTCCCCTTACACTAACATGCACTACACTACCACATATTCCGGGAGACCGGTCGGGAGCCTAGAGCTTGTCCCGACTGGGGCGGTGCCCCGCTGATGGGAGAGTCCTGGTTAGGGGGTAACCCCACTAGCCGACGGTAGGTCGGCGCCGGATCTCGCCATCCAGCGGGGGGGAAATCACCGCCATCTCCCGAGAAAAAACATGCACTACACTAACGGGACTAATAACCGAAGCAGTTGACGCGCTCGGAAACACGAAACAATCAATCAATCAATCTGTATTCAGATTTCAACTTGTTTAGCCGTTAGTCATAGTACATCATACACAGCTGATAAATATCTATGATACTAATAAAATTACTAATATTTTATGATTTGAAATATTAAGTTAATATATTACCGCCTTTTTATATATTGACACCGCCTCAAACGAATCGCAAAAAATCACACTATAAGTTAGTATGTTCGTTAGACCGACCACGGTGAAGTCCCCCCCTCCAAAAAAAAACGTTCGATGTAAGTAAAATGCCTGTTCTTCAAAACAATAAGAAACAATTTGGTCTGCTCACAGAGCAGTCTAGGAGGGGCGTGGTGGGGCTGGGTGTGAACAGACGGGAGGCCATGTTGGGCCGCGGCGAGGCCAGACCCCAGCAAAAAGAGTTTTGTGTCGAAAATTCGCCGTTTCCCGGCGCCCGATTACCATACTTTCTCTTCTTAGGAAGTAAATGCGAGAGACTAACAATCAATTTCCTCGCCATGGAGCAGGTAACTTTTTGACGCACTACCGCCCAGCACTCTACTTAAGACGCATGTCCATTGATGAAAACCAATTGACTGAAACTATCTGTTGTATTTCAAAATTGCTACGTTCTCTTGCCAATGTATTTTCAGCCAGAAGACCAGCTTCTAGAATTAAGTACATATAGTTAAAGGTGTGTGTACCGGCCATTCCCCTCAAGAAACTATTTATTAAGAAACTCCATCTCCACCCATCTCCTTTCATGTAAAAACATTGTAAATACCTTGTATTCTCTTATATAAGTTGATAGATAGCTTAAAACAAACTGAATTGCATGGCCATGCAAGTAATTTTGGTAAACCACCTTTGTAAAGATTATCATGAATCTTTTATTGATTATCATTGAGTTGTATCAATAATTATGGTGCTTATTAAATATTCATATTTGAATTAAAAGTTTAACTTGTTTTCATGCACTTTGCATAACAGTTCTTCATTGATAGCACTCAGTGATAATTTACAACTCGTCATCTGATGTAAAGAGGAGATACATGCAGTGTAATAGCTTAATATTATGTTGTATTTGTAAATACATTTGGTAATATGAAAAGTGACCAAGTTCTTCTAATTGCTGCCAGATGGCAGATAAGTCAATGTGTCAACACCTTCAATTGTCTTATCAGCAGCTTTCTCTTGTCTGATAGGCTAATTCAGCACCCGCCCGCTTGAGGCGCTTTTAATATCTAAGAATTTGTAGCTGTATGTAAATTCCATCGCATCCCGCTTTAAAAAGTAGGTCATGCGGCTTGATACTTTGTAAGCGAAAGCTACAAAAGGGCCGTGCGCCCTCGGTACGTTGTTAGCACACCATGCCAACATGTTTTACGTAAATTTAGTAATGTTTTTAAATTCTCAACAGTTCAAAATTGTGGTCTAGTCCGGTCCGGACCGTTAAAAGTTTTAATATAATTAACTGCTTCCGGGTTTCACCCAATTGCAGTTTAAATAAATTTATCTTATTTTATCTTATATCGTATTTTCAAGGTGGTCTCCTCTGCTTTTATAATCTGGTTTCTGTAATACTTTACCGATATCTTCCCAGGCTGTGTCCCCTTTGTATGTCTTGTACATTACGCATAAACGCGCCCGTTCCCTTCTTTTAGATAAGGGTTCCCATTCATCTCGTCCATCAACGCGCCCATGATTTACAAACTTTCCGGCCCGTTTTTGAATTTTATCTAACCCCTCGATTTGCCCTTTTCTGTTCGGGCCTCAGAAGGCATCTCCGTGTTCTAAAATAGGACGAACAAGTGTAGTACAGACTAAGGATCGGGCAATTTAACTACTGTTTTTTTTTTTTTTTTTTTTTTTTTTTTTTTTTTTTTTTTTTTTTTTTTTTTGGAATACGCATTACAAAATGCGGCGCCTCTACATGATTTCGTGACCGAATTGTTAATATGCTCCGACCAACCCAAGTTGCTTCGCAGGACCAAACCCAAATACTTAGTTTTTTACACGCGGTATAACGTTAGTTCCTAACATAATTGGAGTGTACATTCGAGCGAGACTTGGTAAAACAAAGGAATTTACACTTTTCCGGATTTAATTCCATCTTATTTCCGCACACCCACTTCCATAAACAGTTTAGATCGTTCTGTAAAATATCCGAAGACGAGCCAAAACTCCTATATATTATGCAATCATCGGCGAAAAGTCTAACTTTCGATTTTATTCCAGTTGCAATGTCATTAATGAACGCTGAGAATAGCAATGGCCCTAACACACTTCCCTGGGAGACCCCAGCAGTTACATCGGCTTTCGATGAATATTTATCACTAGGGAACGGATTTTCATGTAAATACATATTTTTATAGGGACAAGATACCTGCATTCACTAAAACGTTTTAGACTTAACACGACATTCTGAAATAATTGGAACCATTTTTATTTTACATATTTGTACATATTTTGGTATAATTACAAATTTTATATGTATTTTATCTAATGATACATATTTCGTTACATTTTATATATTTATAAGCCGAAAATGAACATTTCACTTGCGCGTTCGAAATATTTTATTTGGAAATTAACTTTGTTACTGAAATATTTGCAAAGCCATACAATGCGCTTGTATTAATGCCGGACTTTCCCTATTAATTGTCAAACTTACTCCTCCGCCCCCCCCCCCGCACCTTCTGCTTCTTGGGAACCGCGTACTCGGGATCAAGGAGGAGCGGATGAATGTGTAACAGAAGGAACTTCAACCAAGTGCTTACACATGTTTCAAAGACCCCATGCGTAACTCGATAAAAGAAATATCTTTCACATCATTATTTTATCGCTTTTCCGGAGTCGGCGGGGGGGGGGTAGGGAAGAGCGTATGCTCCCTTTACCCCCTCTCTTTCTATCTCAGGGTACACGGTACTATTCACTTTAGAGCCGGCTCCTCTTAAACAACATTGCATATACTACGAAAGTATTATACATTTCGGATGAAACTAGCAAATAATTGCTTCTGTAGATGTAGAACTTTCTTTAAGCCTCTCTGAAGTCATGGTAAGATCTGATAAACAACTTAGTGTGCTCGGAAAACGCTTCAAGAATGGAATTTAAACATTATAACGAATTTTTATTTCATATTTTATATTTTTTTTACATATTTTAGAAAAAATAAATACATATATGCACATTTTTTGTTTTTTTATTACAATTAAGTCCGTTCGCTATTTATCACCTATTCTGACTGAGTTCGGCCCGTAAGAAATTATTTTATCCACAAGGTTATTTGATGATCTAATCCAGTTTTTGACAATATGTCAATTAAAAGGGTATGTGGAACCAGATCAAATGCCTTAGAAAAGTCTAATAATAAATCCTGCCGCCGTCAGGATCGAACCTAGGACCTCCCGATAAGAGACGCTGCAGTGACACCAGTTGATGCACTGATCTACCGCTCCCGGTCATTTATTTTCGACAACTCTCTTGAAACATCGACAGTTTTCGTATTATCTAAACACGTGGTTCAATATAGCAACATGATTTTTGATTTTATAATACAAACACCTGAGATTACAGACTGTAATATAAACGAAAGTTAACGGAGGATTACTTTATTCAATACATTCTACGCCAAGTTCTTGGCTTTCTGTCAACGTGACTGTGAACGTTGTCAGAGAATAGTCACAAAGTTACAATATTTTGACCAAAAGGTAGAATCGTCTCCTATATTATTTCAATAGTGTACTGCGACCCACCCCTCCGCCGGCTAGCTCAGAATGGGTTTTCAAGGTGGGCGCAAAATAAAAAAATACAATTAGAATAGCGGGGATCAGGGTCATGTGGGCCGTTGTGGATTGAATGCACTTACACAGAAACTCAAGTCGAATCACTTTCCACTTACTTAAGTATATTCTAATTAAATTGCTGTTACAGTAAATGAACATAAAACACTTTACATATACAAGAATTTTGTCTTGCTGAAAAAAAAGAAAACAACTTACACTCTTAATAATTAACTACACTGTTTCCTTTCTCTCATTTAAATCAATTTCAAAGAATACTTAAAACTTTGCCTAATCATTCCAGTCGTAAATTTCCTAGTTGCAACTTTACAATTAGCTAAGTTTTTCTTGAAAGAAAAGATTGATTCTATTTTTCACAGAATATCAGTATAAAGAACCTGTACTAATACTTTCTTTCCGAAACAAATTATTCCTTCTAATATCTACAAATTGTTCAAGTTGGCACGACCTTACTGTGTCTTCTCACGGCGTAGAGAAATCTGCGGCGTCGACTCTTCCAATCGCTCGATGTCCTTGGCCTTGCAGCTCGGTCGGGAGCAAAGCCGCCCCTCTGCAGAACCGAACGGTCGCCCCTTTCCAGTACCGTTGTTCAACTCACGATGTGGCCTCCGTCTCGTTTTCCGTTGATACACTTTTCGTATTCTTTTATAGAATGTAACTAGCTTTTAATTCCATATTTAAAAGAATCTACAATACGACAACTGAGTCTATTGTATAAGAAGAATAAATATAAAAATAAAAAAAACTGCAAAGAAAAGAAATGAATGGCCTCGTTAGTTTCGCTATTCACACTCCTCTCTCTTACAAAGATTTTAAATGCGTCACTTATACTTTCATCCTTTTCCTGATGAATTGTTTTAATGCATTGTAATATGATAATTACCTTCTCGAATGTCTTGAAGAGTTTTTATCGTAGATGCAGTCCTGAAGTCCGTAGCAGTACGAGGTGCCGCCTTCTCGTGATCGGTAGGTCCTCACTCTCCAGCTGTTACTT